>JBAMYA010000014.1:14170536-14203962 GCA_037176975.1 Arrhamphus sclerolepis | reverse complement strand
AACAAGCGTCGAAAAGGGATGGTGGAGGTATATAGATATATATATATATATATATATATATATATATATATATTATTTTTATTTATTTATTTATTTTTAAAATACTATTGCAAATGACATTAACCCTGTCACTAATTGCATGCAGAGAGTTTTGGATGTTTCCACACCTGATGCTAAGTGCTCCCGTGTCCTCGCCGAAACTAGCAGCAGTTGTCAGATACTACTGGTTCATTGTTCAGCAGAAATGAAGCATTCCTACTCGGACCCACAACATGTTGAGACTTTTCATCCTTATCTGTCTCAGCCAGACTTGTCCGTTTCATCTTCTCTGGCTGCTGTAGATGAAACTGATTCCTATCTGCTCCGCTACACATTTGTATCTTTTTAGCCATCTGAGTACTTTGTGAGGTTTTAGTCCTTTGTCTCCCCTTACATGTTTGTTTAGCTGTGCCATTTTAATCGCTCCATCTCTTTCCTTGACTTCTCATCATCAAAGCTGTTCCCAAGTCTGCTTTGTTGTGTCCAGATCATCTTGCTGCTTCGGTACCATTGCTTCATTTGGCAACCTGAGAGCCAATCATGCTTTCGATTAAAAACATTGTTCCTCTGTCCTCTAATAGAGAAGGAGTAGAGGTGCTGATGGATGACCTTCAGGTTCCAACAGAGGAGTTCTCTTATGGCCGCTCAAAGATCTTCATCAGGAACCCAAGAACGGTACAGGACACGCATTTTTCTGTCTAATCCCACGTTTTGACATTTTCTGGGTATTCCAGTAGATCAAGCTGCATTTCAAAGTTGAAAAGTTGAATTCAGTTTGCTCAACTATCTTGTTTTCTCACAGTAAGATGTTTGGAAAGCAGGGTGGGCTGCACTTGGAGCCCCCTGTTTCAGCAATTAGCATGCACTCACCACTTTGAAAACACATGGTTCCATTTAGCCATCCCATATAACGTGGGAAATTAGTGTTGCAGGCTGCTGAACTGTTCAAACCTGCAGTATTTGAATGAGCTTTCTTTCCAGCCAGCTAAACGGCCAGAGCTTGGAATAACATGATCTCACACAGAGAGAATCTTTTTTTTTTTTTTAATCTTTGCTTTATCTGACCAACTTATCTTGTTCACATATCTATAACTGCAAAATCTCAGACCGTCAAGGAAAGCTGATTTTAAGACAGTTTTCCAAAATATATGTTTGGGTTAACACTCTTAACTTAATTTATGCGGTTTGTACATTTGTTCTACAAAATCTTCAAATGAGAGGCAGATTAACCAGAAGGGCTGGGGTTAGAGAATATTAAGAATATTACACATAAAGTTGTGTAAAGAGCTGAGAAACTGATTCTCTGGTGTTTTTGGGTTTTTTTTCTCCATAGACTTCAGTTTACAAAGTTAATTGATGAACTAATTGTATAATTTTACAGCAGGACAATTAATGTTGCCTTGATAACGTCTATTCTCGTGCTCAGTCTGTGTAGACTTTCGTTGGGCGGGGTCCATGTGGGGGAGAAATTAATGGTAAATTGTCAGAAGCTTCCTGAAACATTAACTGGAATATTTGGAATGAATTTGCATTTGTGAAATCCAACAGGAAATTTGTGGTAATCTCATATAATAACCAAACATATATGCAAATTCATACACATTTTATTCCATTCCAATTTTAAAAGCTTGTGTATTTTTGTGCTTAATGCTGAATATGTTTGAACTTTTACTTTACTTTCCAGTGGTAAGACTGAACAAATGTTGCATTGTATTAACAGATGCTGCCCTAGGTACTTAATGGTTTGTTTTGGGGGTTTTTTTGTTGTTTTTATTTAGCTCTTTTTCCTTGAAGAGAGGAGGCGGCAATGCCTGCAAGACCTGGCCACCCTCATTCAGAAGATATACAGAGGCTGGAAGTGCCGCAGCCAGTTCTTGCTGCTGAAAAAGAGCCAGATAGTGGTGGCAGCATGGTACCGTCGATATGCGGTGAGACCAGTTTGCTGGCTGAACTGGACATGCACAGCCATAAACTCACACAATGACTTCTTTTAGTTTTTGCTCATAAAAATCAAATTTGCTTTGTCATCTGGCAGCAACAAAAGAAGTACCAGAAGATCAAGAGTGCCACCACAGTGGTGCAGTCCTACACCAGAGGGTGGCAGGTATGCAGCAGGGCGTCGATTCATTTGGAATAAAGCAAGTCATATGAGGCAAAATGTAACGTTTTCTGGTTTCGTCCAGGCCCGAAAGCTGCTGAGGGAGCTGAAATACCAGAAGAGATGTGAAGAGGCAGTGACTACCATTGCAGCCTTCTGGCACGGCACACAGGTAAAGGCTCTAAAGCACAAAGGGATGCTGAAGAGGCAGCATCATCCTGACTTTACATTAATCCCACAATAAGACTTTTCAGTATTTGAAAGCGTGGCTGCGAATACTGCCTGTTCATCAAAGGAAGCATTTCTGCACTTATAGCACCATGGTACTACAAAGTTATTGTTCCTTCATCCATCCTTGTTACTGCTACTGTTTTTCTCTATAATCCTGCCTCTTTTAATGATCGCACAGCTTCCTCTCATCTTTTTTTCTCTTTGCTCCTTTTCACTGCTCCCTTCTCAATTTATCCTTCCACACATCTTCAACCTGTCTTTCCTAACGCCCACCACATCCCACCAGGCTCGGATGGAGCTGAGACGTCTAAAACAAGAAGTGCGGAATAAACATGCTGTGACAGTAATTTGGGCATACTGGCAGGGAACCAAGGTATTTCCACCCAGCTGTAGTGTGTTGCTGTCCAGCTGTCTTGTCATCGCTGTGCACCATGTCCCATCCCACTCTTTTAACTTCCCTAAAAGCATAGAAATATTTCAAGGATTGTCATGGAAGTTAGATATAGTTAGTTTGGCTTTATTCAGATCTGTCGCTCATGTTTAAAACTTCACATATTCTGTGTCCAACTTCTTCTTTGAATTGTTAAGCTAGGCAAATGTCTTTTCTCTATGTAGCATATCTCATAAAGAATGCAGATTGCAATAAATTAAACTGTATGTTTAACTTAAAGGCAAAGACATCACATCTTAAAACTGACTGCATAAATAAATTTAATTTAAAGCGAAAGCAGTTATCCTCAAAGTTATAATTGGCATGTTTCCCAACACATCGCAGTACTTTTGACAGTTTAGCCACCTGACTTCATACATGGACTGTTGTTTGGACTGCATGCATATCTTCCATATGTTGGCAAATTGAAATAAAATTTAAAAAAAACTCCACAGAAAAATAAGCTGTTTGGGTGGCATCATATTAAACTATAAAACCTGTATGTTAATGGTAACCATAACTAACTTTCACAAATGGAAGCTGGTTATGGTACACTGGCATACAGAATATTGATCCATCCTTCAGAATGAATTAAACTGGTTTTGCGATTTGATATATGCTTGGTTGCTGCTGTTGACATGGTTCTTAAGTAAATGACTGCCATGTAGCAGTAGTCACTTCTGGTTGTAATTACCTTATTTATAGAACTGAGGAACAGATCTCCTTTATACCCTAATATATAAAATTTTAGAACTGAAACTGTGTCAAATTTTGACGCCTCTGCTAGTGATGTGTGAAATAAATTAAAGTTGTTCATTTTGGCCAACCTGCAGCTCTCTTGGATCTGTTATGACATCATAGATAACATATTCTATACATGCCCATAAACGGGGTTACAACACGTGAGCACCTCTCATTATGCAGAAAGCCCTCAGGCTCGGTGTCTTTTGCTGTTGTTCGTCAGTGTTTCCTCATAATGCCTCATCACGCCTACTCTCCTCGCACAATTAAGTTTTGACTGTCACTGAAATAATCCCCCTCCACAACCTCCACTACTTCTTATTAGGCCCGGAGGGAGCTGCGTCAGCTGAAGGAGGAGGCGAGGAATAAACATGCCGTGTCGGTCATTTGGGCCGGCTGGCAGGGCACCAAGGTATTTGGGAAGCCTGTTGATGTGACTGACTTGCCGTCGCCTCCATCGACCCCACTCCCACCTCCCCATTCCAGAAAAATATCTTGACATGTCCGTCAGTCTGCTTGAGTCAAACCAAACCTTTGTTTCGATGTTAAGCACATTGTCGTACATCTTATCATATTAAAGTGTTAAGATGAGTCATACGGATTGGACCAAAGTTTTCACAGAACCCTGTCGTGCCAGCTGTTTTTATACAGTACATCTGGGAGAGACATGTCATATTTGCCTGTTTTCAGCTTCTTCCTCTGAGGTCCGTGCTTGACCACTGCATGCTGCCTGCTCTCTCTGCATGGCTTTCTCTCGTTGTAGCTCCTGCATGTTTATTTTTTGCATCACAACTATTAAACTAAACTATTTTTTTTTGTTTTTGTAGGTAAAACTCTTGGATGCTTTTGAGTTGATCTGTGATTTTTGGTTGTTGCAAGTTCCACTAAAAAAAAGCACCAACTTTCTGTCTTCTTGACAGATGTCCATCTGACCCACAGGTCCATGTTCACTGCTGGAGACTGGCGCAGTAGAGCAATGCATTTACAGTTTTAGTGGTCTCGCAGGGCTTGTGTGCTGCGTGTGTGTCTGTGTGCATTTGATATTGCTGACATCAGGCAGAACAGTGTTTATCTCTTCTTCCTCTCATCTTGCACTGCTTCGTTTCTTCCCGCCCACCCCTTAACAGGCTCGCAGGGAGCTCAGGAGACTGAAAGAAGAGGCCAGGCGTAAGCATGCTGTTGCTGTGATTTGGGCCTACTGGCAGGGACTCAAGGTACCTACCAGCCCCACGGCGCGGCCATCACCAAGTGTGCCACTTTCTCCACACCACTTACCCCTCCTCATCCTCTTCAACTGTCTGTGCTTTAATCTCAAGGAAGACTGTCTCATGTTGCAAGCAGACTTAAGATTCTAGTGTAATTTAAATTTGTTTGCAGCTTTCTTCACAAAGACTAGAAACATTATTTTTTCTTCATTTTACCACCTTTTGCTTTCCAAAACGTCCTCGCAGTTGGGCCTTGAAAATCTTGCAGGATATTCTGCACGTGGCCCAGAGAAATGTTTAACACCATCTGATCAGTTCACTCAAGCATGTCCACGTTTAATTGGATGTTTGAAACCATGACAACGTGTTTACAGACGGTAGGGACGATATCTCGCACGTCACGAACCGTTTGAGCTAAAAATCTGCAATGTAATTATACAAGCCTTCATTTTTTATTAAGCATTCAACTGTTGGTTGCTGTGAATCTTGACTTTGATGTGCACTGCTTCTGATGAGGTATCTAGAAATTAGAATTTAAGCTTTTGTTGTTGTTACATTGGAACCAGAAATGTTTATTCAGCAACAATTCTTTTGGAGGAAAAAAACTGGCCAATCTAAAAGCTTAACTTCACATAATGCCAAAATCACTACCTGAGCTTTGTTTTTTGTTTTTGTTTGTTCCTCCTCTGCTTCATATGCAGCTGTCACCTTCCAAACTTGAAAGACGTGGCCTCTACCCTGTCGGTCACTTTTTGTCTCTTCTACATCTGCACCCTCTGCTTCTTCTGAACTAACCCATAAAAGCAGCCCAATTTGTCCAAATACGTTTGTTCTGCTTGTTTCCTTCATGTGAAGTGTGCGTCCTAGTTTTTCATGATTGGTGTCCCATCTGGATCTGGAAGTAAAACTGCCCACACCATCATTTGTTATGACATTAATCCTCTGCATCACGATAATTAACGACTGTGTGACTCAACACGTGTGTTTGACTCAGTTTGGGCAAAAAAGGTCACCATGAGGCCTGTTTGTTGTAACCTTCATCCCTTTTTCTAGTAATTATTTGAAGCAGCCATAATTCTGATTAATTCCAGCAGATTGGGGTCCACGTTGTACGTTCCAGTGTGTTTACTGTGACTAACCAAAATGTCTGTTATTTGTGCTGTTGGTGTTATACTTTTTATCCATGTTTCGGTGTGCTCCTCTTCTTTCCCCACAACATAAGCAAAGAAAGGATTTAGAAGTGATTCATAACTTATTCGTTTTCATGTTTTTGCTCCAACAGGTCCGCAGAGAGTACAGAAAGTTCTTCAGGGCAAATGCAGGCAAGAAGATCTATGACTTCACCATTCAGAGAATTGTAAGTGGGACTTGAGCATATACATGGATGCATCGCAGCATCATTATTTGTCCTCTTTTTAAAGATTCACTTCAAAGCAGAGAAATGAAAGCAAACGTCTGTCTCTCTAGATGCAAAAGTATTTCCTTGGCTTGAAGAGCAACATGCCCTCCTTGTCCCCCGTTGAGAAGAGCTGGCCTGAGAGGCCTTACACCTTCCTGGATGGAGTCCACAATGAGCTCCGGAGAATCTTCCACCACTGGAGGGTTTGTCATTCACATTCAGCCATGATGAATTCCTTTCCTCATTTCATCTTTTAGCTGTTATTGTAAATGCTGTCTGCATCACACCTCTTATTCAGGACTGTAGCAGAAGGTAGTCGGTATTTTGGACATGTCAACTGCAATTATGATCCTGCTATTTGAAGAGGATCAATGGAATGCAATTTTTAAAAGCTGAAGATTAAATGGAGAAGTGTTAGGAAATGTGCTGAGAGGGGAGACCCTCATTTTGACTTTTCTTGTGTGATGTTTAGTGCAAGAAATACAGGAGCCAGTTTACAGAGGAGAAGAAGGCGGTGTATGAAGAGAAGCTGGAGGCAAGCGAGCTTTTCAAGGATAAAAAGGCTCTCTACCCAAGCAGGTTTCTGAAATTCTCTGATCTGCATTTCACCTTTAAGGTTTAATGACGGCAACATCAATGGCTGCTTTGATAAGCTAATAAGCAAATAGCCAATTCCACGTTAGATGTAAACCCTCGAATGCCTTGCAAACTATGATGCAAACGCCTTTGATTGTCTTGTCTCAGTGTGAGTCAGCCTTTCAAAGGAGACTATTTGGAGATCAGCAAAAACCCCAAGTATCAGAAACTCAGCAGCTCTGTGGACGAGAAAGTTCTGCTGGCTGACATGGTCAACAAGATTAACAGAGCGAACGGAAAGGTAAGGCTGCTTTCAGACGACACAGCTTTTAATGTGAGCAGGTTGTTGTGCGGTTCAGACCAGTCGCCTGGCGCTCTGAGGTGAGAGTCGCACTAGATGACTCATCAGTAAAGGGTAATGTCAACTATCTGGTCACCAAGCCATGTTTAGTTTAAAAAAAAAAAAAAAAAACACCCAAAAGAAGTGAGATGACGGAACAAATAGACGCACAAAACATTCAGTTCAGCTAGACTTGAGTCTGGTTTCCATGTTTGTGTTTTTTTTCATTTTCTTTTGGAGCATTTACAGTAGCCATTTTAATACCAGTTACAGCAGAGTTTAATACACATGACAAGTTTTTATTTAGGAGAACATACTTCCCTGGAAAGATGCCGTTGGACGTTTCTGCTGTTAAAACAGCAGCTCATTTAATTGCATCACGGTCGGGTAACGGCTTTGTCTTTATAAATCAACACAAATTTGAAGTTAGAACCTTATTTTTGCTAGGAAGCATCTTAAAATGGCGTTGTTCCAACGGCAGCATTTTTCCTCTGGCAAGACGAAATCCATTCTGGGATACTTTCCCATCTCAAGCTTACGCAAGTCTCCGTTGGATAAAATGGGCAAAGCCAGAACACTTTGGTACATAACAACCTGGTGCTGACTAACGACTGCCCAAACACTCACCAATTAGCACCAAGTTGGTGAGTTTGGGAAGTGAGGCGTCGGGCTTGAAAGTAGCTTTAAAAAAGTCCAGATGTTGTAGCGTTCAGGATGGAAAATTGAGAAATATAAACTGTTTGCAAAGTGGCCCAGTCCTTTTGCTTTTTGTCTTTTACATGGCAGTGAATTAATTCTGCATATTAGACTTTTTTTTTAATTCCAGCAGATGCATCTCTCGATTCCTCACCCATTTTCAATCCCAAAGAGGCGTAAAGTTTTTTATTCATTTATTTATTTATTTTAAACCTGTCACATCAAACAAAACTAAATGAAATTGACTGATCGTTCTGCTCTTGGCAGGGTTCGGCTCGGATCTTCCTTTTAACTAAGAAAAGCGTCATCCTGGCAGACCAGAAAACAGGCCAGGTCAAGGCCAGCGTCCCCCTGCCAGACCTCGCCAGCGTGTCGGTCAGCTCACAGACTGATGGCTTCTTTGCTCTCAAACTCAAAGAGGTGAGAAGGCAATTGCTTTGATGGATAGTTTAGGCAGAGTAATGATTCACTTTTCCCCAGGGTGCTCTGATCTAAATTTATTACAGGAATCTGATATCTATGGATCTTATACAAGTCATGAAGAAAGTCCAGGGAAAATAATTTGTCCTAGGCCCACTGAAATGACAAATTTACTATGGGTAGATGGATTGAACATTACTTTTTCTTTAGGGGTCTGCTTCAGCTGTCAAAGGTGACTTCTTACTCAGCAGTGAGCACTTGATTGAAATAATCACCAAGCTTCACCGCATCGGGGCCACGGCTGCAGACAGGGAGCAGCTCAACGTCGACATCTCTGATGAGTAAGAGCATGCTGTCAATATTCAGTCAACTGACACATTTGTTTTTCTGTTTTGTTTTTTTTAATAATGTGACCTGTATTTATTGTGCGACAGGTTCCTGGTGCAGTTTAAACAGGACAAAGTTTGTGTGAAATTCATCCAAGGGAGCCCCAAAAATGGCAACAGCGCAACCTGCAAGCGCAAAAACAACCGCCTGTTGGAGGTGTCGGTACCCTCATCACCATAATGCAGTTCCTCCCCCCGTTCCTCCTGTTCATGGCTGCTCACTGTGGAGGGTCACGCACACCAAACTCCAAAACTCTGGTCTTGAAAATTGCCATATTGGTGTGCACTCTTAAGCACAAAAGTGTTCAGTTATTTGGCTTATTTAGATTTCCTCCAGTCTCTTATCAGATTTGCTATGGCACCACTTTAGCTGAAGCTGCGTCACTTATTTTTGGCAAAGAAAGCCCCACTGTGGGTTGTGTGCCACAGAAATTTGGTGTAAAGAGCTGAAGTTGGTGAATGAGACTTGTATTCCAGTGGTGACGTTCCTAATGATTGAAAACTCATTTACCATGCGGGCAGAGCAGAGAAAATGTCACAGGAATGTTTTGACAAGCTACTGCCTCAACTGGTCTAGACTCGTCTGCTTTTAAGCAGCTTCGGCATTGATGGCTTAAAACTTGAGATGAACTATGACACATTTGGGCTTAGCCTGTCAGATTTTGTTCTGTCGAACTCAAATACTGCACTTGCTTTTACAACGGTGTAATGAAAAGAGGGATGACCTGAAAACAAAATTGATTGTATTATTTTTTTAAAATTTTTTTTTTCTTTCTTGGATCAAAAGCACAGTAGGGAGTTGATTAAGAGCAGTAATTTGCAGGACAATTGTAAAACATTATTGTAAAATGTATTATGTGCCATTTGAAGCCTCATGACGTGTCATGTGTTCGGTGCACAAATTCAAACCTCAAACTAAACCAAACAGGTGAATCCTGCAACTAATTTAGGATTATTAATGCCGATGCCAAAAATGGGGAGTAACACAGCAATTGTGAAACAGTTTTGATTGCACTGCACACATGATCAATGCCATATCCTCTTCACAGTGCAGGTTCTAATAAACATCAGGCATTATACCAAATGTAAACGTAATCTGGATAAACATTTTAGAATGTAATTTATGTATTAAAGAAGATCCTGTTTTGACAAAGGCGATAAGATTGCATTAAACCTCTTCAGTCTTTTTTCAGATTTGCAGCTTTATGTTGAAGAGCAAAACTCTAAAGGTGATATTTTGTGTGCAATATTGTCTCAATTATTCTTTCAGGCAAAATGGTAGTGAGAAACCCATAGTAGTTCCACTTCCTGTGCCATAAGCTGTATATAGGCTCTGTAAGCTGTAGCCATGACTTGGACATAAGGTTGTTTAGTATCCTAACTGTAATCGCCATGTTTGTGGAATGACTTTTTTTATTTTCTTCTTCCACTGAAGCTTGAGTTCTAGTGCCTGACCCACGCTGACCTATTGTGTACTTTTTCAAGGGGAAAGACCAAACATTAAGCACACATGACTCAAGATTCTTATGTGAAGAAAATTGACCATTTTCAGCTTTTAAGATGTGTCTAAGTCTATTTGTATATGTATACACAAGCCAAATTTGAGTATCCGACTGCTACTTTTTCATGCATGTTGACTACAATTTCTATTTGGACATACTGGTAGAGTTCACCTAATCAAACCTGGGTCAAGTCATGGTTCGCAGTCTGGGGTATCCTGATGTTTAAGATGTACTTTAATTAATGTAAGGCACAATGTGATGAAATCGGTTGTACTGTGGATGGGAACAGCTGGGCTGAAAAGCAGTTTTGAATCTTGACTCTTTTTCTCGTTCAGCTGCTCTGTTTCAGTGCAGTTTTCCTTGAGGAAACGTCTTCCTCATTCTTTCTTCCCTGTTTTTGTAAGTGAACAATGGCTAGAACTGCAAAATGTCTGCCTTCTCGTGTGCCTGATGTTAACCTGTGCTAGAAGACAGAACATGGAAATGTTTTAGTAGAACTCAATGTAACATTTACAAATACTTTTTTTTTTTTTAAATTAAATAAAAAGAATAAATGTTATCCTGAGATTGATATTTTTGCAGTTGCTTTTGTTTATTTGCAGGATGCTAAAACCTAGCATACATTGATGACCCCTTTACCTCAACTCTGGAGACCGTTGTTTGCACTGGGGACTTTGTTCAGTCTTTGTGTAACCCGTAGAACGAGCCATTAATTCCTTCGGTGGGCCGTGATTGCCGTTTATCAGCATCAGCAGGGGTTTGGAATCCTTTGGGGTTTAGTAGCTTTGGGGCTGGCCAAGCCTTAAAGTCAAGCAGCTGGCCAGATGTTTTCCATCACATCTGGGGAGAGCTGTCCTGGGGTTAAATTCCGCGGCTTTGGGAGAGCTGCCGGCAACAGGTCTCTAGGGAGCAGCCCTCGGGTTGAACACAGAGTGGTTAAAAATAGCAGGCCATTTTGGGCTGCCCAGTACCCGGTTCCCACCACTGCAGGCTGGGAAAGGGAGGCGGACTCCCAGCTGCCCAGTGGATATCACTCGGCTCTCAGTGGGACTACAAAGCAACTGGACAATGTACATATCCATCTCGTGGAAGGCCTATAGTTCTCAGTCCTGCAGAAATACTGACTCACAAACATGACTCTTGAGCCATCTGATCTGGTTACTGTTGTGGAAATTCCACAGTAAGACGTGTGTAATTCAGAGCTGTACCAAATTGAACATCTGGTTTAACTTCAGTTTAAATATTTGTGACACAAAATTGCAAAGAAATTTAATATCCAACCAAAATGTAAATATAATATGCAGGGGAAAAAATGTGTGCATCATAAATGATGCCACTTTGGGGGGCGGGGGGAGGTCTCTGGCGACATCTAATGGATCTTGAAAGACATTACAATAAAAATTGACCACTGAATTGGTCCTGCAAAGAAATGTAGTTAATCTCTTCTGTCTCTAGTCATCTCTGGCATGCTGGGTGTGGCTGAAAAGTAAGCAGCCGTTGGGCAACCTTGAAGGCCTGATTTTATTTATTTTATATTCCCTGCCTTATAATTAATGTCCAGCAATGTGAGGTTCAGGCAAGACACTGAACCCTACAGTCCTTCTGATGCATTCAGTGAGGTATTTAGATATGAGGAGAAATCCGTGTACATCCCTGTGGGCTGTCCTGGGATGAGTCTTGTAAAGTCCTTTGAGGTCAGCAAGACCAGAAAGGTCATATGCTAGATAAATGCAGAACATGGCACATCGTGTTTTGCAACCAAAATTCCAAGTCCAAAACATTGAAAAGCATTGATTGTAGTGAATCTCCTCCTCTGATTTAACTTGACGGCGTTTTATGCAAAAGAAAAATTAAAATTCCATGTGTGACAACCTTCCACAGTCTTGATTGGTGAGAACTTGCACACTAACCCAGATTCCTGATGATCAGAGCTGCCTGACATTTGCTCACAAGATCATTACATGGCACAAAAACTAACACGACAGCAAATCTACACGTCGTCTAGATGAGTGTTTTGCTAACACGTTCTTTTTCTCTTGGCAGTGCTTTCACACATCTGTTAGACACACTCGTGATGCTTCCTGTTCTCAGTGAGATCCTCCCCGTCTAATAATCGTTGAAGACAGTCATTGTTTGGCCCCAAATTGAGTCTCCTGCTCTGTCATTTGTCTGAGAAATTGTTTGTACCTTGATGCTAAGTCAGAGCTTGCCTGGCGGAGGTGATTAGAATAAATGAGTGTCTGCAGGTTTTGACACAACTGCTGATGGCTGCCGTTGTTTTTCTGCACTTTTGCAGCATTCTTGTCCTGAATGTCTGGACTCGGATGACTTGAGTCTTTCTTATAGTTCCTCATATCTGTTATCACGTCAGTGCTCAGCTTATTCCCGTGACGCAATACGGCAGTACTTTCCTACATTAATCAGAATTTGTGAAACCTGGTAATAGATTTGCAAAAGTTTACTGTTAACTGTCATGTTTAAGTCGCATTTCCATTATCCAGCAAACATATCTGATGGTTCACACACTGCAATTCAGTTCTGTAGTGGTGCATCACAGACACTAGAGGCCAGTCTAATCCAACTAGTGAAGTGGACATCAACTACCTTTGTAGTTCATCAGGCTGTGCATTTGAACCTTGATTTGATATTAACTTTTGGCTCATCAAACCTTTTTAAAACGCTGTATTAGATTCAAGAGAGTGGGCAAATGGAGAAAGCCCTGCAGGGCACATGAATTATGAAATAAAGTACAATCTCTGTGCAATTATCACGATTAACTGCAATGTGCACATAGTTACAGCAATTAGATTCAAGTTTTTGAAAAGGGATAGAGAAGACAACTGAACCCCCAAAATGCAGTGCAGTTTCCCATTAAAATTGGATGTTATGGTGGCCATATTCACAACCTTCATTTAACTGAATTGAATTAAACAGAAGAGTGCCTCTATGAATAGAAAGTACAAGTATGTCAGCAACCTAAAATGATTAAATGCAAATGGCCTGCACTTGACTTTAAAGCACTTTATAATGTGTTTCTCCTTTAAATATCCACCCAAACTGTGCTGTTTCTGACATGGAACCTCCCCACTGGTCATCTGCTGCCCCGTGTGGAAGAACTAGTTATTTAATCTGACATATGAATCACACATGAAGTTTCTGTATGTGCAAGAAGACAGGCCCTGATCACTTTTTATACAGCTTAATTGGCAGGGATACTGGATAAATCAGAGGGATGGGAGAGGAAGAAAGGATGGAGCTGGTCTTTGACTTGTGCCAAAAAGTGACCCCAACTTTGACTTGAAACCGCTGTTTAAGCCCATATGTCTGAGTTGGTAAAAGCATCAGGCAAACAGTTGGTTCCCAAGATTGTTGAGGAACAAACGGATGTAATAATTCTCCTCCGATGCCAAGAGAATAGGACTGCTGACTGCACAGTGCTGTCACCCTCACAGGTACAAAACATGACATCAGCTTACTCTGCAGCGTCAGCAAAGAAGACTCTTATGTACTTCTTAAAGGATCTTTATGAAAGGAACAAATTTCATAGAGGAATGAGTTACAGTAGAATGGCTAAACGATCTTGACCATAACCAAAAACAATTAGAAATGGAGGGACCAGCTGAATCGAATAAACTAATCAGAAGCTGCCCACAAAGAGCCAGATGAGCAGGTGTCCTCACCATCATCTAAGCAAATATCAACTGAACCCAACAGGGAACAAAAAACCTGCAAAAGCAATAATACTGGTCCAATCAACAAAAACAACTACGGGAACATCAAGGTAAAATGTAAACCATAAATTCTCCACAAGGTGCTGCAAGCAGAGGCCAGAAGAGGAAGAGCCGTACTTCCTGCCTCTTCTTTAGTGTTTGTTAATATTTAAGTTCACCTGGGGTGAAAACGAAGCAAGAGGCAAGCGCCGTTTTCAAAACCACCAGGAGCGGCAGCACCTTTGATTTATATGCAACTTTCAAAACTCCCATGCCTCCCAACTTACATGACCAAAATAAATCAATATATTTCAACTATTATTTTATTTAACAATGAAGAAACAAAATCAGAATGTATCATTAACAAAAATGTAGGACAAAACAAGTGAAGGTAAATGACCATGTGGTAAGCTGGTCTGAGCATGTGGGTTTTGAAGGTGGGCAGAGATGTTAGTGATATGATGGAGGGCAGCTAAAAGTCTCATACTGGAGAGGGGGTCCTGAGGAGAACTGAAGTGTCCATGCGTGGGAGGGTGTGGAGCTCAGTTCGGTATAAGGGAGCTAGAGCATGAGTGGCTTTGAATATTAGGAGCAGGACTGAATACAGTTGGAACCTGGGAGCCAGTAAAGTTGTTTGAGGGCAGGGTTTATGTGTTGTGTGCATGCCACTTCTGGACTAATTCAGAAGTTTATAAACCGCAGAGCAGTGTGTTACAGTAATCAAGATGAGATGTGATGCGCGATAATTGGTATGATAGTATGGTTGGCAGCGAGGAGTCACAGGAGGCAGTAAATACTACAAATGTGGAAGTAACCTGACTGGGTGGTGATGTTTATATGAACTGTGAAGGAGAGGTTGACACCACGGATACAGCACTGCATAATGCAACAAGGAACTACAGCAGAAACCAGTCACAGCAACCACGTGACCAGTTTCCATTTATACTGCAGTACAATCACTGTCACGGTGGCAGGGCGCATACTGAGGACGACCACCACACCAGTATGGAAGACGTGCTGTGTAGTCTGTGTGCAAAGTGTGGTTTCAAAAACACTCAAGGTCATCAGCAGCATGTAACGTGGAGCTGATAATCTGCCAGTTTTGTACCCTTTGGTGATTAGTATGGGCTTTTCCAAGCAATTAATTTACTGCAAGAGAGAGTCAATAAGACCAAGGTCCAGTGTGAACCTATAAAGTGTATAAATTCAACATGCAGTGTACCTGCTCACTTTTTCCATGGCCCTATCACCTTTCTTTTTTTGTGCCATTAATTTAATGTTGCATAATATTAGAGGTGAAGCCTGCATAAGAAACCATCTGTCTGTGGTGCTGGGCCATTAAACTTTGACATATTGTACCTTTACTGTTGTAATTTAATTGTCATCGGGTCTGTCTGAAATACATTCCACTTATTCCCTTATTCTTCAAACATTTATCATCACTAGGTGATATTTGTGTAGGATTAAAAGAGAGGACAGGGCTGCTGCAGAGCCTGGCAGTTAAAGCAGGTGGCCCGTGTACGAGGCTCAGTCCTGCAGCGGCCGTGAGTTTGACTCCCGTCTCGGGACCCTTTGCTGCGTCTCCCCCATCCTCTATGCCCCACCTTCCTGTCTCCTGACTGTGATTAAAAATCTTCTTTAAAAAAAAAAACAACAGATGATAGAGAGCAGGCATCTTCAGTAAAAGCCTTTATTTTAGTTCCAACAAAAGATAATGAATTGGGAAGACAAATTTTTCTTTTTAAAAAACTGATACAGTTTGTCGAGATCATATAATGCACATAGTCTGCTTTGGTCAGAATGCCACTGAGAAATGGTACAACAGCGCCCTATACACTTGTGTTAATAGCAGTTGCTTTGGGGGTTCAATCCCTCTTGTGTGCCTCTTTTTAATATTGCACACAGTTTCAAACTGCACACATGCAAGACACATCGCATGCAGCAAGATGTTAAATCTGCGTGGAGATGAAAACAAGAGCCTTGAGAATTTGACGTTGAGTCTATGATGTCACAGCACTCCACAAATTGAACAGTCTACTCAGAGACAATTTTTTTTTTTATCTTGATGGCCAGAAACAAGCCCAAGAATTGTTATATTTGTGATTTTTTTTTAATTTTGTAACAACTTAAAACAGGCGATTTTTAGAAGTAAGCAATGTTGAAATAAGAACCAGGATTAAGGTCATTTAAAGCTACTGATGCCTTATCGAGACCACGTATGCAGTGGCTTTATGCAAATGTGGAACATTTTCTCATTTTTCACTGAATGCCATATATCTTTAAAGATCTTTTTTTTTTCCAACTTGACAACTAAATATTGTTTCCTTTCTTTCTTCCTCAAGCAGCACTGATACACTGTCCTGCTCTGCTTCATGTGCAGCTTGCAGTTAGTAAACAGTATTGACTGGGTTGAGCTGTCGCAGCGTCAAGGCTGATTTCAGTATTGAGTGTGAGAGTTTAGCATGTAGATGTCTGCAAACCTGCTGACATGAACCTTTACTCACACACAGGTGAACCTACCAGCTCGAAATCTGAGATGAACCCCCACGTCTGAAATTGTTGTGACACTTTGGATGAGGCAAAATAAATAAATCTTACATTCACCCTTCAGCCTTTTTTTTTTCTTAAAACTTTATTTAATTTTTATAGATATCAATTTTAACATTTTATCACATTCTTCCTGCGACCAACCAAATATGTGTAGTACAAGGTACTTTTTTTTATATTTTCCTTTTTTTAAAAAAAAAAAAAAAGTTCTCCACATATTCTTTTTTGATGACAGATAACGACTGCAGGCAGGTCAGTCCAGTACGCACACCCTCGTCTTCATCAGTCATGTCTGTGTAATGTGTGCAGATGATGGGGTTTTGCATTGTCTTGTTGAAAAATGCATGGGTGTCCTTGGAAAAGATGTCATCTTGAAAACGCCATATGTTGCTCTAAAATCTCTGTGCTTTTCTGAATTAATTCTGCCATGACAAGAATATAAATTACCTTTGCCAAGGGTACAGATGCAACCCCATACCATCACAGAGCCCAACTTACTTTTGATTTAACAGAGAGGCCGTTAAGTTATAAGCAGAAACACCATGAATATTTAATCACTAGGCTAAAAATAACATCACCAAAAGCTGAACATCTCCACATGATGAATGTGCATGTGTGTACCTGTTTCTGCACTGTGTCATCTTGACTGTATGAATAAATAATACACTATAAATATGTAGTTTTGTATTGGTCATTAGTTTAGAGGCACCATAGGTGCTAATGACAAATTTAGGAGGTCACGTGACTCTTACGACTTAACTCTAAAAGTTAAAATCTAATCCTAAACTTTATTCTTTAATCTTGATCTTTATTTGCAAAAATGTATACAATTCAAACAAGTGTAACAATCACAGATTTCTTTCCTCTATTTTTTCATTTTTTATTTTCTATATACATTCATGCTGACATCTTTTGCTTTTGTAGTGGATAAGCATTCATTAGACAGTTTTTCTCCTTTTGTCTTGCTTCTTTAGGGTTAAGCAATTGAATTTTTAACCGTTTAAACAGTGTGATTTAAAGTTGATGTAAAGTTTCCTGAAACAAGATATGCTCTATATGCTCAGTGACTCTGCACTGCTGTAGCGGATGTTTTCACATTAGACGGAAAATGAGGTGAAGTGATGGAAGACAGCCGGGCTGCCACAGACACCGTGGATTACATTTCCACTTCTGGCAGTGTGTCAGGGAGTCTGGAGGGAGGAACAGCGGCTGGAAGAGATCTGATTAATGAGTGTCACTGGGTGGTGGAGAGATTGTGTCCCCCCTCACCCTTGTGTCACTGGCTCACTCAATGGCTTCATCAATTTGTGGCCATTATCACTTCAATAGACAAGAATGGAGGGAGGAAGGGAAATACACATCAAGTGGGAGAACAGGCTTCTCCTGCACCATCTGTGGATAGTTGTACATGGGTGAAACCAGAAGCAATCACTTTATTTAGCCCCAAAAATGCATGGGTGTTGAATCTGACTACAAAGCTAAATGAAAAAAAAAAGACATTTCACATCAACATTCTTAAGTTTTCTTAAATTGATTTCTTGCCACTATATGAAAAAGGATGTACACTTTTTTTTGATTCTAAGGTTTTACAACTCCAATTCTGATTAAACTGGGACATTGTGTCAAATGTAATAAAAACAGAGTACAATGATTTGCAAATCCTTTTCAACCTAGATTCAGTTGAAGACACTACAAAGACAAGATATTTGGTGTTCAAACCTTATTGTTTTTATTTATTTATTTTTTTACTCATTTTCAATTTGATTCCAGCAACACGTTCCAAAAATTCTGGGACAGGGCAGCAAAAGACTGGGAAAGTTGAGGAATGCTCAAAAAACACCTGTTTGGAACATTCTACAGGTGAACAGGTTAACTGGAAACAGGTGAGTTTCATGACTGGGTATAAACGGAGCATCCACAGACTTCTCTGGGCCCGAGCTCATCTGAGATGGACTGAAGCGAAGTGGAAAAGTGTGCTGTGGTCTGACGAGTCCACATTTCACATAGGTTTTGGAAATCATGGACGTCGTGTCCTCCGGGCCAAAGAGGAAAAGGATTAACCAGATTGTTATCAGCTCAAAGTTCCAAAGCCAGCATCTGTGATGGTATGGTGGTGCGTTGGTGTCCATGTCATGGATAACTAGCACATCTGTGGAGGCTCCATTAAAGCTGAAAGGTCCATCCAGGTTTTGGAGCAACATCTGCTGCCATCCAAGCAACGTCTTTTTCAGGGACGTCCCTGCTTAGTTCAACAAGACGATGCCAAGACACATTCTGCACGTGCTCCAACAGCGTGGCTTCGTAGTAAAAGAGTGCAGGTACCAGACTGGTCTGCCTGCAGTCCAGACCTGTCTCCGTTGAAAATGTGTGGAGCTTTATGAAGCACAAAATACGACAACGGAGACCCAACTGAAGTTGTACACCTACAAAGCTTTAACAATTAGTGTCCTCATTTCCCAAACACTTAACGAGTGTTGTTTAAAAGTAAAGGTGATGGAACTCAGCGGTAAACATGTCCCTGTACCAGCTGTTTTGAACGTGTTGCAGGTACCAAATTAAAAAATGAGTGAATGTTTTAAAAAAAACAAAACAATTTTTTATCAGTTTGAACAATCAATGTCTTGTCTTTGTAGTGTATTCAACTGATTATAGGTTGACGAGGATTTGCAAATCATTGTATTCTGTTTTTATTTGCGTTTTACAAAATGTCCCAACTTTGTTGGAACTGGGGTTGAACATATCAAGATTTTACAACAGCAAAAGTTTAACAAAAATCTTAATTTATCTTAAATTAGGTAATCTCAATCTCAGATAAGATGAATGCGTGACATGTTTTGGCACTTTCTTCTCTACAATATTGTGTCAGTTCTTTAAGATTTGCAGGCATTCCTTTATACACAGCCTTTCAGTCATCCTGAGGCCTGGACTCAGACTGCATGATCAAAACACCTCAACTTTTTTTCTTTTCTGGTTATTTTATTGTAAATTTGCTGGTGTATTTGGGCTTACTGTTCTGTTGCAATCTTTAGATACAGTGCTCAGCGTAAATGATTACACCCCCTTCGAAAAGTATTATTTTAAACAATATCTAAACAAAAACAATTTCCAAAATGTTGACAAAACAAAGTTTAATATAACTTCTGTTTAACTTATAACATGAATGTAAGGTCAATAATATAACATAGATTACACTTTTTTTTCCAGTTCTACTCAAATGAGGGTGTGTACACCCCACAACAAGAACTTCTACATCTAGTTCTTTGTATGGCCTCCATGATTTTTAATGACAGCACCAAGTCTGGAATGAACAGGTTGGTGACATTTTGCAACATCAATCTTCTTCCATTCTTCAGCAATGACCTCTTTTAGTGACCGGATGCTGGATGGAGACTGATGCTCCACTTGTCTCTTCAGAATCCCCCACAGGTGCTGGACTGGGTTCAGATCAGGAGACATACTTGGCCACTGAATCACTTTTACCCTGTTCTTCTTCAGAAAACCACAAGGCCTCAGATGTGTGTTTAAGATCATTGTCATGTTGGAGAAGTGCACGATGACCAAGTGCACAGTGATGGTAGCATCTTCTCTTTCAGTATAGATCAATAAATCTGTGATGTCATCAATAAAGTGCAGCTCCCCGACACCATCAGCACTCATGCAGCCCCACATGAGGACACTGCCACCACCATGCTTCACTGTAGGCTTCATGCATTTTTCTTTATGTTCCTCACCTTTGCGACACCAGACAGTTTTAAAACCATCAGTTCCAGAAACATTTATCTTGGTCTCACCACTCCAGAGCACAGTGTCCCAGTAGTCTTCATCTTCATCAGCATATGCCATGGAAAACTCTCGGTGGGCTTTTTTTCTTTAACCTTCTCATCAGAAGACGCTCCAGTCAAGGTGTTAACTTCCGTGCACGACCTGGACGTCTCTGTGAGATGGTTGCAACTCCATCTTTCTTCAGTTTTTTTGCTACAGTTTCTAACTGATGAGTAAAGTTCTGCTGATCTTCTTGTAGCCTTCAACTTTGTGGTGGAAAGAAATGATTTTATTCTCTGGTCTTCTGTCATTTCTCTTCCATGTGGTGCCATTGCTGACAGCATGAAATGGGACCGGGATTAGACTCTTTTATAGTCACCTGTCTGCTGGACACCTGAGTGATGACTAACTGGACTCACCTGTGATTGTGTTCTTGTGAAATCAGACATCTGTAGTCTACAACTCAGCTTTCCTCTAGAGACTTTCAGTGGGGTGAACTTGTTTTTGCACCAAAGTAATTTGAGTAAAACTGAAAAAATGTCTAATCTAAGTTATATTATTGACCTTACTTTCACATTATTAGTTAAACAGATGTTATATTAAACTTTGTCTTGTCAACATTTTGGAAATTGTTTTGAGATATTTTTTAAAATGTTACTTTTCAAAGGGGTGTACTGATTTACGCTGAGCGCTGTAAAAATGTAATGATAACGCATGAAATGTGTTCTCCAGAGTCCCCGAGGCTCGTTACTTTGACTAAAATCTGGTTTACAGCCCATTAAGGCTTGTAGTTCTGTAACTGCTGATAGAAGCCGGCGTTTGGGCGAGTCAACGGTCTCGCCAGCTTCACCTGACCGTAAGCTTCATCGAACGACAGCCCCTCCCTCAACATCAGGTATCCAATCACGATGGAAGAGGAGCGTGACACGCCGGCGTTACAGTGGACCAGAACCACTCCGTCCTACGGTGAGAAAAGGACACGAAGAAACAAACGCTGATTTTGAACAATCATGTCCATATGTCCAGGTTGTCAAGCTGCTTAGAATAAAAGTTAGAATAAAAAAAGTTTTAAAAAGAAAAGACAAAAAAACAACTGGAGGAGAGCATTCAAAATTAGGCATCATGGCGAGTTTTCTTCTGTTTTTGCCGTATTAAAGTTGTAACTTTAACCACATTACTTACTCCCAGCTGTGAGTTTTTTTTTAAATATCCACATCTGAGATTTCTGCTGCCTCCAATAAAACGAAGACCAGACAGAAACAATGTCAGAGTGACTCTGGGTTTTTCACATATTTTGCAGTTTTCCATCGCTGATAGAAGAAATTATCCTTCATGAAATACAATTTTACCTCAGCTGCATTGAGTTGAGTCAGATGTCTCAGAGACCTTTTTGTTTTTAAGTTTTTAACGTCCCAGAAAGCCACTCTGGTCAGGAGAATAATTTGAGATTGAGAAAAAAAATCTGCACCGGTTGCTGTGATTGATGAACGGTTATTTAGACTATATTATTTTACTAATAACAGTGGTTGACTGGAAATAAATCTTTTTTAAAAATCCACATCTCTGAAGACTTCAGTCCTTAAGCTCGACATGCTCACCAGTTTATCGCTTTGTTCAACATGGAACCTCTCATCAAAGGATGAACTCTCTTTTCAGTCGGAAATGGAGCGGAACTGAAACCCTTAGCACATTTTTGATTTTCTGTGTCAATCGATACCCATTGAGGGACGGTAGATTCAAACTGGTTTGCTGGAATTGACATATCACTGTTGCCTGTTCTTTCCTTTTAAAGTATAAACCAATCAATCATTTCCTCTGGGTAAAATACAATCCAATCTAATGGAGCATGTACAAAACAAATAGATAACGATTCTAATTTTTTTTTTCATCATTCTATCATAGTGTCAGTGCTGGTTTCTACATTCACCAGAGTTACACATCATGTCTTGTTTTCCCTCTTCAGGAAACTTCTACAGCCTGAAAATGATCTCAGCCAGATAATCCATCACAGCAAACACAGAGATTTAATTTGGTTTTGTCAGAGTCTCTTGTTTTGCTCTTATTCCATTGTGCTCCAGTTGAGTGTTCTCATATCAGTGCTCACATCACATTATGTTCTGCTTACGGCCAATCCCCCGACACACACAGAAAAACACACACATGGGAAGAAGTGCAAGTGTGTGCCAGGAAATAACGCTTGCAGAGAATTACATTTACCTCGTAGAACGGCTGTAAGGAAAAAAGAAAAGACTTTACATGACAAATGACCTTTTGTCTTTTGACATGCAATCAGACCGCTCCGCTCACCTTTGTTCTGAGTTGCAGATAAACGTCTACCCTTAGATGTGTGTCAATGCATCACAGCTGCGCGTGCACACCTACAGAACACACATGAAGGAAAGCGTGCTCTGGACGCTCGAACCTCCTGAGAAAAGCTGAATGAAGAAGTGAACTGATTTCATATCTATTCTGGTTTGGTCAACCATGAAATACTGGTGTGTCTGTCTGTGCTCGTCTTTGTCCTGTATGGATGCAGCCAGTTCAGAGCCTCGTTTGTTGCAAATCAATCCCCCAAAATCTGAGAAATAAAATCTAAAATCTAACAACCAAAACCCAGAAACTGCAACCAAGAGTTCAATCCTCGTCTCTTTTCTCACCGTCATTTTTAAATCGTCGCTCAGTCGCACCATTTCCTTTTGCACTTGCAATTCTGACATGAGTGTCAAATCAGTGCCATGTCAATCAACAGCAGAGGAGGCGGGACTTAGCTGAGATCTAGCAGCTCATTGGCTGCTGAATGACCTGATGATCTTCATCTAGTTCATCTCTTTCAGCTGTTATCATTTTGTTGTGTTCACATTCTGAAATGTCTCCAGCACGGCTGATTAATGAACTAGTCAGGATCATTTCTCTGTCTGGGCTGTCAGATGAGGACTGGTCCGATGGTGAAGCCACCACCCCCACCCCCTCACCGTGAGCCCATGTCATTCCCCAAAAGTCCCCAGTATGACCAGAAAGAGTCTCCAAATTTTTGCTAGTCACTAGAGAGGACTGAATACTTGACATAAAGCGATAAAGTTGTCAGCTCTGCATTTATCAGCAGATGTTTGGTGCTCTGACGTCGACGTAGAAAGTGCCGAGTCATTCAGCAGATCTCAGCTATGTCCCACCTCCTCTGCTGTTGATTGATGTGGCACTGATTTGACACTCTCAAGAACTACGCAATTTCAAGCTTGGTTCAATGATTTCATGTCATTTTTACCAAAGAAAGCTTAGTAAACACCTCTGCGGCATCTGCTAGCTGTGTCAATCACTGAAGGGGGGGGTTCACCCTCACGCACATGATGATTGCTAAGGGGAGGTGACACCTTTTAAAACTCTAAAATGTGACCCACTGCTGCGCTGTTAACAGAATTATGTAGTAATATCTAAACAGGTTCAATTCTTTTTTAAATAGAGAGCTTGCAAAAAAACTTTTTGCAGCAGGAACCTTTTCCAGATGTTCTTTTAATTTTATTTTCTTTATAAAAGCAAGGGTTATCTTTGTACTGTGCTCCGTGCTGCAGCCCCAAACAGCAGCGAGAAAAGACATTTTACACTTCAGTTGACTTAATATATCGAATCAACCCTGTGGCTTAGACCTTCATGGAAATGCAAGAAATCTTTAGATCCATGAAAAAAGCCTTTGGGTGTTTAAGTATCAGATTTATTCATTTATTTATTGTCAAGATGCGTCTTACTTTGTAAATGCAGTGGCACTTTATCACATTATATGGAAATGGTTGAAAAGCTGAGCAATACACTTTTGTGAGGGCTTTCTGGAAAAAAAAGTCAAACAGGGTATGTAGAGGTCATGCAGAGGTTGTGGAAGAACTAGAAACCTTTCTAAAAGCTCTGTCCACTGATGCTCTTTGCTTGCCAAAGACTCAGCCCCTCCATACATCATTACCCCAAACTTCAGCAGCAGGAATTTGTAAATTAATTGTTAAAGAATGCTGAACTTCAGCAAAGTGGCAGAGAAGCAAGCCCAGATCATAATGCTCCTTCTGCCATGCTTCACCACCGGTATTCTGTTTAGATCCTTTTTACATACGCAGAGCTGAGTATTCGTCTTCTGGGACGGTTATTTTTACTTTCTCAACCAGCTATGTAGTCAGAGTCGGTTGGTTGCTGGTTCCTAGACTTTTTTTTTTTTTTCGATGTACTATTATTTATCCCCGAGGGGAAATTCATTCTCCACATTTGACCCATCTGGGCAGAGCGGTGGGCTGCCGCGGGGTTTCAGGTGCCCACCCGCTCAGGGGCACCTCATCCATGGATGTGGGCGTGGGGAACCCCCCGCACACATCATTGGTACCAGCCAGGGATTGAGCCACGGAACCACCCAACTACTTTTACGACTTGGTCATAAAAGAAAAAAAAAGTGAACTTTTGTCACATGTCAAAGTTCACAAAACTTTTATCAAAAAAATCTAAGCTTTTTGTACTGAAAGCACAAATTGTTCTTGCACAATTTCAAATTTTTTAAAAATTCTGACATAACACTCTTTCCTCTCTGGAGGAGCTGCAACAAAACGTACTTCCTGGATGAGCTTCAACCTGGAAGTGAGACAGCTGCTGCTCCTCAGGGGCCAGCAAGGGGCCCAGTTTCTCCCCATTTGACCATTTGCATCTTGTTTAAACACATTTATGTCATTAAAATAAACAAATAGAGCTTAAGCTGTAAAGCTCCTTGCCTATCGCTTGTTCTCAGACCTTGAGAAGAAGCTGCTGCCTTTTCATCTCTGAATTATTGAAACACCTGAAATAAATTCCCTCATACTGGGATTTTAAAAAGAAAAATAGTCTTTCGTGAGACAAAACAAGATTTGGTGCCCACGCTAAATTTATTTTCTGAATCATCTGCTTGGACAACAAAGGGGGGTTGGGGGGGTTCATCCTATAGTTGGGTCAATATGGTTGTTAGTTTGTGGGCTCATTTACTTCTCCCACCAGTCTTGTCAGTATTTAATGGGTGTGTTTGAGTGTTAACAGCTTAAGCACATTATGTTTGTTTCTTACGGAGACTTAGATGAAGCTCAGATCACATATTATGGAAAATTAATGCAGAAACCCAGTTAACTCCAAAGGGTCCCTGTACTTTTTCCTTGCCACTGTATCAACAGTAATATCATTTTTACATGCCAGCTCTGGGTAAGCCCATCAATTATGTTGAGAAAGCAAATAAGATAAGTCCCCAAAATGTCAAACTGTTCTTTGTGACTCATTTTACTTTCTGTGCATGAATTTTGAATGGTGAAGAGAAAAAAAGTCCCACTAAAATGTGATATTCCTTGATTTTCCTTTAAAGCCATCTTTTTTTTATTCTTTTTTTTTATTAAATCCTACGCATGTCACAGAGATTTTATGATGTGCTAGAACGTATTTGAAATTAACACCTGGAGGATTTTTTCCCTCCCTTTCTTGCATGAAAGTCTCTCAGTTTTATTTAAGATCAAATATTCATCAGCATCTGTCATCAGTGTGCAGAAGTGGATAAGTGTGTGTATATATGTGTGTGTGTGTGTGTGTGTTCATGTACATATATACCTGTCCTTGGGCCTGATCTATGAAGGAGCTGCATTCCTCTAGATACGAAGTGATCTGAGTTTCTGGCAGGTCCAGGATCTGGAGCGTCTTATAGACCATCTGATCTGGGAGCAGGTTAGTGACTCCGTACGCCACATTTAGCACATGAGACACCTGATGTAGGAGAGAAGAGACGAGAAGCGGAGCGTAGCAGACATGAAAACCGCTTGAACGAATGACCCCTGAGCATTGGCTTGCTTTAAAGGCTCTTTTCACTTTAGCAAGAGACAAAAAGAGATGTTCTGTCAGCCATATTGATGACATGACAGAAGCCGAACGTGACAAAGAGAGGGCACAGAGACGGAGTGGAAAAGAAAGAAGAGGGCTGACAGAGAGAGGGGAAAAAGATTAAGAGGAAAGAGTGGGGGTGGGCAGGAAAGAAGACAGATGGCTCCAATTCATTTTGCAGTGTCTGTCTACTCTCACTTAAATTTAGGTTTCCTCAGAGGGCGAAATTTCCTCCTCTGTTACAGCTTAGCATCGTACTAATGTGCCTGCTCGTATCATCTCACATCCTTTTCCACATGTTAAGGGATCGCTTAGGTGCGACACTATACTCACTATACTTGTTTTATTGACAACCAGTCCCATTCAGAGCCCAAACCAACAACAAACCCGAGTATGCGTGTACGACAGAGCAGCATCGTTGTCTGAAAAGCATCAAAAACGGCATCAAGCACAAACACTCCAGTTTACTTTGACTCAACTGAACACAAACCATCCCATCTGTCCAAATATATGTTAATCCGCCGCTCAAAATAGTCCCAAAAAGATGCACTAATATCCACTTTAGGGAATCACTGACCCTTTTTAAAAAATAGAATGAGACATCCTGCTCATGAGTTTATGAGAAAATTCAGGGAAAGCGATCAGAAATTCTTAACTGTGAGTTTGCATGTCTGATAAACGTAATCACACCACCATTTTAACTACAAATGTTTGTATTAATTGCGTTTAGGTGGTTTTTGAAAAACCCTGGATTGGTGATTGATTCTCAGAACAATTTTAAATAAACCTCAAAACTATAGCTTTTAACTAGATAATAGATTAATATACCAAATACTGGAATGTAACAGTTACAATCAAACAAAGATGTCATTTTTGTTCAGATTATTGTGATTTATTTCAAAATGTAACTTATGCACTCAACATGATCTCATGATCATAAAAAGCTCTCACTTTTTAGGAACATTTCTAGTTATTTTAATCTTTTAGTGCATCTTCTAATGCTCAAAAACGATATGAAGAGTTTGGATAAAAGCGCAGGGCAGCGTGACTGTCACGTGTCATGCAATGACATGTTTCCACATCAGATAATATGAGACATGACTTGATATTTCGCATGACACCAGCATCTGGATCAATGATCAAAAATTCACATTGTATGTGCTTGACATGCTATGCTATCATTTCCTGGAAAACCTTTTTTTTTTTTTTTTTAAATAGCTGCTGGCCCATCTGGCATTAAACTGAGACATAAAACAGAAACTGTGGATAAATCAGTTACCACGCGTGGGGTCATGAAGAAATGAACTTCAGGCCTGTGGGGGCTCAGCAGCTCACTATCACAACATCTGACGCCAACCTCTGTGAGCAAAATATAAACATGTGATGCAAACATGGCACAGAATGATGTCAAATCCAGTACTTAGTGTGAACTTAATTAACCTCTACTGATCACACCATCTACTTAACATTCACAGCACCTGCCACCTCCAGGAAGTGAAGTCGAACTTTAAACAAAACTTAAGTAAGAATGAGGAAATGACATGTTCATTTCATATCTGTTTACAGATGTTCACTGTTTGCTTGGTATCTTTATTTAACCGCCTAACACAATTTTATTTTGAAAATACAACATCTTTTCTGCATGCACACACAAGCTTCCTTCAATTCCAGCTCAAAGGTGAATATCTCAGGTAGATTAATGTCGGGTTCACACTGCACCATTTCAGCTGTCTCACACGAAAGATGGTCAGTCGAGGTAAAAACGGTCCATCGTAGCTCCAAAACGACGGCGTAGATCTCACAATGAGACAGGAGCAAAGATGAGCGACAGAAGACAGCTGGGACAGATATCAGCAGAGTCAGAGATTTGGAGTCCAGCATTATTTAAAGTAACACCACGTACGATTGTGCTCTATAGCACCCCCTTCTGTTTGACAAGCACAACTGTCTGTCGCCACTAGTGCTAAAATAATTTTGGAAACCTTTTGGGGGGGTCTGAGTCCGTTGTGTTGATTTAACATGATGCCAAAGCAACATTCTGAACTACAAACTCTGCAGTCATTTCTGAGTATTAATTAACCAGATGAAACTCTCTAAGTAGCTTCTGTTTTCACACAAATGTGCTGAAGCAAACAGCACTCTCACAGTCTCTTTAAAGACTTAACATACAATATCTTAAACAGAAGTACATGAAAATGAAGATACGACTTGACCGCCAGTCCGTTCAGTTTTATCTGACATAGAAGAATGTGATCTGCCCATTAAGCCCGGGAACATTAGTGCACGTGTCTGCTCTTGTCTGCTAGCGCTGTCTCCCATCAACCTGCGTGATGATCTGTAGGGGAAGGCGCTCGGCTCGGCTTGCTGCAGGGGCCATGCCTCCGTTCTCAGCATCGCCTTATGCTGGTGTCTGGGGGAGGGAACGTCATAAGCAATGTGCACACGAGCAGAAGGTCCACAAGAGGTTTAAGATAAAAATAAACTCCAGTCAGCTGGCTGTCTGGTCCACGCTGCTCTGCAGGAGCTTCAGGGTTCATTGCATTAGTATTATTATTGCTGTTACTATTATTATTATAATTATTATTATTGCATCCATTCTTTGACCCCTTTAAAATGATTGGAATTGTAGAATGAGTGGATTTTCTCTTGTGGAAGTGCTTCTCCTTCCTCTTCTTGTCATGCTGGACTGAAGGCAGACTCACTGCTCCTGTAGTGATCTTTGTATGACTTCAAGTCATGGTTGTTGTTTCTTCTCATATTACAGGAAAAAGGTTCCAGAGCTCTGGAAGACGTCCTGCCTTGTTCCAGTACTGAAAGACTCTCATCCGTCTTCCCCTAACGACCCCAGACTCGTTGCCCTAAGATGCCCTAAGATCCCAGATCATGACAGTCCTGAAGAGACTTTACTTGGACCGTTATTTCAGGAGTTTGCTGTTCGGCGTGGGGTTGGAGCTGAAGCCATCAAACACCTGCTTCAATGAACCAGGTACATCTAACATAATCTCAAGTTCATTCAACACTGTTCAGAAAACTCCAGAAGACACAGGTGGATGCTTCTACAATCACCTGGACTTCTGGCTGAGCAGGTGGGCAGCAGGACAGGAGCACCACAGGGGACTGTACCCTCACCTTTCCTCTTCTCTATGTACACCTCCAGTCCTCTGCAGAAACACTCAGATGCCTGGGGTGCATCAGTGATGGACAGGAGACTGAGGACAGACAACTGGTGGACCACTTTGTGGCATGGTGTGGAGACAATCATCTCTCTTGAACAAGACAAAGGAAAGTCTCCGTGGATAGAGCGATAAACATCATGGACGACCCTGAGAATCCTCTCCAGGTCCACTGTAACACAGACCGCTTCAGCTATAACCATGTAAAAGTGAATCTTAAATACTGACAGGTCATTTTGAGGAGCAGAACATTTGCCTACAACATTTCAGAGAAATGTATGAAGGGATCCTCAACACAGAAAAATGGAGTTTCTGCTGTGAGGAGAACATCCTCTAAATTACCCAGACGAGGAGCCCGTGTTTACTCAGCCTCCTCAAATACGTTGTTCAACTCACAGGAAAAGGGTTTTTAAAAAGTTACCGTAGGCCAACTGTCAAACCTCCTGTGGTTTTACAGCTAGCGGAGAAACCTTTTTATTCAGTCAAGGTTTCATCCCAGAAACAGGAGGTGAAGGGATTTGTAATCTCTCTAATTCATCATCCTGAGACTGCACAGGCAGCAATATGCTCATGCCCGGGAGCAGCCACTGCAGAGAGCAGTAGCGCTGAAACTTACTGTAATCATTTACTCCCTCTGCTGTGCTAAACTGTCACTGCATGAGTCATGACGCTCCTCTGGCTATACGCTGACTGTTGCGGACCTGCAGGAAGGCTCGCCTACACGGCCGCCTCTAATCTCATGTCACTGCACATGCTATCACAGCAAAGCAAGGTCGCGCCCTGATATTGATCCTGTTGTACTGACCTTATATCTCCGCAGGGTGTCGATGTCGTGGGCTGCATCCTGAGAGCCTGAAACGGCAGAAACCAAGCGATCAGAAGACACACAGGAGGCAGGTTTCCCTAAAGGATGCTTAATGTACAGTTGTTAAATGATCAAAGGCGGCTTTCTGCAAGTGAGAGCACTTCTTTATGTTGTTCTTTGCATTTAATCCTTTAACCTTTGAGCATTTTAGACTTCCAGGGAGCATGGGGTCATCACCTCATGGTGTTTCACCTAGAGCTTGTTGACCATGTGTCTCAGGTTTTACGGGTTCATTGTGATGAAAAACCTGCATCTGAATTCTCATCTCTGATCAAACCAGCTGTGCTACATTCTGTCACTTTCAGAGTGATAAATATGATGCAAAAGAAATGATCAGGGCTGTTAAGTTCAGCAGCAGAGAGCCAAAAGCTGCAGCATATGAGCACCAACATCCCGACGCTAAGTAGGAAACACAAAACCTTTAGTGAACAGCTGCAACCGCAAGCAGGGAAGACGTCAGTCAGCAGAAACCAACAATGAAATAGCTTAAAGCTTACTTACTTTAAAAAAAATAGGAATAGGAATCAAATTATTTGTATAATAGCACTAGACGCAGCTTAAGAAACTGCTGAGATAAACATTGAAGACTATCTACAGCTGCAGACAAGGACATTGATGATTATTTTTTTCCTGAAAAGAGATTTTCTGACTATGTTTGAATGACTAATGCAGCCGAGGAAGAAGGTCAGAGACTAATGGTAAGTAAGCTGGAGAAGAAATTGAATGACTGTTTCAGCTGAGAAAAGCAGAAAATCGCTGACAGTAGCAGTTGGATTGAAAGAGCGCCCTCTCTCCATTTGTCAAATGGCTCATCAGGACGACAGCAGCAGTAGTCTTGAGTATCAGGAGCTGGAAGGAGCCATATGGGCAGGAAACGGAGAGCCGTGGCAGGACTTCCTCCAGGTTTCCAGGGTGCATTCTCAGCAGCAGCTTATGTCATCAAAGTAGCAACACTTGCAGTCTTCGCATAAGCCAAGCCACTTTGACATAATGCCAAATTCGTGGTGTTGAGAAGCAAATCTAAAGCTAAAGGATAGAGGCCGAGTTTGGAAATAAGCCAATTCCAGCCCTTGTGTCTCATCACTGTCGGAGGGAAAGATTTAAAGTGACAAATCTGTGAAAAGCTTCAGGGATGCCATTCAGCCTCACTGTAGAGGACAGAAAGCCAACTCTCATTTTTCTTTTTTTCTTTTGAGCTGCAGAGGATATTATTTTTTATTCATTTTTATTTTTTTGGCTACATGTGTGGTGTTTTAATTTCTTTAAAAGGGCTGACTCTGCCTCAGAGCCTTGAAGTTAAAGCTGCAGTGAAATTTCAAGCAATCATTTGGCAGGAATCCAGTTTACATAGATACTGTATGTTAGTACGGTGTCCCAGGAGGGACAAATCAAACTCTTGGCTCCAGAATGGAAGTTGCTTGGGGCTACTGGAGTATTCAGTCGCCGCATCCAACACTACGGAGCTTTTTGTTCAGAACATTTTGTTGCAACTTTATATTGACTTGTGTATTACAGTTACACGTTTTTACACTTTTTTTTTTTTAAATGTTTCAGATAACATGAAATACATTTAAGTACAGTAAGTACGTTTTGTTGCAGTTCCTCAAATGACCACTAGGTGCTGGCAAGCTGGGCAACAGCGATACAAGCATTTATTTATGGTTTTTACAGTTAAAACATGCAATTCTACGAAAGTCATGACTCACAACAAAATTAATTTTCGCTATAAAAACTGACAATAACGTACTTTTTATGACAAAGTTGTGATATTGCCAAAACCGAAAATCGATACTTTACAACTAAAAGTTTTAGTATCAAGTTTTAAAAAGTCACAATTTGGCAAGTTGAGTTAATTTTATGTAAAAGGTTCCAGATTTAATTTTTCTTTTCATAAAGATTTGTTTTGTTTTTTGTAACGACCAAAAATGTTGCGATTTTACCACAAAATTTGATGAAAAATACAAAGTTCACAATTTCATGACATTAAATCGTAACTGTATCTCAGAAAGTTGTGATTTTGGCTCCATGTAAATTGCGATCTAAATTTTACCACAAACTTTTGCTTCCTTAAAAAAATAGTTGTAATTAAAAAGACTGATATTGTTGTTGTTAGCTCATCCATTTCAAGTAAAAATGAACAAATAGAATCAGTGAAATTCAACAAAAGTTTCACATCTTCTTCAAGATAAGTTAAATTATTATAAGGGAGGCAGCCGCTTTTATGCTGTTCATGACTTTTTCAATCTCTCAATCTGAGCAAGAATTTTCTTGTAATTTAAATATCCATTTTACTAATGTCAAAGTAAAGGCCTGAAGAGGACTGAGGGTCCATAGAGGACGTGGAGAAAACAAAAAGTTAAATAGGCTTATGTACTTTACTGTATAGTGGGACAACTGTGTCAAAAGGAGCTGGTTTCTTGTTAAGAAGCTTTAACAAAAGACATGTGCCCCAGCTGTCAAAATACAGGCTGTGACTGAGTCGTGATGACAAAGAACTATCAAAAAATATCAGATAAGGTGTAAGCAAAAGGTTTAACCAATCGATGAAACCGATATTACAAGATACAGCTTCAGTGTGACCATCATACCAGCTCACACTTCTGAAAAATGAACATCAGTTTTATGCTTTTAGCTGAAAATCACCGTCTGGATAAGAGTCACCTCTGCTGAGCTCAGTAGATGTAGTTTTTTTTTTCTTCTTCATTGATCCCTGCTGAGAAATTCTACCTCAGGATGTCTCCTGCAGCGAGGTCAAGGCGCAGCGATTGCGACAGAAGAGGACTCGATGTCAAGCTGGGGGGACACTTCAGGGGGGACAGATACATGCTGACATCTGGGAACGTCAACCTGTGTCCTCCAGCTGGAGCGAAGGGCACCGTTCTCCCTGAGACGAATTCCAAATTAATGACATTGATTTATTCCTGATTAGGAATTTATTTATTTAATACTGGAAACAATGACCTCGTCCCTTCGTGAAGCGGAATTTTGAAGATTGACTGCATCATTGAACCTCACGAGATAAAAACGAGGCGTCCCCAGCATGGAAAACGTCTTAAATGAACACGCATCTCATGACCACAGAGACGAGTTGGGCTGATTCTGTTCTGGAAGAACTGGCAACCACAGACGTCAAACTCACCAGGTCGTTTCACGCGTGCGAGCTCGAAGGACGTGCGATTGTCCAAACACAAGACGGGTTTCAGCGAAGTCACCATCTTTTTGATGTAAAGTCACAAACTTATGTCAAAAAGGTGCAATTTTACAAAAACAATCAATATTTTGCAATATTGAGATTTTTTTAAAAAGGTCACAATTTTGGAAGTCAATTTTACAAAAAAAAGTTTGAATTTTTACAATTAAAACAAAAGTATACACTATATATATATATATATATATATATATATACATACATACATATATATACATACATACATATATATAGATATACAA
>JBAMYA010000014.1:14150147-14170436 GCA_037176975.1 Arrhamphus sclerolepis | reverse complement strand
CGCAGCCTCAGATTTGAGAAAATCTGTGTTTTAAAACCAGGTGCATGGACTTCATTAAGCTGATATAGCCCACTTTGTCACAAAGTATGACACATATAATAAATAATTGCATTTAAGTATGTAACAGTTGCTTTGCATGCCCAAACATGACAACACAATGAAGAAATACAAGATTGCTGTTTTATGTAAAACTTTAGCAAGTTATTCCATAATCTACACTACATATTATACAGTAGCAAGAATTTGAATCCTTTGGTATGATTTTATTTATTTATTGCAGTAACTGTCCTTAAAATGTGGTCTGATGCCCATCAGGAATCATAATAATTGACCAACACTATCTAGCTGGCACCATTAAACATTTGTACCGTAAAAACAATTTGTTGTGTCTACATTTTTACACATGCATGTATTAAAGGCCTTTGATGATCAGTTATGACCAATGTTTTAATTTAACATGAATCAGTAGCCTGTTTTAGATAGGTCAAAAGATTCCACTGACATGCTGTAAGTGCGCATAAATAAGTCTTCATTGTCATAAAAATGAAATAAACCAATAAATGTGAATTACTTTTTGTGGGATAAAGGACTTCAGTGTCTAAAATAGAGCTGCTCTCAGTTTAATAATGCTCAGCCCTGACTATCAAATACAGATCACATGCCACTACATACTATGCAACAGTTAACACATGCCCTATTTATTTTAAATGCTACATGAGGCAGTTCAGCAGATGTTAGAGTGTTTGCCTTTGACATGAGGAGGTTGGTTTTCCCAGGTGTATGAGCAGCTCTTATCAGTTGTGTATAATCCAGCAGGAAATCAGCACAGGTGACTGTAGCTGAAGCTTTTGGTGTGGACCTTTTAAGTGAAATTTAATTACTCTATCTGACACCTTAATTGATGTGTTTTTCCAGAACAGGCTGACATGCTTTTCTTCCAGTAACACGTACGTGGCTTTATAGTGAGGGAACAAACACCAGACATCCACTGGAGGGTTTTGTGTCAGCTGGTCAAACTCTGTGTGTTGTCGTTGTCGGCAAGGAGTGAAAATAAGTTTGCTTTCCGTCAGTTTACTGCCTTTTTATGTGCTCCATGGTGTGGTGATGACTGATAATCATGTAGCAACCGCTGATAAGGACGTCCCTGTTTCTGTCAACGTTAAGCAGGCAATAAAGTTTAATGAAGAATTAGCTGTAAAATGATTAATTTAGCCATTGAGATTACAGCAATTACAGCAATATACTTTTCAAGAGTTTGTGTGGCTCACAAGCTGCATGTGCAATATAAAATATGAGGGGAAGGTGGTGTGTGAGAAAACCATCATAACTTAGTTTAAAGCAGAGATCAACAAAGAGGTGATGAATAATGCACACTGACAGAGAAAGAAAGTCAGTAGTGAAAAGGATGCACCAAAGTGTAGCAAAAACAATCAAATATGACCAATTTCTGACTTTATGGACTGAAGATATACAAACTTACATTTGTTTGACGCTGTTGATGGATGAGAGCCTTAAAACTTGGTTTGATGTAAAATTAATAACTGAATAAATCAATATATAAACACTCCTCTATATAAAGGGGTGGGATGTGAAATACAATGGAAAGTGACAGAGTTAAAGTTAAAAGTTGATGTTGATATTGATATTTAGTTCATTATAAAAAACTACAATCTTTTAAAACTTTAATTATTGTAGCTATTTATTATGACTGAAAATAACGAAACTGAAAACTGAACTTATGTTTTAGAGATTATTCCTATAATTCTGATTTGCAATAATTTATAATCTCATCTAATAACATGCAGTATTCAAAAGGCCAGTATATAACAACTTAATTGGATGAACTGATTCATGAGTGTGGTCGCAGGAGTGCTTCATCAACCCAGGAGAGTTTGTATGAGCTCTGGCCAATCACAGAGGAGCAACTTTTATGGCGCTTTTGGGTGCGAGCATGATTTTCCGCTCACTCCTGGCGTGGTTTCAGTGCTCCTTGAACAAGGTTAAGTAGAATCGGTCAGACATTCCTCACCCAACCAGGGATGACAGTAGAACAGTTCATGTCAAGTTTAAGATCGTATTCGTTCTTAAATTGGGGCCACTTAAAAGACGATTAAACAAGCGCACTTTTTTAAGTTCAGATCAGAATTGTTAATCAAAGACGATTTTTTAGACAGACCATAAGTTGTTCAGTGGGCTCATCTCAGGGTGGAATGACTACCACCATGGAAAAATCCAAAAACTTCTGCATTGATGCGCTTTTGGCTCATAACGCTGAGCAGAGGGCGGACAGAGGACCTTTTCACAACAGGAGCCCCGGGGACAGTCCAGGGTCGACCCGAGTCTCAGAGTCACCCTCCCCTCATCCAAACTCTGTAAACTCTTCTCCTGCTCAGCCCAGAGTTTTCCAGCTGTCCCAGCCTGGATTCACTACTTTGCAGCAAGTAGGTCTCATCGGGATGCACCCAGCATCCATGTACCAGCTGGCGGCTCTGGGAGGCCACCACCCCGCCTTCATGTATCAGGGTTTAGGGCAGCTGGTCCAGCCATACCCGGAGCAGGTGAAGTTGGGCACCGTGGCCAAAGCGCTCCCCTTGGAGCCGTGGGTCCGAGCAGTAATGCCCACACTTGGAGATTACAGCGGTGAGTGCTTTTTCAAACTTTATCAGTGACAATAAACATTGCCCCTTTTTCTGTTCTTTTTTTAAATCTAATTTTGCTAAATAAATGATACCCCCACCCCCAAAAACAAACAAACAAACGAATAAATAGCTAAATAAGTATATAAATATAAAAAATGAACAAAGTATGTTTTACTGTAAAACCTGACGTATTCTGTATCAAATTTAATGCACTATATAGTATTTATAGCAATTTCCCTACCACAACAATGTTTGTCTCTATGTCCTAATTGTATACAATGGTGTTAAAATTTATTTTGCAAGTAGCCTATTTGTCAAGGGTTGTTGTTTATAGTGAGACACAGACAAAAAACAACAAATTAATAAGTTCATATAATATGCAATGAAGACAAGAACTAAAAAAAAAAGACCACTCAGTCAACTGATAGTGTTCATTTAGTAAAGAACCTTTATATCTGTTTATTTCCCACCCCCCCTCCCAAAAAACAAAACAAAACAAACAAACAAACAACCTTGCAAAGTAGTAGCTATTAGTCTCTATTTCATTGTGTCTGTATGTCATCCTGGTGACATACGGACACAATGATGATAGATGTCGTAACCAACATTACATCTCTGTTTTCCCATCTGGACACCAGGTCAGGCAGCTCTGCTTGGGAAATGCCGGAGGCCCAGGACAGCTTTCACCAGTCAGCAGCTGCTGGAACTGGAAAATCAGTTCAAGCTCAACAAGTACCTGTCCAGACCCAAACGCTTTGAGGTGGCCACCTCACTCATGCTGACAGAGACCCAGGTCAGACTACTAAGAAGTTTTAAACAGGAACAAGAGCAGTGATGCTGCAGATACGTATTGTGCTATCTCATTACTTGCTTTGTTTTATTGAAACAGTTGATCCATCAATCAATGTTTAGAACAAGACACAAATTAATAAGTTTTCTTTTAACTGTCTTTTAAATTGCCTTTGTTTATTGTTGTTTTTCCCAACATCATACCCTCTAATGTCTGTTGGTAACTTTTTCTTCTTTTCTTTTTTTTAGGTTAAGATCTGGTTTCAGAACAGACGTATGAAGTGGAAGAGAAGCCGCAAAGCCAAGGAACACGTAACTGCAACCTCTCTGACTGATAAAGAGAGAACCAGTGTGGGTATAGAGATTATCAGACCTCATGATAGCTCTTTCAACTCGATCCTGGAGGATGAAGAGGAGATGGAAAGGGAAGAGAAGCTTGAAAAAGACAATATCGACATGTTCAGGGATGACTCCTTGTGCTCTGTTGGGCTCACAAGGGATGCAGGACAAGGAAGTGGGACCTACTACAGTTCTTTCTCAGAGGAGATGGAAGAGGTAGCTCCAGGAGGAGGAGATCTGGTTTTTCCATAGTTGTAAACTTCAGCTTTTTCTTTATTGCAAGTGCTTAGTAAGTTTGAAATAACTATACAAAGCAGAATAGGGTACACGAATAAGATACCATGAAGAGGATCTTTCTTTTGTCAAGGTGAAAATGATAGCCTAATGTCTTCATCAGGGCCTTCTGAAGTAGCTAAATTAAAACTAGAACAAACGCATCTTTATCTACCCGGACTATTAATGAGTTTGATAACAATCTGCCCATGTTTTGGATGATGTTGGTCAACACTTTATAAAATCAACATATGAAAAGAAAAAAATCCAATAATAAACCTGTTGCCCTTTTGACCCATATAGTTTTCATAGAAATTGGGTTAATTGGTTAGCTAAGAGCTCACAGAAAAATGGTTCTAGGCTGAAGAATGCTGACTGGCAGGAGCCTCTTGGTGTGTGATTGTTCTCATCCAGCCTGCATGGGACCTCAGCAGGTGTACCAGTTTCCTGCTATAGTCCATGTTTGGTTGGTTATTCTAAATGAATTGCATCTCTGTGAGTTTGTGTATGTGTGTGTGTGTTCCTTTGTCTTTGCCCTGTCAATGTCTCCCTGCTGTGTGCATCTTCAGTTCAGTTGTGATTGCCCTCTACAGGACAAGAAAGGGAAAGAAAATGGAAATATCGTTGAACTTGCACTTAATGGACTGATTCAGTTTCTCCCAAGCTGATACAAACAGACTTGGAAAAAATAGAAAATATTGTCAGTTGATCCATACTTCCTGCTATAAAGGGCTTGCCTTAAATTCAAGAAAAAACAAAACAAACAAACAAAAAAATCTTTTCATCTTTTGCACTTACAGCCACATTGACTCAGTGTGATGTGACAAGAAAGGAAAAAAGAACAATGTAGTACTGTTGTATAGTAGGCCTACTTTTTGAAGGGTGGGGATATGGTAGTCTTTGGTGTTGTACTTATTTGATATTTAAACAACATATTATTATTTAATTAAAGCCACACGGTGAAAGTAATGCTTGTATTTATTGCTTGATATTTTTAATTCCCCGTTAACATGACATTTTCATGTTTTTTTTTTTTTTTTTTTTTTTTTTTTTATTTTGTTTTTTTAAGTTTGCTAATTTAATTTAACATTTATGGGATTATAATATATTTCTTTTTACGTGTGACATTAGGGTTTATGTGGAGACATTTAGTTTAATGAATAAAGCTGGAAACACGACTGTATTGATAAAACAATGTCTTGGAATTAAGTTTGAATGTCATTAATAAGAAATAAATGGATAATCTTTCTTTCTTTCTTTCTGTCTGTCTGTCTGTCTTTCTTTCTTTCTTTCTTAACCTCGGCCCATATGTCCCTCACTGGCTGCCGTATTGTTTACACGAGTCGGTTATTTGTTGTCATAGAAACCCTGTAACCATGGCAGCGGACGAAGTTCCTTTATTTCTTTGCTTGTGAGCTGTGTTTGTATTGATCCGTTGAGATAAAACTCAGAATTCTGAATTATTTTCATTTTCATATCACCAAAGGTAAGATTGCTTTTCTTTTTATTTTATAAAATATTTGTTGTCATCAAGCAATGAGTGTATGAGTGATCGTGTCGTTTAGCTGCCGTTAATAAAACGAAAGTGAAAAAAAAACAAAAACTTTCTACATAGAAAAAAATGCTTTTACAGTGAAATAATTATGTTAGGAACAACAATTAAGTCGAAGCGAACAATGTTGAAATGTAAAAACATTAAATTGATGCTTTGTCATGTCTCCCCAGCCATGTTAGCTGAAGCTCGGCCTCCTGACTCTTTGACATGGAAGGGTCTCACCGCAGATGAGGATATCAAAGTAAAGTCCTAATAACGACATGTTTGCCTGAGAAATCACAATTACTGACTCGTTATCTCTTTATAAAATTATTTCAAATCTTTCTGGGATTCTTTTTAAAAAGTAAATTCAAAAAGTTTACAATTACTCTCAGTTGCTCTCTCAATAAGCAACAACAGTTGCAACAAGAAGTTGACCCAGAGTACAGAAAAAGTCCCAACTGTTTCTCTCTCTCTTTTTCTCTCTCTCTCTCGCCCTCTCCCTCTCTCTCTCTCTCTCTCTCTCTCTCTCTCTCTCTGTCTCTCTCTCCCTCTCCCTCTACATTATTTGTAAAATTTTAGAATAATGATGGAGAAGTTTTTTTCTTAAATTAATCTCTTCAAAGTCAAATATTTACATACACTTGAATTTTGTTTGGTGGACTTGCCTTCAAACGGTTTATCTTTTACAGTCATTTTCCTTCAGAGGAATATTTAACAGAGATTGGCTGTAAAATTTGCCTCATCTGTTAATACTTGTTCAGACATATAGATAACTGGGTACTAAACATGTAAACCCTTTTAGTCAGTGAAACTGGTACTTGCAAATATATTTTTAGAACAATTTCATTACGTAAATTTGAAGTCATTAATAGTATTTTCCAAAACATCTTTTGCTGCACTTTGCAGGATGCAAAGATTCACCGTAGACAACAGGAAAGAAAGCTCCAAAGACGAGCCTCTGGACAAAGAAGCTGTTTCTTAGGTTTGGAAACTAAGCCAGAGCTGGTTTGGGAAGACTGGGAACTGGGGCTGGAGTTCACAGAAACTTTGGTGTTAAAGAACATCCATAATAAACTGCAGAAACTGCATATAAGGTATACATATTCACAAATACATATTCACAACCTAAAGATATGAAAGCTGAATCACAACATCATGCTGCCATTTTTCTTTCTCCTAACAGACCTCCAGTGTCCAATTTTTTCTCTACTTTGATTCCTCAGATGATTATTATTAGCCCGGGAACTTCTTTCTCTATTCCAGTTACCTTTAGACCACTCCAAATGGTAATGCATTCCAGTGTTAAACTAAATAGAACTTAGTCTCTCTAGCTTCCAACATGAATAATGTGATTCACTTAACCTGTTTCCATGTTATCTGCCTGTCAAATGCTTTGTGTGTGGCTGCATGAGACAGTGTGAGTATGAGGACAACATTGAGTTTCAATGTAAAGAGGGCAGCTTTCAAGTGTGTCTCCGTGCCATAGTCCCCTGTCACACCCTGGAGGTGCCTGACACTGTGATACTTCCACTCTGTGCTGTACAAGACTCCTCACGAGCTAATTTCCTGCTAAAAAATGTCAGGTATTGCAGAATGTGATTGCTGATTTTCCATACTGTATGTGTACATTTTCTTCTTTTGTTGAGCAACAAGAAATATAAGGCATTTTTCTTTTTTACTTAATTCCTCCATACCTATGTAATTGTTTATCTGTGTTCCATTTTCCCCCTGTGTCAGTAAACTCAGCACATCCTTCCAATGGGACTGTGCTGCACCGTTCCAGCTGAGCCCACAGACAGGCATATTGAAACCAGGCCAGGAGAGTTACATTGAGGTGGTTTTTCAGCCACAGGAGGCGCTGGTGTACCAGCAGCAGGCATACTGCAGATTTGGAGAAGGAGAGGAGACTGATCACTGCTGTGCTGTGCTTCTACAGGGACTGGGTACAACTGAGAGAAGAGCAGTGGATCAAAGGAGTTGGGTTGTGGTGTCTGTGATAAACAGGATTAGGATGAAATATAAATGAGCGTTGAGTGCTCAGACTACCACTGTTGACTGTATGATCAATATTTCAACAAGTTTGTACTACTTCTCCAAGTGTAAATGTGACCCCCCCCCAAAAAAAACAAACAAACAAAGAAAACAAAACAAAACAACTTTACTATATAAATATTACATATTGGAGTTTATTTACAAACTGTTTACAATTGTTATTTAAATTTGCCCAAATGCTGTCATGTGACTGTGTCCAACTTTGCAAATGTGGACAAAGCACAAAGCAGCTTAAGTTTTGTAAACCAGAACTGGGGATCTGTGATAAAGATTAAACCCCATGGATTATATTGTATGCTTAATCTCAGAAAACTATGTCAGAGGAGGAATGCAAATCTATTTCTCTCACTGTATTTTCAGCCAAATACCCATATCTTGAATTAAGAAATCACAGTGGCAAAAAGGAAGAAGACCAAAGGAATTCAGTGCTGGACTTTGGATCTGTGGCTGTTGGCCAGAGTTTGTGTAAACACTTTGACATCTTCAACCCCTCTCCTGTGGGTAATATACATACACACACAAACATAAATGCACACTTATAGTTTGTTCCTCTCACATCTTTTTTTACACCTCTCTCCATCAGGTAAACGTGTCATTTTCTCTATTACAACTGCCCGGCATGGTACCTGTGTTCAGCTTTGATGTCACAATGGGTAAGGTGGCACCTGGTGGATCACTGCGGGCTTCAGTCACTTATTCTCCTACTGTGGTGGACACCGTCTCTGTTGACTACTTGTCTCTAAAATATAGAGGTGCGCTCAAAAAAACTCAGCTTAAACTTACTGGAAAATGTATAGGTAAGAGGCATACACACAGAATGACAAAACAATGCAATGTAACTTTTGAAAAAAAAGTAAAAGCTCCGGTAACATGTTGCTAATACTGTAATAAGAAAAATTTTTGAGCTCTTTAAAAGTTTTTTTTTTTTGCATTAATATGGCCCTAAAATATATTCTTCATCTAAGTCACAATGATAGAAAAACAGTCTACTCAAGCTGGTAACATACAAACAGTTATACATTTATTGTGTTTTTGTTGAACACACCCATTAAACATGCACAGTGCTAGTGGAAAAGAATTGTGAATCCAAAGACTAATTAATGACAGTAATTGGAGTCAGTGGAATATGTGGTTTGAACATAAATGTGCAGCACTTTTGAAAACAAATGAAAAACTTGCCACATCCAAACGTCATCTCATCATTGTGAAGTATGGCGAAGGGAGCATCATGATTTGGACTTGCTTGGCTGTGTCAGGATCTGGATTACTTGTCATCATCAATTGTAAAATATTTCCCATGTTTACCAAATTATTCTACAGGAGAATGTCATGGTTGTCAACATCGTAGATGTTGGGTAATACAGCAGAACAATGACCCGAAGCATGGATGTAAATCTATAACAGACTGTCTGGAAGAAAAAGAATATCCACATCAGTTGGACTTCAGACGTGCAAAGGTTTAATGCTTAATGTATGGGTTATATAAAGAAATTAGTAATTAGAATTGCGATATAAGCCTCAGCACACCATGTCTGTCTTTTTGTGACTTTGATGAAGATCATGTTTTGTGGAAAATTGATGCAGAAAACAAGTTGATTCTACTGGGTTATCATACTTTTCTTGACAATGAATGACAAATTGAAGTTAATTTTAGCTCTAGTTAGATGCATATGCTTAAAAATCTATTTTTGGATCCAGGTGCAGTGGTTTGCTTGTCTTCCTCTTTGGTTGACTTTGGATGTGTTAAAGAAGGAGGCTCTGTAGTGCAGAAAGTGGATCTGATTAATTCTTCACCTGTTGAGGCTTTCTACCAATGGGATATTGACTGTTTAAACAGTGTGTTTAGCATTCGGCCAGCAAGTGGCACTGTTCTCCCACACAGCTCTACCAAACTGAAGGCAGTCTATAGACCTATGCAGTCTAACGCACACCACAGAAGAGTGGCATGTCTCATACTGCACAGGGTAAGAGATGCAAATGTTTACACACTCACAACCTGCAAAGCATAATTCAGAATTACTACCAACCTTGTTTTTTAACCATCATCTCAGGATCCATTGTTTCTAGACATGATTGGTACCTGTCACACAGAGCTTCATAAACCACCTATCCTGAAACCTGAACACTTTGTCCTGGACAAGCTTCAGTGGTACCACAGGCAACATTTACCAGACTCTGTCAGTGCCTCGCAACAATCTCATCATACACACCTTGACCAGCAAGAGACACATTCCACTGCAGAGGTGGTATATTTCCCCAAAAGATTTACAGCCTTCCCATTTGAAAATTGTCAAAGATAATAAATGTTCCCCAAAAACTGTTGTTTTCTTCTTTTTTTGTCATAAAGGGGACAGTAAATATTTAGTATTTTCTTTCTATGTTATTTTGTAGCAGTTAAATCAAATTCCAGAGAGTGCTGCTGTCATGTCGGCGAGATCCATAGATGAATCTTCCAAAGCATCCATGGAATACCTGGATCTTCTCTTGTCAAACTCTTCTTTGTCATCTTCACCTGTGTCCATAGTTCCCAGGGAATTAATGTTTAATCATAAAATAGCAACATCTTCTACATCTTCATCTGGTTTCTCACAGCCTGTTTCCATCACAAACCACAGCAGACAGAATCTGAGGTAGCTCTGCTTGTCATGGGTCAAGCTTTTTTTTTTGTTTTTTTAACAATCTGAACTCTAATATCTGTTAATTTTACTTTTTCTTGATTAACAGAATGCATTGTATGTGCCTTTGTTCTAGACTGGTGTGGACTGTTTCTGCAAATTCTCCATTTGCTGTCTCTCCATCATTATCTGACTTAGCCCCACTTAAGTCCACTTCATTTCGTATAACATATGGACCCAAGCAGCTCAATACCCTGCATGGAGCACAGCTTGAATGCTTTGCATACTATAAGGTAATATTATTTAATACATAAAATCAATTTGTCCCCATCATTGAGTGAAATAACTTTCTCTTCTGCTGCTTTGACTTCACTGTGCCTCTCTCGGGATGCTGCAGGATAGTACTCATCCAGGAGAGCAACTTGTGTGTCCACCCTGGTGTATGACAATCAGAGTCATTGGTCACTCTTTTCAGCCAGGAAAAGAACACTTCATGCCACATTGTTCCCTGAAGCCCGCTCAAGTGGTGAGGCACAAGCACAACCAGAATCACCAGTTTCGCTATTTTTATTAGATCCTGCACCAAAGTAAAAGCAGCAGTATAACACTGTAAATTACTTCATCATGAATAAATATTCTCCATGAAATCCTACTTTAGTCAAATAGTTTTAACATATGAATATGACTGAAATAATAGAATGCATGCATGATGTATAACTAATCTGTCTTCCCTTGCATCTGGCAGTGGCTACCCACTCAAGACACTGACATGTTAAGATGGCTGATTTACTTGACTATGATGGCTGATTGTGGGTGTGTGAAGGGTGGTACATGAGAATTCCAACAAATACGAAGTCTATGCTTGGTGGTGATTTATGAAAGAAAAATCGTCTGTGTGCATATGCAAACGCAGGGTTTTTTTTAAGTTAGACTGTGTGTTGGTGTACACAGTGTGGGTTCTACACATTATTCATGTGTAGAGGCCCCTGGACTATGACCTGGACCTAAGATTACTTTTTGCAAGATGTGAGCGAACAAAGTGGGTGGGAACCTTCAGTTGCATCTTCTGCAATTTATGACATGATTTATTGTGAAAGATCCTTGAAGCAAATTGAATAAAACGGGTAGTTTTTCCTTCTGAAATTTAATGGAGTGAGAGGTAAAGTATAAGTCACTGAAGAAAATGTATCAATCTTCATTCAGACACTGCTGAAATCAAACCAATGGAAGACTTTAAAAAAAAAAATCTGTCTCCAGAAAAAAGATCCTCAAACTAATATTTAAACAAACAAAGAAAACAGTTAAATATCACATCCCTACACACTAAAAAAGAATATTTTGGTTACTATACACTGTTGTTTGTAGGTATTTCCAGCTCCAGGTGCTATTTCCTATCGAAATGTGCTGCTGCAGAATAATGGAGACCTGCCCCTCACTTTCTGCCTGGATCACAGATTAAACAACTCATCAACAGAATCTGTGTGTATACTGCCAACTTGTGGTTTTATCCAGCCAGGGCAACACCAAATCCTCACCCTCAGAGCAATTCCCACAGAGGACAGTCCCAAACAAGGGTTCAACTTATCCTTACAGCTCAATGCAGCACAGTTCAGAAGGGTACTACACTACACAAGGACACAGGACATAATAAAACACATTATTTTTGCAATTCAAAAAAAAATCTGCCAATACCTCTTCTGTCCTCTTTAGGTACTGACAATTTTCACTGTGGCAGAGAAGCCGTGTGTGTCTCTAGAAAGCGGCAGCAGTTTGTATTTCCATCCAACAGCTGTTGGCTCAGAAAGTCATCTCACCCATCACATCAGGAACTTAAGCTGCCTGCCTGTGTGGTTGGTTGACTGATTTGCTATGTCACTGTTGTCATTCTAGTCCTGTTTTTGGGTGTATTGCATATTGTCTGGATCTATCTTAGCATCATTAATCGTGTCTGCAGCTGGCTCTCTGTGATTGTTTCCCAATGTCAGGTTTCGGTGGAGCATTCCAGAACAATCCCAGGAGCTTATCTTTGTCAAACCCGATGCTGGTGAACTACATCCCAATGAGACCTCAGTGAGAGACTTAAGAGTCCCACATACTGTTAATTTATGTAAATAATGACTTCTTAAAAATTATTTACTGAGCTGTTGGCTTCACTTTTATTACAGATCCAAATGTGGTCCTTTTGTCCTCTGGCAGAAAAAACCTACACAATCAAACCTACTCTCACATTCTGGTCAATTCAAAGTGATGGATCCAACAAGGCACACCTTGCTCTGGAAGTGGTTGGGATAGGTTCCAAGGGCTCCTTAGAGGTGGGACTGTCCTTTTATACATTGGAAATTTGTGTTTGAAGTGTCTGAAAGCATCCCTGCTCACTATCAAGTGTACTACTCTTTATTTGTAACATAGGAAGTTCTTGAGTTCTTGAGCTCACTTCGTAGTCAATACGAAGTGAGCTCATAATCAGAACTTTTGTAACTGGCTAATGAACCGGCTAATGTATTGACCATCAACTATACTATACACTACTTCACATTGTGAGATACACTGAATGAACTATACAGAGTAAAACAAGTTTTATAACATATTAGGACAACACTATGGAATGACAAGCATGCTATATAGTACACCACAATGTATAGTGAGAAGGGTTTCATTTCAGACACAACCTGTGCGTTTAGATCGTTATTAATAGGTGTCTGTATGGTCATTACATGTCAGTAGCTACTGAAATGAATTGGATGAAGTTGTGTATGCATGTTTGTCTCCTTCTTAGGCACAGAAAGCAGTCCTGGATGTGGGGGAGATTCTAGTTGGAAGCTATCATACAGTTGAGGTTGCATTAGTGAACAGCAGCCCCTGCCCTGTCTCCTTTAGTCTCTCTGTAGAGCAGATTCTTACTGATGACGCTGAAGCTGAGCAATGTGGTAATTGTTTATTTATTTATTTATTTATTGGGTTGTGGGGGCAGGAGCATGGGGAGTGTCTTTCATATGTACAAAGTGCTGTAAAATAATGTTAATAATGTGTGATAATATGAGTCAATGTGTATTGTTTCATGTTGAATCCCAGATTTCATGAGGTTTTTATTTATTTATTTACCTTTGTCTAAACAAATGCATTGTCATTACTATACAAGATCATTGTGGGACAGGTGGGCATTGTGAGCATGCAGAATTTGGTATCACAAAAGGTAATGTGGAAAATTGCCACCAGAAATGCAATTGCAATTGATGCCATTCTGAGCTGTTTGTATCCTGACTCCAATCAAATATCCCACAAATATAACATTAACTTTTGTTGATTTAAATGACGTGTGCTGTTTCAGAAGGTTGTCGATTTCACATGAAAATCTGATGTAAAACACATTTAGTCATGAGTGTTAACAATCAAATCACATCTTTACCAAATCAAAATTGTATTGAAATTGGACAGTGTGGCTGGTAGTATGAACATAAGCCAATCTTGTCATCTTTGGTCATTTAAGAGCTGAAGCTGGAATATGAAAGGGGAACCATTGCCTCACGCTCCAAAATGCAACTCCAGTCCACTTGTAGACCAGGCAGACAAGCCCAGTACATCTGGACCATCAGCTATCAGACTCTAAATGCCAGTGGTAAGCAGAAAATTTACATACAGTATATCTTCTAACATTCAATTTCATAATTCTTTGTATTTTTCTGCATCTCTGCAGGGTCAGTGTTATGCCCACCTGAAGCTCTGTGTGAAGTGCGAGCTAAGGGTGTACTTCCCACCTTACAGGTGATTGATTCATGTGGTAGTGGCAGTGTGGGCATGCTGAGCAAAGGGCTTTTGTGGAAACTTTTCTCATTGCACAGTCTGAATGAGCACCTGCAGTCTATGCCCTCCGATGTGGATCTCACTTTTCCAAGGCTAACCAGGCACAGGTTAGTTTAATGTGATTTTTATGATCAAAGCTACCAATTTGACATTTTGGTGTGCCATTGTGCATGACATTGTCTTTTCTTTCTTGGTCTAGTCTTCAAAGTTGTCCTTCCATCTTTACCAAAGCCATGCTGGATTTCAACTTTTGTTCTGCCCCTCTGAATTCAGACCCATCTGATTTTGTATTGATGTTTTACAACCCTGGTTCGATCCCTGTTGACTGGTATGTAACCAAACGAATGCAAAAAATGCTGAAAAGTTAAAACGTATTTTTCATAAGTGACCAGAGTGGATTTTTAGGACTCCACCTCTTGTAGTCAGAAATTATAGCTTAAAAGTGGTGATCCTTAGAAGCTGGCTGAATATCTTACTTATTTCTTACTTTTTCGCCCGATCTTCAATATTAGGGCATTCTTATTCCCAAAGGACCAGCAGATGGACCTGGAGTACTGGGCAGTGACAGGAGAGTTCAGCAGCATAGAGCTGGACCACATGAAGGTCCCCATTGTCAAAATACTTGGATTTTTTTATTTATTTATTTGTTGCTCTTGTTGTTGAAATTATTTAGGATTCAGATAAAATCATGACATAAAAAATAACTGTTTATTCTTCTTTTTTTTTAAATCTTTATTTGACAGCTTCAAGACAATCATATATTTAGTGTTTCTCCTCGTTCTGGGACTTTACTCCCCGGCCACAAGAGGGCAGTGCACTTCAGCTACCGGTCAGTTACAGAACAGTTGTACATGACATAAATTTGGGATCAAATTTTGTCTTTAGTAGAACACACCTCTTATTTGCATCATATTACAGTTATGTGATACAAAATTGTTAGTTATGAGATTCATGACTAATCTAAACCTTTTCCTTCAGCCATGTTTTTGTTGGAACAAATCGGCTTCCTGTCATTTTCAAACTGTCTTATGGCAGAGAGATCTTGGTGAGGTTCCTGTTAAGCTTTTTCAGTTTAACAATAATTTCTAATCAAATGAAAAACTAATCTTGTGCTCTAATTTGCAGTTGTTCCATTCTGTGGCATTTTGCCAATATTTCCCCTTTATGTGTTATGTTCATCAACTTTGTGATCTTTTTTCTCTGTAAAGCTGAACTTTCAAGGAATGACAGTGGAAACAAATGAACTGTATGTCCACTTTGCCTCTACTCGACATGTCTTCACCTCTGTAGTTATTGGGGACTGTAGCCCACCAAGGCAGGTGTGTACTTGCTTTTCTTCAATATAAAGGTCCTAGCTTTAGAGAAGAGTGAGCTTAAAAACACTTTACAGTATATCATAAAAACTCGAACCTCTTTGCATACATTTGCTCACTGTGCAGATGTATGAATTACACAATGGAGGGGCAGTGCCAGTCCATTATGAAGTGGATGCAGGTGTGTTGTCACAACTTCAGGTGAACAACTTTAACCATCCACTGCTGTATTGCCTCAATCCTGAGGGAGATATCCTTCCTGGGAAGACAGCCATGCTTGAATGGATCTTCTCTCCGCTGGAAGCTAAAACCTATCATGTATGGATAGAACTTTGTGCTGTGTACCTCATGTTGTTTGTCCTTTGTTCCTTATATTTTTGCCAGTTTTTATTGGGTATGGCACTATTGCTTCATAAAATGCTTTTTCCTTATTTATATTTATTGCTTTGTTATTTGTAAGTTCACAGCAATTTAGAAATCAAGGGGCATTGTTAAAAAACAAACAAAAAAAGAGTTTCACATTCATATTTTTGAGGAAGTTACTCTATTCACGTCTTTGGGCACCAAGCAGTCCTTTCACAAAAGTAGTAGAAGTAAGTTAGAACAACTGTGTTTTTCTCCATCCCAAGCATAGATAGCTTATAGAATCCTGCACATGACCCCAGGACTGTTGAATCTATTCTATATGAGCCCAAAGACATCCATTCACTAAGTTTTGATAATTGTGCTAGGGTTTGACCTATGGCTTGAAATTTTAACAAATACAGTGTGTTACAGTAACTTGGTAGCCAGTAAACTGGATTTGATAAATGTCAGCTAGCTAAGAACATTTCATTGATGAATTAATAAGCTAGTTACCATGATGCTAGGCAGCTCATTACTGTGATGCGGTTTCATCTGTCTTTTACAAGTTTTCTTTTATCACACAATATTTCAAACATTCCAGAATATTCCAGTTCTTTAGCTGACTATATATCTGTTCATGTCAGTGTTTTAGCAGTTTTAGAAGCTTCTTTTAATCACATATTTCTCCAGTTTAATTTCTCATGTAAAGTTTCTGGAACGTTTATAGAAATTTGTTGGAAATTTCCTGCCCCTTTGCAACCTTAAGATAGATGGAAAGATCATAGTGCCAGTCCTAAACCTAGATTAATGGGGAGGCCTGGATCAGGAGGGGCTCAAATCAAACCTATGTCCATTCACTATGCAGAACATAATATTCTGCTGTAGCAACTCCTACAAAGGGACAAGCTGCTTTGTTTTTGCATATTTGCTAACTAATTGAGAATAATTCTTATTTATTCATCTTGTATCGACAGATGGATGTTCCTATCCATATCCAGGGCACAGATTTCACGCTGGTGAGATTTGAAGGATGTGGGCTTGACACTCTGATGCCAGGCTCCTTAAACACCATTACACATGGCGATTGTAAGGGTTCTGTACATCATGTTCAGAGGACACCCCTACAGGGACAGGTAAGTGTGTATATTATACAGTTAAGTAAAACAGTCACACCCACCATTTACTACTATCATCGTGATCTATCGTACCTTGATCTTTCATCAGTACCAGCAGCCTATTTATTAATGATGGCAATTCCATCTTAATGTGTGTGTTTGTGGGTACATGCAGGTGTTATTCCTATCTGAGGACAGCATCTTTCTCGGTGATATTCCTGTTTCCTCACAATCTTCAAGAATCCTCTTCCTCACCAATGTGTCCCACACAGACACTGCTCACTACATATGGGAGCTGCAGAGCAATCAACAGGTTTGGTTTTCTAGATGACATTGCTCACATTTTGAACTTAAACTGATATTAGTATGACCTTGGGATCAGCTTTGTTTGTGGGAATGTGTTGTGACAGGTGGTGCAGATCCACCCAGATCGTGGCTGTCTTCATCCAGGGGAATGTGCTCTTTGCGTTGTTACCTTCACTCCTACCAATTACCCCACCATTTATAAGCTTGATCTCATCTGTCAGGTACAAAAGCAGTGGCAGTTTAGATTTATGAATGCAAAAAGTGGCAGATGATTCAACATTCACTTAAATTTGAACATGGCAGGATAATTCTCTCTGTCCCTCTGCTCTTTTCTTCAGGTTACATTGGAAGCTGCTCTTGTTCAGTATCATAACTCTTTGCAGAACTGGGAAGAAGAGCAAAAAAGACAGCAAAACGAATTCATCATCACAGACAAAAATGTTCCAGAGATCCAAGAAATAGACAAGGTCTAGCCTCATTAACAATTTGGTAAAACTTATAAAGTCAAGTTCTGGTTCTTTTCACTGTATTCACCCTTTTTCACCTCTGGTGTAGGAACCTTTAGCAACTCCTGCAAGAAAAGGACGACCACTCAGAAAATACAAGGTTGTCTTAATTTGGCATCAGAAGTTTTGTATTTTATAAATGTGGTGTAAAATACAAAGTAAGAGAACAACTTTCCATTTCTCCTCCAGACTCTTCCTCCTATCTGTGCAAGTTTTGACGGGGAACCATTGGGCAATTTATACGCCAAACAAACCAGAGCTGAAGCAAAAGTATGGAGATGCCCTCAACCCCCCAAACCTGCTCTGCTGCACCTGACTGTTTCAGCACGTACCCATGAGCTCACAAAGTTTCCTGAGCGATATATTAAGCAATATAGGTAAATATTAACACACGTATTCTTGGTAAGCAAAATCCTCGCAATGCAAATGTCTCTACCAGAAAATCTATCACATTGCAAGTTTAGGAAATCGATTGTCATTCAAAGTCAAAAAATTAAAATTTGTTCATAATCATCATATAGTCATATACAGCCTGCTGAATCTATAGTTCTCATCCCTCTTCTTTTATTTTCAGATACCGCCAGTCAACTAACACTCAGCGACCTGTAAGCACAACTGCATTCACGTCTCTTCCTGCAGAGCCGACTATATCAACACATGGCTGCGAGAGAGACATCACTGTGAACATACTAGCCCCTCTGTTACGGTAACACCTTAAATTATGTACAGCAGGGACATACATTACATTCATATACTCAAGCTTCGCATTTCTTTCATAGGAACTCATTTGTGTGATATTAGGGGTGCAGATGAACAGTGTCTGTTTTTGTGTAGGTGTTCATTTGTCTTTCCCAACTGTGTCATTCCAGGAAAATACTTGATGATTCAGCTTTCATCCGATGTCTGATTACTCTAGCTTCCAAGCCCAAACTCTACCAGCATCCACAACTCTCTTCCACTCACTTTCCCGATGTTCCATCACCTCTCTGTCTCCCTACATGTCTCATCCCTTCCCCTCCCTCCACACCCCAACCTCATGTTCTGTTGAGTGAGACAATGCACAGGGAGGGGGCAACAGGCTGTTTGGAAAGCAGATTTCAAACACGGAGACCTGAGCATGTACCTGCTGACATAAGCGAGGTTGTTTTGCTGAACACTCTGCAGAACCTGATGATGGAAGCTGTCAGAGGGGAGCTTGTCCTGACATCATACCCACGCTCCATCATCCTGCCACCTGTGAACAGAAGCACAAGTTGCACACCCACCCACAGTGACTCTGGGTGCGTTCTCTGCATGATTTATTGCATGAGCCTGAATTGAATTGCAGAACGTTTTTTAAATGTCTTTTTTCTCCATTAGAAACAAATATGTTCAGAGCCACGACTGAGGACAACGTACAAAAGGTCCAAGGGAAAAAGTCCCTGTGCACATGAGATATCCTGCAGGTCTGCCTTCTTGTATTACTTTCACTATTGCCCTGGTTATGGGCTCAAACCTTACACATGTAACCCACCTGACATCATCCATTATTTCTCCTCCTCCATCCCATAAACCTTTTCTCATTGCTTTTATTGTAGTTTTTGTTGTAGTAGATTTTTTTTTTTACATTTCTATAAAAATATTACTAAAAGACATTTCACCTGGCTGAAGTTATTGAAAATAATGTTACACTCAAAAAGCTACATGAAGTGATGGTTTCACTTACAGGATGTAATAATGAGAAGATTTTGGCTTTTTAAAGTTAAGAACTGTGTCTTAGTATTTACCAGTGGTCTAAAGATGTAGTTACATTACTACAACACTTATGTATAGTTAAATCCACAACATATTGTTTCACCTATTTTTAATATGCACAGACTCTGAAACATTTCTAATATTTTCTCTTATGAACAAAGCACAACCAGCCCATTAGATAATATGAGGCAATTCATGGTATATTCTTTAATCAAATAAAAGCACATTTTATATCATTTACATCTCATTTTCTATAATCTTCCATACACATTATATTCTATACTTATATTGAACAACTTTCATTTAAAAGTTATATCATACAAATTTATAAAGGCCATAAAGATGTATAGTCACACAGATATAGTATTCCAGGTTTTTGATGTATCTTTTTGGGGCACCTAAAACAGCAACAACGTTTTGTCTTAAAATTTACTGTGGATTTTTACAATCAGGGTGGAGTGGTAAGTTAGCTCCATTAAGACGTACACAGAGCCATCTCTGCACCCAGCCCTGATATGCATGTGTATGTTTACAAGTTTCCAAATCCTAGAAGAGCTTCATTTAAATAGATCAGACATGGTCAGACAGGTCCTTTGGCGAGGATGCACAAAAACTGACACAGGACAAAATGGATGAAGGAGTAGATCACACGTAAACGTAGATCCACGAAAATTTAGTTTGATGCCAAAAGACATTATCAGAGCACACTGACTGGAAAAACACACCATGCTCCAATGTGCGTGGAATAGTTAATGTGTCCTTGGATCTCTGAATAAATAAATACATAATACAATTTAAACATCCATCCCTCTTTCTTTAAAATACAGCTTTGATTACACAGCACCTTTTAAAAGTGTTTGTTATAGTTTCAGGCTGAATATACATCTGGTTGTTTCACACAAGGCCACATGTCACATGGTAACAA
>JBAMYA010000014.1:14096026-14128329 GCA_037176975.1 Arrhamphus sclerolepis | reverse complement strand
ATATATATATATATATATATATATATGTGTATATACAAATTGACATGATAGCATCACTAATATTACGATCCAACATGATGAGGTGATTTTTTATTTTTATACTATTTCACACTTTTTTAATTAATTTAATTTATGGTTTCATAAGGACCAGATGATTTTTAACACCCTCTTAGGAAAGGTTAAGAGGTGAAAGAGTGTGCTTTCCTTGTTCATGTGATTTTAAGTTTGAGTGGACCAAATGATTGCTTTAATTGTGTGCATGAAGTGTTATCTAAACTTGAACAAGCAGAGGGCAGTCACCAGTTTAATTTCCACTTTCAGGCCATGAGCTTGAAAATCTTACACACTATGAAATTGCACCTGACATGATGGGAATGTGGGTAGCTCTGTGAAATTCAACATACCACAGCCAAATTACCTGGAAGGAAGTCTCACCACTGAAGAAAATAGGGAGAAATTTTTTGTCTTATTATGGAAGATCCTGTCAGCCTGTGTATTCCATCTTTTTTTGTTTCTTAGCCGCATGCCATTGGATAATCAAATTACATCCATAATAACACCCATAAATGTTCTAAATATGGGTCAGAATCATTTCTTGCTTTGCTTGCTGGGCAACCTGAAAGTTGCTGAATCTAATTCTGAGTACAAAGAGCACAGACCAGCTACTGCAAACAGGATAAGATCCAAAAATACTCATTTGATTTTGGTAGTTACAGGGAAGCTCATGTGCATTTGACTAGCTAACTGTAAAACAAATGCCTCATTGCTGGAGCTTACACTGTAACCCCCCTCCCCCACCTGGCACAGTAGGATCAACTCTCTTTGTTTGTCACCCCTAAGTATTCGCTCCTCGTCAACTGTGAGAAGCCACCAGTGAGCACCATAAAAGTGTGGCCAGTGGGGGCAGACTCTATACTTCAGAGCAGGTTTCACCACTCTGGCTGCAGTCAGTTTGCTTCTCAAGCTACCAGTGACTCTCATACAGACATTTATACTCGCACGTCCTCCATACTGGATTTCATCAACACTCCTTTCAGATGTCTTAGAATAGAGAAACAAGTCACCACAAACTCTAATCAGAAGCACCTACTTCAGACCAGACCAGGTGATGGACAGGTCCACAGCACAGCCAGGGCAAACCTGAGGAGGCACATCAAAAAGGTGGAGCACTGCTCCTAGCTAAAGCTCATTCCTAATTTGTGGCAATTGAATTATTTTGTTTAAAAAAAAAGTCATGAAAAGAGAATCAAGTCAATTTTCAGAATAAAACAATGTAGTTCAAAAAATTTGAATCTTGTACAAGGAAAAGGTTAACTTTATAAATTAAAAAGCACATTTTATTTACTTTAAACAAAAAGGTTACTAGAGACTTTGACTTTATCCTGAGAGCTTTAGGTAAACTTGTAATCTCATGAATTCATGAAGTGCTGACGTCTGAAGCAATGCCAGTAGGACCCGAGGTCTTGTTGTGGGTGGAGCATAACTGTGGCTTACAACAGTGGATTACAGCACCTACACTCTCAGTGGGACCCACAGGTGAGTATATGACAGCACAGTAGGTGAACACAAAAGTACAGTTATAAGAAACTTGGGAACAGTGATTCTGACTCTGCACTTTTTCGTCCAATGTATCACTGAGCTTTTTCTGTGGACCAAGGTGAGTCTGTGGATTTGAATCCTTGGACATTGGTCCCGATTTGTCATCTAGGACTGATCATCATGTCAGCAGGACTTTGCCTGGTGATGAAACAGATCTGCAGGGATTGGCACATCTCTGGTTCAATTATAGGATACAGTTTTGAAAGTAGACTGGTCTGCACACAGAATGGTTTTGCATATTGTAGCATATGTTCACTTTCTGTGCGCTGCATTTTTGCAAACTCAGAACATAGCAACACTATTGTACTCGTAGTAGTAGTACTAGTAGCAGTGTAGTGGTCAGTCTTGAGTTCTTAATTATGACATTCACCATAACAATCAAAACATACAGCTAAACCTCAGGATTACACTTGGTATTTAAACTTCACGTATGTGCAACTGAGTAATAGTAACATGAGAACAGAAAGGAAAGAATACGCATAAACAATGCTCAGATACAAAAATGTGTTCACCTTTTCCTACACACAAAGGCTATAAAAGAAAACGTGTGATGCATTTTTCAGCAAAGCTGATGAGTTCAGTAGGATTCTATGACATCAACTGGTTCTGACTCTTCTAAAACCCTCTTATTTATTTGTGCTGCATACCACAGCATACATGTGTAATGGTCCTGTGTAAAAATGGCTCCCCTTGTACTGTTGGAAGATGTTTGTAATGCAACTTGAAGACACCACATATTAGATTCACACTTTCCAAGGGCTGTTTAAGAAGGCGGTAAACATACGATGCCACACCTGTGCATCTGTGTCTGTCTGATCATCTCTATGCAAACAGTATGACCCAATCTACAAGCTATGTGTTCATGAGCAGCAGATGGAGAAGGGTTTCTGTTCATCCTCATGTTTTCAGCTGATACACTTTCTAGACACTTCCTTTTCTTTCTTTCTTTTTTTTTTAAACCTGTGCTTTGCCCTTTCTTCTGAATCAAGGGGGCTGTTCTCTTCTGTTACATTACATTACATTTAACAGACACTTTTATCCAAAGTGACTTACAACAGAAGAATACAATCAAGCCACAGTAACATAGTAAATTAAAAATAAGTGCTGTTAAATCAGAATTCAGGTGAGTGCATTATACAAGTCAGTGAAGCTAGGACACAATTCAAGTGCAGCTTAGGAAATTAAAGAGAGGACACAGTTTATGACAGAAGATATTCCTGGAAGAGGAGAGTTTTCAAGAGCTTTCCTCAAGAGAAGGAAAGGACAGTCGATGTTCTAGCGATGAGCGCAACGCACTAGATGAGGTGTACGTTCTTGACAACTAAGTTCATATAAGCAAGTGTGGACCCTGTGAGTGTAAGTGAGTTTTCACGAAATGAGATAAATTATTAAACTGACACCAATTTCCTATTATCTGCTTCAGTGATGATAATTTCTAAAACTGTGCTTCTTCTTTGCTGGTCTGATTATTTTTATTTGCAAATGACAAAGTGAGGAAGTGTTCACATGCATTTGTGCCTGAAAAGGGAAGTAGAAATTGAGCCTTTGCCTAACATTTCACAAACACAATTCTTTTTGTTTGCTTATTTAAACTAGATAAAGAATTCCACACGAACTAATAGCTTCATAATCTGGCAAAAGAAATGCATATACTCATTTTTATCTTTGCACGATTCACATAAATAAATCAATGCAACTACACACAGTCCATTGCTACATGTTGAACCAGAGATCTTATACATACACATTAGCATGTCTGACAAATATACGATAACACAATTTCAGTACAGATTAGAAGAAGCTAAAATAAATAAATAATTGATGTATTCAATTCAAGTACAGTGTTGCTGTGGTAGTGGTGACCAATATTTGTTCATGTGGCCATGAAGAGGTTTATTTCAGTGTTGCTGAAGGAACCTGCTGAGAAGATAAATGCCTCAGTTTCCCCAAGAACTTTCTGCTTTTGATCGTGAAGCAAGTCCTGCTCCTCCAAAACCATTCTTGCCAAAAGAAGCAAAGGTTCATCTGAGGTGAGTCGTAGAAGTCAGTCTTCAGATGCACTACTTGCATATAGACGAGTAAAACCTGGCAACATTCACTTGAAAGTGTCTGATCATTCACTCTAGAGATGAACTTCAGGGACAACAGGTCCCATTTTCAGAATCAGAATCAGAATTACTTTATTAATCCCCGAGGAGAAATTCTTTTTGTTACAGAGCACAATTCCAACTAAGGAAGGAACAATAAGAAGAGCAATAAAGATTATCAATAAAGATGATCAATAAGTCAAGAGGCTAGAAATACCCAATGGGCAAAAAACAACAACAAGATAATAAAATAAAATAAAATAAAGAATATCAAAATATCAATTGCCGTCTGTCCTAAGTTGTATAACATGTTGACATGCAAAAATGCTAAAATGATTAATAAAATTATTGCATGTGATGTGTGTTTGAATTGTCATGGTAACAGTAAAGAAGACAGAAATGGTAGCCAAATCTTATACTGTTGGACAGACTTTGGCATAGGAGTTTCTGACATGTCGTCTACTATCAAATCTAGTGCAGCGGCCATAATTTTACCACGGAAGAAACAGAAAATATGATTAGAGAAAAAGCATATATAAAAACAAACAGAGATTCCTGCACCCAAATTACAGAATGTCAAAGATGTGCATTTATATGGGATTAAAATGAATGAATAAATGACACAATGACATTGTACATTTGTGTGCATGACAGGCATATGATTCAGGCCCTTAAAGCACACACTGTAATCCTACCTAACACCTAACACATTTATTTATAATATGTATATATATATATGTATGTATGATGATTCCAAAAAGAGGCGGAGACGTTGTCCTAGCAAGTACCTGGATGTGTTGATATCACAGATACAGCTGTTTTTAAGGTAGCATCCTTCCTGCAATGATCGCCTACATTACATACTGTTATGCACCGAGGGTTTTGTAGACAAAACTATTTAAACTATTTTGTGGGGCATCCCCTAACTAAAGTTATTTGGAAATGAGCATAACAGCTATGGGTTCTTGAAATCCCTAGTTATGGTTTTTGCATTGGGAAATGGAATGGGGCCCTTAATGAAAGACAGTTGTACTTGTCTGGGTGAGTCTGCCTTTGTTGCACTTGTGATTAATTGCAGCACTGCTGTGGAACGTAGGCGGGTGACACAGCTTTTATGGGCGACCACAGTACAGTGGTATTGAATTTCAGTGGCTATGCCCTTGGCCAGATAGGTGATAATAAACCCTCCTGCCCCCAATCCCACCCTCTCAAGCCCCCATTGTTAATGCCCACGCGCGTGCGCACACACGCACCGCAATGTATGCATATTAATTCAGAACACAGACAGTAATAAAGCAACTTAATTAATGAATATTAGCTCATTTTGTGCAGAAACATTTGTTTGAATCAGTGTTTATACTGAAACGTGCACAAACAGGTGATAGTTATCTGAAAATAGACATGAAAGACACGTGCCATCTTGCACAGCAGTGCCATCACATCTGTACTGACATAAGCTCAAACATAAACTCTGATTTCAGGCGACCATGAACACGGCAGGTCTCACTCTCCGTGTGCGTGTGTGTTTCATCTCTGTTCGGGTCCTTCTAAAACTAAATCCAGTTTCTTTCTCTCTCTCTCTTCCAAAGTGACAGCGAGGATTGCGCCTCGCCCGGAGCGACGTCACTCCAAGGTAGAAGAAGGCGAGCTCATTTTCCTGCTTTTTACATCCAAAGAAAACACGCAGAGAGTGCGCAGCGGAGACGCCTCTACCTGCAGCCGGTGGACACCGCAGATGACTTAAACCTCTTCATCAGCGCGTCAGATCAGAGCGCGGAGAAACCAGCTTCACCATTCTCCGGGAGGCTTTTGAATAATAAAAGACATCTGTCATTTTTATTGAGTACATATGTAGTCTAATTGAATGAAAACTCCAGAAACAGTGGCGGGACTCTTGTGACGGTGCCGGAGCGTTTTCGTGCGCAGTCAGATAAGACTTGTTGCTGCCTTCAGTTTTCTCCTTCCTCCTCGGACCGCTTTTGCAGCATGTAGTGTGCTCTACAGACAGAAGACGACGACAATGAAGAGGTTAACCACACCTTTGGAAGCGTACATCTCTTCACTAGCCACTTGACCAAGTTTGTTGCGCATTAAGATGCGCCCGACAGAAGAGCAGCTGGACCGTTGCGCTCTCGTTGCCAGAATCTCTCCAGCAAACTGATTCGTGCCACGAGAAAACGAGATTCTCCTATGTATTTAAGGAATAACCCCATTTGGTGCCGGCTGAGCTTGTTGCATTAAACTTTACAGGGGAATCCCCTTGAGGATCTGCGGCGTTCAACATGACGGTTCGTCTTTCCCGGATCCAACTGGCCCTCTTCTTTATCTCGCTCTGTCCAGTCAATATCATCGGACTCTGGTGGTAAGTTCATATACCACGTGTTTTCTGTGTCTTCCTCGTGACAAACATGAATTTTACTCATATCTACCGACGTGTTTCGCGTTAAAACAAATATATTTGATCTGTGCGCACAACGGGGCGATCTTGTCCTTTTGAAATATTTGTCAACTGCAGCATCACTCAGCTTTTATCACCGGCTCTCTCCAAAAATGTATATTTCCCCTTTTAAGACAGGCCAGACCTGTCTATTGTTCGAGCTTGCTTTTGAGAATGATCAATTATCTAAACATTCTTTATGATTTTTTTTTTTTTTTTTTTTTTGGACACAAATTACAGAGTGACAATACTGAAGTAAAAGCAAAAATAAAACCAAAAGCTTTTAACATTCCAACGCAGAGCTGTGTAGCTGAACTCAAATCTACATCCTTATGAAAAGTTCCAAGAACAGTGAGTGAATAGAGAGCAAAAACACACACAAACAGGAGGTGAAGTGTGTGTGTGTGTGTGTGTGTGGTAGTGCTCTCCATTGCCTGGAGTAAGTGAGTGGACAGAGACTGGTGGTGGTGGTGGTGTAGTGGTGGGTGGTGTGTGTGCTTGTGGAGTGAGTTCAGGGTGAGGAATGTCAGGTGGCCCTCTAGGCAGTGGATATGTCATCATAAAACAATCCATACAGGCTCAGCTCCGAAAGGTGTCTGACAGTCCAACAGACAGACAGGTCCAGCAGATGTGCCGATAACATATTTTCTGTTCAAATGAGTTTCTGCCTTTCTGTCTTTCTGCTTGTTGCTCTTTCTGTCTTTATGGGTAATGTGCAATGTTTACAACATCAAAGGTTTTTTGTGCTCATTCGGTCCACACATGCAGACACACACATTTCTGTAGTGCTTGAAAATGAAGCTTTGTGGTTTTGTTCTATTGAACCCTCCCACTGTTCATTCACAGCACAGTCAAGGTCAATGTGGGATGCAGAGTCAGGGAGGCTCTGTAAGTTCATGTGCTGGTATGACTGGCAGGTGGCTTTTCTCAAATTAGTCATTTTTACTTCACTTATTTCTGTTTGATGAAATGTAGGTAACCTGTGCTGATAATTCATATGAAATGAAATCAAAATCGGTCCAAAAAAAACAACAAACATTGTTTTGTTCAAGCACTCCATGCACCTGTGGAATGAATGCTTGGGTCTCACTGGTAAAACAAGTACTGAGTAGCCCGAGGAGGGCAGGGACCCGCGCTTGGAAAGGAAGATGATTTTGTGTGTTTGTGTGTGTATATTTAAATACCAGTTTGAAGGAATATTTGCTTACTTTTAGGACGTGTCATCCAGCTCTTGCAGTATTCCATCCCATCCCTATCTGCAAAAACTTATCCAAAATAACCATCTTTTGGCCTGTACAGCTCTGTGTCACGCATAAACAACAATAAAACCAACTCACAGAGTTACCGGAGGAGGGAAAGCAACCAAGAAAGAGACTAAACATGAGTAAATCTTAAATAGTGACATCAACTCCATGCCTGTAAATACTCCCTCTGAGCTAAATATCACAAAAAGTACCTTTGTGTTACTTTAAAATTAATCTGATAATGCAGCTTACATGTTGAAGAACGGGAATCTACTTTTCAACTAATATTTGTAAAATCTACAAAAGCAAAGCATCATGCCACAGCAAAGTCTCACAAAATTTCAGGCCACAGCCAGAAACTTTAACACATTGAACTGTCTCCTAAATTCCCCTTCTGTTTTTGTACTTTTTGTGGCCGCTCTCAAAATTGCATATTATTCGACTAGTATGTGTTGATTTTGCCAAGATGTGATATACAACTGTACAATCTGCTGTGTGCAAGAAAGAAAAGAGAATAAACAAACAATAAAACCCTGCCTCTTCAGGAAAGAAAATTCCACTATACAACTAATCAGTTTACCTTTGCAGACTATTTCATTATGAAGTGGGCCACTACAACAGAAACCAGTCTCAGTTATCATTTGACAGGGTTTTGGTTGTTTTGTAGCCTAACTGCTTTTACAGTGACATACTATACTGCTATACTATGACATACTATACCACTTAACCACAGTGCAGTATGGCCGATATTTTATACTGTTCTGTATAGGCAGGACGTAGTATTCAGTTCCAGAAATGGCCTGCAGGAATAGAGGCCATTAGAATTTCATGAAACTGTGACCAGGGAGTGATTATCAGATTGAGCAAGCCATAAATGCCACATCCGGGGGAAGAAATCTGGGGGCGGAGCAACACACAACTGTCAAGCAGGAAATGCAAGCTAAGCTGCCTTTAAACTAATCAATTTCTAGACAGTCTGACATTCACCAGTCAGCACAGGTTATGTGTCAACTACTCGAAGAGCATCGAAAAGGCTTGCGGTCACTGCACCAAGCCATCTCTGACAGCAGCTGTTCGTGACTCCATGTCAGAGCTGCAGGCAGTGATAACGTCAGCATGAGGAAGGTAAACGATAAATGCTATATGCTGTTCAATTAAGAAGTGTTACTGAGGTTGTCTTCACATTTTCAGTTTGTTCTGAATAAATCACCTCGCTTTTCTTCCATTGGTCCATTGTTTGTTGCATGTGTATTTGTTGACAAAATCATAAAATCAAAAAAAATCATGTCTGTGAAGAAAACGTGGTATGGAAAACAAATCAGTTGGGCGACAGCTTGATTGTCAGATCGTAAAGCAGCATAGATCATTTAGTATGAATGTTACAATGACTTCAAGACATTAAGATGTTTAGTCTGAACAGAACAACAACCAGCCGACATTGAAAATCTTTTGGACTGAAGGTGACTTGTTCAGCTAGAAACTTCCTTTTTGTTTTCACTTGGTGCTTATTTGGTTCTCTGATTCAATTGGTAATGTTCAGATATCAGCAGTTATGTCACTGGTCAGTGTACTCCAGCCTTCTTAGGATGGATGGTTAAGCCTCGACATTTAAACCTATGTGGTCAGGTGCGAGGAAGAAATATTGGCTTGTGTTAAAACAGACACTTTCTGTCCCTTTCTGCAGGACAGAACAACTTCTCCCACAGATGTTTTATTTTGAAAATCATACTGGGTTAAATGAAAAAAATAATAAAATAAATGCTCTATTTGTGTCAGTGAACACAAACTGCACAAATACAAGTTTAAGTTAGTCAGTGTTTGCTGAGCCTCAGCTGGTTTAAAACAGATTATTCATTAACTTATCACTAAAGTCAAACCCCAATGTTGTTCACTATTAAATTTCTGCCTGTAGAGTGAACAAATAAAAATGAGTGTTATGATTCAGTTCAAATACTGGGATAACTCTAACCCTCCAACAGGCTAACCAACATTTCCAACTAAATCACAACATTGTCTTTGCAAAATCATGCATGTTCATTCGTGCAAGTTAATAACAGGATAAAACTGATTACCAACAGGTCAAAGTGTCAAAGCAAATCGCCTCTGAAACTTTACTGCTTCCGCATTTAAAAACAACAATTTTCTGAGACACAACTTTTCAATTTTCAGAAATGTTAGTGTGAAAGGGAAGACAAAAAAAGAGACATCACCAGTTAGTGGATTTGCAGGAAATGATTTACAGCTGCATCTGAGGATGCAGACTACATCTGACAGTTCCTGCCATATGCAGTTTTACAGTGGAGTCCAAGTCGCCTGTTGTGTGTCAAAGTCTAACATCATTTATTTCTGTAGCCTTCATGTCACTGCTCAATTGGCTGCACATTTAACAATACGTAGGATATTTATTTTAAAGAAAGCTGTAGGGGATTAAGGGAATCAACACTAAGGAATCAGCTACTTCCTTTTTATCCTTACTGACATAAATTGTCATCTTGTTTCACTTACTCACTTGATCGCTGATACACACACACACGCAGACACACGCAGACACACACAGACACAGAGTGACCGACTTTGCTGCAGCCGGGGTGAAGCCACACCTGTGGGTTGCTCTCCAGCCTGCCAGGACAATGATTCTTTCTGTTGAAAGATGCTGGACATGCCATCATACATCACTCTCTCTCTCCCCCATGCTCATTCCTTTTCAGTGTCTCTATCTCTGTATGTCTTCTGAAGGAAAATGCCTATCATATGGATAGGTTGTCATTGAGGGAAGAGAGAGCGAGCTGCAATGAGAGACGCAGAGTGAGAGATATGAAATGCAGGGAGAGAGCTGTCCTTTCAGAGCCTCTGCTGATTAAAGTAGTCTAATCATTTGGCCTGAGAGCAGAGAGCACAGCTCAGAGGAGTGAGGAATGCCTTTGCTCTCTTACACTCGTTTTGACTGCAGTGCTCAGCATGGCCAACTTTGTTATTTATGTGTGTCTGTCACAGTCATGGATTGGCTGTCAGCCTGCCTGGATAAAGCCACAATGCCACAGGTGTAGGCACACACACACACACACACACACACTCTGTATGTCAGTCCAAATACATGTCCAACCAGTGGATCCTATTTTATTATTTGAACATTATCCTTAATTCGGTTTTAATTCAGTTTATTTGTATAGAACCAATTCATAACAAAAGTAATCTCAAGTCACTCAAGCCAATGAACTGCTTTAATGGAGTTCAGTACGATTATATCCCAGATATATACCACATAAATACTGTTTGTCAGAAACCATTTATAACCCAGCTCATTACAAATCAATCCAGTTCCGATTCTTATTGTGTCAATTCAAAAAATGCAAAAAACTCCAAAACCAAACAGCCCAGCTCATGATGCCAACAGCTTATGTTGAATATTATGTCCTCATACTGAGCATGTACAGGACAAAAGTGGACTGAAAAGCCCTGTTTAGAAAGAATAAGATGTAAGTAACAGCAGAACTGGGTTCATGAAGGGTTGCCATCAGTCTTGGGGTGAGAGGACAGGAAATAGACAATAACAGCCACAAAGAGATTTAGTCTCATACCTGCTACCAGACAAAATGATGGACAAAATGTTGATAACAATAATAATGGAATATACATAAATGAAGAGTAAAGCAAATAGAATAAGGAGGGAGGACATGGGAGGACCCCAGAAACCTCAGCCTGTAGTGACATAACTAAAGGGACAGACCTAACGACAGACCTAAATCTAAGTTTTTATCAAAAGGAATGTTCTAAGCCTAATATTAAAGGCTGCCAGGGCGTCTGTGTCCCAAACACAAATGTGGGAGCTGCTTCCACATGATGAGGCCTGATAACTGAAGAGTCTGTCTCCCGTTCCACTTTTGGAAACATTTGGAACCACAATAAATCTTGCAGTCTGACAGTGAAATATTGGGATAACATGGAACTATAAGGTCTACGAGTTGGGCCCTTAAGGGCTTTATATATGAGGACAAGAATTTTTTAAAATTCTATCCTGGATTTATCAAGCATTTTGCATCAACAGGAGAAAATCCATGGACTAGTTTTTCTGCATGACTATGAGGATAAATTAAAGGACAAATCCTGGTCAAATTCAAATAGCTTATGATGATTAGAACTAAATTTTAGCTTAATATTTACTTTACAATACCATACACTAACTGGAATACATACAATAATTGGAAAGAAGAGTTATTTGTGCTTTACTAATATTACTATATGACTTACTCAACATCTATCCATTCAGGATCATGTCCCAGAGCGAACTGTAGAGTGGAAGGCAGGAAGACGCCCTCGACAAGTCACTAGACCATTAAAGAGCAAATTACTGAACAGGGATGCTTCGATTAGAACTGTCTGAAGTATGCACTGCCATCTGGTTTAGGATTAGGGATGGGAATTGATAAGATTTTTACAATTCCATTGTCGATTCGGTTCTTTATCGGTTCCCTTATCGATTCTCATTTGGAAAAAAATGACAACAGGTCAACTAGCATCACTAAAATAACATTTTAATCATAATCAAATAAATACTCCTCTGTAGAAATTAACAAAATACAACAAAAAGTATTCTGTGGAAATTCCATAAGAATGTTCAACATTTTTCTAATAGAAAATAAAATTCTCCTTTTTAAAAGGATGTGAGCTGAGCACTCAAAAATAAAACTACTATCAAGTCAAATCCAAAGGAACTTTGCTTTGTGCAAATCTGCAACCACTAACTATGAAGAATTAACCTTTTTTTTGCAGAAAAATGAGCCTCTGAGCCAGTCAGATTGTGTCTTGTGTTGTTCATCTAAGTGAAATACATGAGAAGGCATTAATTTAACGTTAACTGTTACTAATAGCAGGTTTTACAATGAGTCAAATGGTGCTAACATGATAGGCAGTGTTTGTTCGTTAATTACCAGCAGTATTATTAGTCAAGGACATGCTAACGTTGCTGCTGCTGCTGGGTTGAATCCCTAACGTTAGTCCGGAGCGGATTGAAAACACAGCATTCATTAACAGTTATTACCTGCTGTGTGCGCAAATGTTTCTGCATGCTGGTAGTATTTCCTCCCTTTGGTGAAATATCCACTTTGCAAGTATTGAAAGTTGCCCTGTTGTCGTCTTTTTTAGTGAAGTGTAAGCAGACTTTCGAGCTTTTGTACCACTTGGGCGTCATGTTTACTACTGTAAGCAGGGGAGCTCCGGTTATGTTGTGTGCTCTTATTTTGAAAGGTGTGTTGCGGTAGCCATGTTCGCCCCATGTTTGTTGTATTTATCCTGCTGGAGACTGCAAGAAGAGAAGTTTGTGATCAAACGAAGACAAGTCTCCGTACTCCAAAGCTATTTCGACTCTTTTATTGTCCCACAGGACAGGTTTGAAGCCCTCACAGCTCGCACGTTACACTATTGACTGTTGGCTGCATTGGACTCGCGACGCATGTTGCGTTTCTTGTGTAAGAGTTGCAACTTGCGTGGTGACGTCATTCTCCACTGGAATCGATAAGGGAATCGTTTACAAATTTGGCAAATGATTCCAAGGAATTGAAGCACTGGGAACCAGTTCTCAACAAGAACCGGTTCTTGATTCCCATCCCTGTTTAGGAAGAAGACTTTTCTGCTCTCCTGACTTCATGTATGTGAACTCATGTTTGCAAAAAAATTGAGTGTGTTATACTTAAGGCAGTCCAGTGTTAGATGCAAAGTAGAAACAGAAGGGACTGTTTTCATTAGTGAAGAATGGTATGAAAATAAAAGAGCAGTTGCTTGCATGACATTAGAACAAGCACAAGAGAATGCAAGTCTGCTTACCCGACCTCCATGTTGCACCTTGTGTCCAATAGCAGCACTCCCCAGAAAGGATAACACAAAACTGGTACCAGATTGAGGACTTTTGCATTTTTTGAATTGTTTGAATTTTTATGCAGCCACATTGGTTTGGTAGAAGGAGGATTGTCAGTTGATATCAATTTGCAGACTGAGTTTCTAGACTGTATCACAAACATTGTATTGTTAACTCATTAAAAAATCATGTAAGTCACACGTAGTATGTGTGTGTTTGGTCAGCCACCCTGAAGCTTGTGCTTTTAAATCTGTTTTACACAATCAGAGTCAAGTGGCCTGAGTCTACAAATGATGTTCTCACATAATTCTTAGACTCCGGATAAATGTCCAGTGGAAAAGATCTGGGTTTGAGCCGCACCATGCAGGTGCTTATATTACTGGTTTTTGTACAGTATGGTAGAGAGGTAAAGAGAGAGAGACTCAAGGTTTTCCATTTCAGATGATGAGGTAACATTAAAAAGAAAAAAACTCAAGACCATTTCAGAAACTAAGGTAACTTGCAGCCGGAGTCTTTACCATGGTAACTTCCTCCGTGAACATGTCCCGGTCAAGAGCTGGTTATATTTAACAGACCCTGAGCTCTTCTGCATCTCCTCCCCTTCATCCAGCTGAAATAGATTTAACTTCATTAAGCGGTTGGTCTTACAACACACATTTGGGTAACACCTTTAAAACAATGACATGTTCTTTACTTAGTAAGGAGCTGCATTGGTTAGAATGTAGTTCCACTTCAAGAAAGTATATTGAGGCCCCACATATATTGTTTGACATACTCTGATGTGTTACTGGTTTTTACACAGCACATGATCTCATCTCTCTCTGCATCACACAGAAAAAGAAAAAGAAATCACCCATCACAGCCATGCCCCTTTTTTCTCACCAAATACCTTGTGTTACTATACTTCTTTTATGCCCCCACCCATAAAATCAATGTTCATAATTAATTATGTTTCAGGGATGCTGAACATATTAGAAAGGGTTCTAAACAATTAATTGTTAAAATGAATTATTTTATTAGTCATATTTTTTTTCTACCTAATGAATGCATGTTATAACATTAAATATTTTAATTATATTCACTTACTTTTACGTTTCTCCCACACTAGCTGTCTTTCCTTTTCCTTTACCGCTGCAGATGTTACTTTTCCACCAAAAAGTGAGCTCAAACTGACTATATGATTGCAAGAAAAGTAGGCGGTTTTCTTTTTGTTGGTTGACCTTGACCGTGGTGAATCATTGTATCAGAGCTCCATTGATAATGTTTTTTGTTTTTTCGTTTTTTTAATTTGTTCTGCATGAACGTAACTCAGAGTCAACATAATCAGAGTTGACTTAACCAATTCAAAACACCTTATTTGAGTTTCTCATTAGATAATTTGTCAACTTTGACTTAGTATTTTAGCTTTTGAATTTGTTGAACCCACTTTTTGAGACAGGTCCCCTGTTATTTTTATGTTTTGGATCTGCAAAAGCATAATGTAGCTTTTAGACATACTACAGCTTGTCCGAGGGGCTTGATCATAGTATGTGTCATTGGTAGAGGAAATGGTGGCCCACGTACCATTACTACACCTTTGGTTTTGTGTAGCCAGCTCAGTTTTTCACATACTGAAGGCTTTTCTTGTTGTTCGTTTTTAGAAAAAGGATCAGCTTTCCTACTGATTTACCATGTAGGGTTGAGCATCCGTGCATCTTTCTAGACACCTTTTTTCTTTTTTTGTCTCCATGCATCTACACGCTGCATCTCATCTGTATCTTTTGGCTATAAGTGCTGTTGGGTGTAACATTGTTGTTAAAAACCGAATAAATGTTTTTCTATGGTGAAACTGCTTTGTTCTCCTGCTGATCATACTGAATCATATTTGCTCTTGGATGCATTGCAGTCATGAATGCTGAAACTTTTTTTTCTTTTGGTTCTTTTTTGCAACAGATTTCCTTATTCTCAGCCCTGTTTTACAACAACATGATCAAACATGCCTGACGGTGAGGGCCATGTCCCAGACTGCAGAGTCAGAAGAACAGCAAACAATTACTGAGGGAACACACTTTTTACTCCCATCTTTGACATGATCTCGGGATTGCACTCATTCTGTGTTTTGATTTTCAGCACAATTACACAATTTCGTTTCTCACTTTAATTATATTTTAGTATCTTATCTCGTGTCTTTCTTACCTCATTCTGAACCCCCAGTAAGTTTTTCCATTTTCAGACTCAGTGTCTCTCTTTGACCCTTTTCATTTTCTCTCGGGCATCTATGACTAGTGCTTGTCGTGACTATCCTCATCTTCAGCATACTTGAAAGATTAAGGAGGAATAATATCCACTTATTCATGGGTGGAGTGAAAAAAAGTCTATGTTGCTGTGAAGTATTTAATAAAGCCTTGGTCTGTCAGAGCACCAAAGTCTAATCCCTTTCTTTCTTTCTTTCTTCCTTTTTTTTTTCTTTCTTCCTTTTTTTCCCATCTGGACCCTTAAAGCACCAAATATGTGTTTGTTTTTTTTAATACTGTATCTGTATCTGCACATTTCTTTCTTTGTAATTTCACTGACAAAATGAAAAAAGACAAAATAAAAATGTACGTCTATGAATTAAATTTTCAATGTATCAATTGCAATGAAGCTTTAATTTTTTAAAACATTGTGAAACACGTAACCAACATAAAAAAACAAAAACATAGAAAACGTTCAAAAGTTGCAGATGCTAAAGGTTTACATGGTGATTGAAGAGCCCATGAATTTGTTGTACATGGATTTAGTCCTGTGGCCTCACTGTCAGTGCTTTTGACATGAGAGGTTTTGAATCTTTGTCTTGTTTTATCTCTGACAGTTATGTTGTTTGGGTCTTTTTTATTTTATCATGAAGAACTGTTCATGTGAGACAGTGTTTCCTCAAAGCCACTGATACTATCAACAGCTAAGCATCCTTCTTGACTTATCTGTACAGGAGCTGAATCACAAATGACAGACTGAAGAGTGGCACTTTGCATGAAAGGATCTGATAACTGCCTCTCTTTGAAGTTCCTACTTGGGATGAGACACATCAGCAGAATTATCAAAGGAACCTCCATGTGAATGCCAGGATGCAGGTTAACCCTGCAGAACACTGCAGTGGAACAGGATTATCATTGTTGCTCACTTTACTTGTTCTTATGTGTGCAAAATGTGTCAAAACCACATTTGTGTGAATAGGTTGCATGTGGCCTGTATGTAGCATTGCAAAGGTGTGGAAAAGTTTAGACACATTTCTGGAAATTTTCCAGAAACTTTTCATGAGAAGTCCAGATGGGGAATTCTGGAGGTATCCCCATTGTGCTTTTTCCACGAGAATTTACAGGGATTATTATGAAAGGTACGCTAATTTATCAACTAGTAACTTGTACAAACAACAAATGTCACACTTAACAGAGAGTCTCCAGTCAGACGCTTCTTCAGATCCGCTGCAACACGGACCACTAGAGGAGATCCTTCCTGAGCACAGCTAGAACCTTCTCCAATAAATCACTGAGACTTGAATAACTGCTGCAACAATTTATTTATTTCCCTTCGCTTGTTTTGCATTTAATTAACTTCATACATCTAGACTTTGGATTTTCCCAGGTGTTCCTTCTTCTGTGCACGACTCTTTTTAGGTTATTGCACATGGCAGAGGAACTGATTCTTCTCCTAGTTAGTTGATTTTGATGTGTGCTTTTGGTCATTGCGGTGTTGGAATGTAACATTTTTTAAAAAATAAATGTTCAGAAATGCATTAATTCCTAGGCATATCTTGGAAGTGGGATGTCAGAAATCAGAATCATTTCATTATCAACTTCAAGACTGAGGCAGACAAAGAAACAGACAAAGAAACAAAAAGAATCACTGTGTAAGCTACCTTTCTGGGAAATCTTGCCAGAGTTAACAATAAAAAAATCACATTTTTTTGTGGCGTTTTCTTTGATTTTGTCAAGACCAAGATCAGAGTTCCACATAGGCACTAAATGTAGAATAAATCCAGAAATATGAGGATCCAAGGCGGATTATAATCAGTCACAGAAATAAAATATAAATAATTGACTGTCTCACTTTGGATGCATTTAAAAAAAATATAAATAAATAAACCTTTGGGATGTTATGTTGTTAGAAAAGCAGCGATTACTTGGACTACCAGAAATTGTTCTTTACCTATCTTGACCTGCATGCTGTCTACACACCTAAACCCATCTGCTTTGCACAATGCACCTTCAGGCCAGTGTGGCTCTGATCAGTCTTTTTCAAAGTTATTTTCAAATAGACTCTATTTCCATACTTTCCTTTACACCTGTAACACGTACTTGGTGGAGCCTTCACTTACACTTACAGGGAGTAACGCTTTAATGTTTTCCTCTCCAAACAAGGACAAGAATGCTTGGCACTTACATTACGTTGATTCCTTCCTCCAATTAATGCGCCCCATTTTTGGTTATAGCTCCAGCAAAGTACTTTTCCACCTGAGTTCACCTCATTTCAGGTCATTACCACTCTCCTCATGATGTCTCTTTCCTAAACTTCTAAGGCAGGCAGATGCATATTATCACAGAACAAGAAAAGTCATAACGTGATCCCACGGATACTCTTTTGATGTACTTTTATATGTTAAAGAGACGATAGTTAGATGTATGTATTCGCTGATAAAGGTATAGAACTTTTTTTTTCAACAGAGGGCAGCTATGTGAATAAACTAGGAGCATGTGCAAATCCTGAATTGTTTCCATTAACTCACTGCAACTCTTAAGCAACTGCTCAGGCTGAAGAAGATACGGTTAAACAGTTCAAGTGACTGATACAGATGCAAGAACAAAGCAGATGGCAGCATAGGAATGTGTTGTGTTTGTGGGTTTTGGGCTGCTGAGGGTAGTAATTGTATGCAAAGTGTGGAGTCTGTGGCAATCGATCCATGTGTTTAAAATTATGTCTCACGCTCTATGCTCCAAACACTCATAATTTTAGGCTGATGAATCCTGACTTTGTCATTTCGGAACATGTCAGTGAAGAAAGTGTTGTGTTGTGTCGCTAAGGTAAGCAGCTATATTCAGGTAGTCAGCTGACCTCATTTTTTTGGCTTATGATATTGCTAAAGATAGACCATAGCAACTAAATCAACCCTAAATGATAACACTGCCGCCACAGGCTTGCACAGTAGGCACTACTGATGGGTCCATCATTTCATCCACCGTTTCCCCAGAGTCCAGTCTTTATGTTCCCTAGCAAACTCAAACCTTTGATTAGCCTCACTGATAAGTGGTTTTCTTCAGGCTACACAGCTGTTTAGTCCCAATAACTTGAGTTCTCTTTGTGTTGTGTGGACATGTTCTTACTTTAACTATGCAGTAACTTCTACTTTCGCTTTTCTTTAATGAGATCTTTTTTTTTTTTGCCACATTTCTTCCAAAAAATTTTGTTGTTTATCGCAATAACAACGTCTTTGACAGATCTTAAGCCAGTTTTAGTAATTGTGATTGTTTTGTGTGTGTATTTTCTAGTTCTGGCAGTGGTTCTTCTATGTCATCGCTAGTTGAAAGGATTATTTCATAATAGGCCTTTTTTCACCAAAATGGTTCTAGTGCCAGAGTCAGTCCCAAACTTTTAACTGTTTTTCTTTCTCTTCTTTTTATTTTTTTTCTACCATGAAGAATGTATCAGTTCAGATAAAGGAAAACTGGTGCTATGCTACCAGCAAAACTTTGCTCAGACACCAAAATCCAACAGCAGGAGCCCACAGAGGACATCGTCCATCTGTACTCCACAATGGCCGTTTTAAACTGACTTTTAAACAGTGTTTGTATCTTCATTAAAATACATTGTTGGGTGTTTCCATATCATCCACTTGTATCAATGCATCCCTCAAACATTGGTTATAGGATTTATAACCAGTGACTGCAGTGGCAGTCATACATGAATGCATGTATGACATGAATGAATTTAAAAACAGTGATTGCATTGCTTTAATAAACATTGCTGGGTCTTTTACTATCATTCAAAGGTGATCATGAGCCTTACTTAAACAAAACAAAACAAAACAAAACAAAACAGGTAGAGTATCATTGTAGCATCATTCATACAGTAACTACCGAGTCAGCACTTGGAAACTCGGGTCAGTGTATGTCCGCTGGACTACACAAGACTGCATTCACAGTGGCTGTTAAAACCTTGTTGTTTGGCAGTATTTTCATCTTCATTATTAAAATTTTGGATGTTTCTGTACAAGCTGCAGCCATTTATAGATCCCACTTAAAAGAGCAGGTATAAATCCTGCTTATAGTGGCTTTCATAAATGCCTGTCAAAATGTGGAAATGTGTAATCTGTTGTCTACAACAACCTTTACAAGGACAGATGTGTTACAAAGAGAGGATAGACAATATTAAGACACTGGTTTTGAGAGAAAACACTGATCTGGCTCCTTTGAGAATTATTATGGTCTTCTACAGAAATTCACAAAAGGGAGGTTCAACATTGGAAGAGATGGAGTAACATAATGATGCGGCTCTGTGTAGATGGAAAAACAAACCAGTTTTTTAAAATGTTCCTAAACTGAACCAGTTTAGAAGTGGCTGTAGCACCAATCCAGGACCAATTTCAAGTAAGTCAAAAAGGGGTATAAATGATTACATAGCTTGCTGTGCATGGTGGTGTATTCCCACGTGCTCAGCAGTCTTTTAGCCATTTGTATAATCATAACAGGGGAAAACCTTTTTGATGAGCGACAGTGTGAAGTAAACTAAAGTGAAAAATCCCTTTTCCCCTTTTAGATTGGATCTGTGATGGCAGAATATAAATAGATAGACATTGGACAGACAGAGATAGACATAACTGAAAGGTAAAACTAAAACATTAGCGAAAGCAGCTCAGAATAATGTCCACCACAAGAGTTTAGGGATTAGATAGCCTTATTTGTATAGTGTCAAAGAAAGTGTTACTGAAAGCCCAAATGACTCATGAATAATATACACTAGGAGACAGCTGGCCCACTTGCCAAATTAAATACTTAATACCAAATTCTTCTGCCAGATACAATGTTTCTTTATCTCTTTCACCAGTCCACTTCACAGTGTTTTCTTTTGTGCTAAAAGAGATCAGAAGGAATGTTTCCTCACTTTGTCAAAGCCCTCTAACTGTCTCAGCTGTTCTCACTTTCAGGCTCCTCTTTCTGCCTGACAGTGACACAGGACTCTATCCAGTGCGTTCGCTACTTTTACAACTCTACACCTCCCATTATAAAATCCAGACTGACTTTTGTAATCTGCTGACGGAGCTAGCTTCCCAACACTGCCCCTGGCACATGCATGCACGTGTAAGCACAAACACGCCAATTCTCTTTCTTCCATCCATAAAAATCAAGTCTCATTGCACTGCAAAATACACTTGCAAACATGGATATTAATTTTATTCTTTCGGTCCGTGTTAATCTCTTGCCGTTTCTCACACTCAGACTCCCTTTCTCACACAGAATCCCTGTTGCTAGTGGTTAGATAATAAGCGGTTTTTGAGAGGGAGTGTGTGTGTTGCTAAGTATTGTACCTCTACCTGCTAATTAACACCCACAGTCTGTCTGCATGACCAAATTATCTGTATGACAACCACAAAAACACACACCCGTGTGTACATACAAACACCTGTACTGGGAGCATTGTTTCCACAGCAGTGGAAGCTCAGTCCAAAACTCACCTCCGTCTACCATTTTCTATGGCTGCTTCTTTCTTTTCAGGGTTGCAGAAGGGATGGAGTCAGTTGCAGCTGTCATCAGGGAAGGGGCAGGGTGCACCTTAGACAGCATGGTCGTTTATCACAGGACCACACAGAGATGCCTAACCATCAGCGCTCACACTCACTTGAAAATTAAGAATCACTAACATCAAACTATCATGCATGTTTTTGGACTGGAAGACCCACAGGAACCCCATGTGGGGAAGAGGAGAACATGCAAACCCCAGCTGTGATTAAAACCAGGACCTTTCTTGCTGTGAGGCACCCTTTCGTTTAATTATACAATCTAATTGTTTGGGAACCGAGAACACTGTTGCAGCTTTGCAAAAAGAATCTGTGACTGTTCTTGCTGACGACAAGATCTCAGCTGCTCTTTATCATCATCCACTACAGAAGACAGATCTGGAGGACAGGCAGGCCTGTTTTGCATGCACGTTGTCTTTGAAGCCATGCTGTTGTAACTGCCAGCATTTATCTCCAAAATACGAGTAGTAATACCTTACAAGTCACTCATGCACCACTACAGCTGGCTTTTTGAACCTTTAACTGATAATAGCTTAATCTTTTTTCACCTGAGCAAAAGAACTAAACATCCATTTCTTTTTTTTTTTTTCCCTAAAAGAAAGCTGAGAGAAAGTACTGAAGTACTGGCACAGTTGAATTGAACTGAGACTTATCGTGTCTTACCCTGCCTTTCACTTGAACATGGCTGTGATAGGCTCCAGCAGACCCCTGTGACTAAAATTAAGAATAAGTGGGTGATAATGGATGGATGGATGGATGCATGGATGGATGGGGTAAATTGAATTGAATTATTATTAATTGATCTGCTGGTTGCAGAGTCTTCCTGAATGGTGTAACTAGTTTATTATTTCCTGCTATTCTTGGCCCCTTGAGCCAACTTTTTTCTGAGTGCTTGATGTCATTAAAGTCTAGACCTGTTTACATTTTATAAGTACAAGACAGACAGAGGAACTGATTTCCTTTGACCCATGTCTGTTAAACAAAGGTTCAAACAAATCAACCACTAACAAATTAAAATTTGGGTTGCATGTTAGGAAACATCTGAGCATTCTATAAAATGTAATCTGTGTGTGTAATCCTATCCATGTAATCCCGCAGTTATAATACATGTTATACTTTTGATGCATTTGATTTCTTTGATTCCAGACTTGCTCTCTCACAATACGATGAGTAAAGAGGCTGGCACAAGGTGTTTTAAATTTATCCTATTCTGACATGCTGTTCTGTCATATTTATAGTTTTTTAACGATAAAAAAAAATCTGCCCAAAGACACACATCTTGCTAAGTATCAGACCGCCAGGGGAGATGACTGGTGAGTGTTTGCTCTGCTTTTTAAAACAAACTCTCCCAGTAGATGAATGATATCAGCAGGCGCGATTAGACTGGAAAAAAAAATACTATGAGGCAGACCTTTACTCACCCCACTTTCTCCTTCCCTCGCTGCTGCATGCTGAGTTCAGGATTCCATTTGCTTACATGTAAGGTTTTAAAGTAAAGTGACATCAAGTAAAGGACAGCTTTTAGAAAAAGGTGTCTTATGTACACTAATGTTGCAGAGCGGTGGGGATGAGTGGGTGATGAGAAGAATGAAAATAAAGTCATCTTGTAAAGCCACTCTCCTCACAGATGATGAAAGTCATTTTAAAAATAAGAGCCAAGCCTCTCATTCCCATTAAGAAATAAAATAAACTATTTATCTGTATCATACACACTCATCTGCAGATCATCAGTTATAGCTGTTGAGAATTTATGAGTTTGAGTATGCAAAACCCTTTAAATGAACAAATTTTTGTTTTATTTGCAACGAAATGTAAGTTACAAAATAGACAAACACAATGTGCTGATGCTGTTACACACAATTATATTTACTTTAGTCTTTAGTAGACATACCTGTTAAAAATGTTAAAAGTGATGAAGGAAAAATTAAGTGAACATTACTTCAGTGAGAGCCAATTCGAGTCTAAAGTTTTTACAATGAGTTTGGAGGTGTGATTTAGACTTTTCTTGGCTGATAAAAGTCACTCACTTGGTTTTTTTTTTGGTTTTTTTTTTTATCAGTCTACCACACACAAGCCACTAAGCATCGTGGGTGTCCATGGCAGAACAACATGAATGAAGCTGGAAAAATCTTAGCTTTATGCTCGATGTTTATCAAAGAGCACATTGACAATGAAACAAACATTTATGGCACATGAAGTGGAGGAAGGAGCTTTTTTAAAGTTCTCATTTTCATTTAGAAAATTGGAGTTTAAGGGAGGATTGATTTGATGTGTGAGCTAAGTGAAATTCCCAACTGGTCAAGGAAAAAAAAATCATATTGTCTAAAAATCTAGAATGTTTACCTTCTGATTTACCAAAATCAGCTTATGTGGCATAAGCTGTAGATGGCCTTTCTGAAGTGTCCAACCTCCAACCTGCCTGTTTCTACAGACAACAACAGAAAGCAGTCTGACGTTAATCTGACGTCTGAAGTAAGATGCCTCTGGGAAACTGTGTTCTGTTTTCTTCCACATGCCTATTCAAGAAGAACATTATTTCCACAGCTGAGAAGTAATGGCAACACCTCCTTAGTTTAGGTGCCAAAAAAGAAAAACGTCTTGTTTGTGGTAGCAGCCGTCTGTAGGAACTCTCTCTGATGAGATGTGTTTTTTTGTTGTTGTTTTTTTTCTCTCCAGCAATTATGCACACAAATGTAATTCTCACCTAACACAGTTTAAATTTTTGCAGGGCAGTGGGAAGTCCTTTGGTCATGGACCCCAACAGCATTTGCAGGAAAGCAAAGCGTCTCGCAGGGAAGCAGGCTGAGCTGTGCCAGACTCAGCCAGACATTGTGAGTGAGGTGGCCAAAGGAGCCAGAATGGGTGTCAGGGAGTGCCAGTACCAGTTCAGGTACCGCCGGTGGAACTGCACTAGTCACAACAAATACTTTGGCAAAATACTCCAACAAGGTGAGTGATAAATGAATGAATGTTCTCACTTTTGCTCTTGCAGTTAATAGATTGTAATTGTTTTCCCTCTTTGACCTGTTCTTTCAAGCATCAAGTTATAATCTGTGAAGAAAGTGTGTTAAATGCGTTTGTACATATGCTAATTTAATTCTATTCTTGCTGAGTTATTTAAAAATTAAAATGACTATTGTACAATCACCTATACATAATAATAATAATGAAAATAATAATAAACATTGATAATGAACTCCCAAAACTTCAGGGTTTTTTAGGGTTTTCTTTCTGTCTTACCTGTTTTCAAATCTTGAAAACAAGAAAAGTACTATTTTGCAAATGCTTTTATTAAGTAATAAAAATGATACAGACAATGCAAATTAACGCCATGTTCAGAATCTTTTGTTTGTTTGTTTTTAAAGTTCCTGAAAGATTCTGAAAAACATTTTGTTAATGGTGCATACTTATATAGTATATGGATCTAATATTTATGCATGAAGGATGATGTAAAGAGTGTGAGAGAGAAAGAGAGCAGAGAGAAGCAGAATCTAAGCTTCACGGATTATAGTCTTTTCTTTTCTTTAGTACAATCTAAGATTGTGTACATTTTTTTTGCCAAAAATGCTCAGGCAGCTGTAAATATAACAGAAGGTTCACACCATAGTACTTTTACATACAATGTGTGAGAAATGATGGTGATGCCAGTGAAAGACAGATGGTGCTGACTGTGTACTGGCTTTATATTTAGCATCGTAGCCTTTGATAGCTCCGTAACATTTGGCAGGTTCTGAAGGGTGATGCTGTGGGATGATGCTGTTTTAAGTTTGTTGCCATTGCCACTGAAAGGGTGGGCAAATTGCTATTCTTAGCTAGTATGTTGTGGCTGGTTACATTATAGGATACAATATGCAAGGTAGTGCAGTTACAGACCTGCTGGTTCTGAGTCTAGAAGACGCACATGGTCTGACGATGACGCCACTCTTTGCATTCCACGTGCTCCATTAAATACGTTTTAGAAATAAATTGTATGCATTCCAAGCATCATGTCTGTGCCTTCGATCATCTGGTCACCTGAATTATCACTATCTAAGTGTTGCTTTCAGTTGTCATCATAGAATACAGACTGACTGCAGCAGGGATGGGCTACTCCAGGCCTGGGGGGTCCGCTGTCCTGCACGTCTTGCATGTTTCCCTGCCACAACACACATGATTCAAATGACTGGCTCACCATCAGCCTGTCATCCAAGCCTGCACAAGTCTGTTAACGACATATTCATTTGAATCAGGTGTGTTGTGGTGGGGAAACATGCAAGACATGCAGCACAGCGGCCCTCCAGGCCTGGAGTCGCCTATCCCTGATAGGGGCTGTAGGGTGAGAACTGTGTTGGCATTCAGCTTTGTTCCATATGCTATTGTTTCAACCCTCACGTAGGAAATCTCCCTGTAAAAGAAAAAACACTGCAAATGAAGGCGATATCACTTTCATTTTCCCATGTAGCTTTTTCTGGATTTTTCCACGTCCCTAAACTGGTTTACCATGGAACAACTAATCTAACAAAGGAAGCCTCACCTGGAAAAGGAAGAAGAGCACGGGTGATAGAGTAGAGAAAAAAAATAGAAAAGGTAGACGCTTCAAACTGACATTGGCTATGTTTACTTGAACAATATTCCAACAGTTTTCTAATGAAGAGAGTAAATATGATTTAGATATCACAGCATAAATAACTCATGCTCATGAATAACTCATGCCTACATCATGTTGCTTTGTGTCATTATGATGTTTTCTTTAATTCAAAGCCATTTTCTCACAGTGCTGGCAGACGTGCACTGACTGAGGAGTTGGGGTGTGCGTTGCAAAGCACCACACATTCTCACCTCATGCTACTGAGATTGGCATTCACTACATACAGTCACTGAACTTCATTAGTTCTGACTCCAAATGTGAATTTATTTGTTTATATGATTTAGAACGTCTTTTTTTTTTTTCAAAATGAAGTTTTGATCAGATAAGTAAGATCAGTTTGCTGCGCATGTAAATCATGTTAGAATATGAAATAGAATAGAATAGAAATGCTGCTTTTGACTAAAACCACCAAACCTTTGCTACCTTAAATAAATTGCACTAAACAGATGGCATTGATGGTTTGGTCAAGAAACTGATAAAAAAAGAAGAAAAAAAGAAAAAAACACAACTGAAAGATGAAATGCGATAATACAGGTTTGAGGGGTTCAGTTAAATGTATGTAAATATGAAATCCTATGGTTTTCCTCACTCCTTCCATCAGTCAGACATCAGTGGTATCTTTTAGATTTTTGAAAACACATTACCATGTTTTTTTCTTTGTTGTTTTTTTTGTTTTTTTTGTTTTTTAATTAACAAAAAAGAAAGCTGTGTGTCTTGGGATTTCAGCTGGCGTCCTTATGTCAACCTGAGGTCAGATCCCTGTCTAATGGCACTACAACAGACAACGGCAGCTGTTGTATTTCAGAGTAGACATATTCACACTTGGCTGATTCTCCTCTTCATCAGATTGGGCACGCTTGAAATGATGAGCTAAGATTGCCTTGTCTCTTAGCATCTCTCTTTGGATCTCTTAACATCTTCATCTCTTACATCATGCTGCTCTTTGAAGTCTCTAATAAAACTGACATTGGGTCACTGCCGGGTCGCCTTCAATTACTGTGTTGGTTTTTCTTTTGTGTGATTACATTTTTAGAGTGCTACTTGTCTCTTCTTTGACTGGCATCACAGGAGACATGCTGAGCTCTGTGTTTAATTAACTTGTTATTAAACCAGTCACGAACATTAATCTAATATGAAATGTAACTTTGTTGTTCACCAACCTCTTACGCTGTAAAATACCTGCAGAAGTTCAAAAGTCTGAAGGTCAGGGCCTTTCTCAGATCTCTAGATCGTTGTTTTCCAAAACACACTGAGTGACAGCTGGATGGAAAGGTAGATAGAAAAAAAGGATGGCGTCATAACTCAATGCCAGTTTCTCATTTTTACTCAAATTCTTAGACTTTATGAGCCGAAGTATACTTTAGCTTAAATAAATAAATTTTAAAAAGAGGTATGTTATATTAAGTTAGATGGGGCAGGTCAGGACATTTAAGATTTGAGCACAAAATCAGAGTGAATAGCTTGCTGAAGTATGATAATCTGACCAGTCTCGATGAGCTATAACATTAAATTTAAACATTTTTTATTTTTTCATGTAACCTTTTGGCTAAAAGGAGCTTTATTCTTGTCTCTTACATCAACCTAATTTAACGACAGTGCTACAGCTTTCAATATTTCTGCAGTTGACAAGAACATAGTGGAAGACACAGAAGAAAAGACTGGAAAAATTGGCAAGAATCTACCAGTTGAGGGTGATCAATCATAAATACCTGGCTGTCTATTAGGGAGGCCGAAGTGCTCTTCTAGCTTGAAGCATTTGTCTACAATTACCTGGATCTTCCCTTAATGGCTGTTTATCAAAGGAAAGTACCAGAAAATGTCAAAACAAACATCAGTTCCTTTGTTTTTGCACTTGTTAGGGGTAAAACCTAATCTCCCTTTTTCTGATAAAATATTCTTTACTTTATGGGCTTCTATTGACACAGTTTTAGGTTGAAAAAAAATCCTGACCAAAAATAAAAGAAATAAAATTTCTAAATGCAAGGTTGGAACAAGGGGAAAACATCATCCTGTCTGTGTAACATCCCGTCTTTTAACAAATGTCTGAGAAGTGAGAAGACCAGTTCCTGGAGCTGATTTTTCCACTTCTGTCTGATACAGAGATTTTGCTACATAGGATCAGAGGGAGAACGGGACGTGTGCAACTTTCAGGCCCCATATTGTGCCTGTGCAGTGTTTCTAAATGTGCACCCTGGGCCTTAGTTTTGCCAGATGTTTCCTACTTGTGAAAGGTCTGGACTGCAGGCAAACCAGTTCAGCATCCAGACTCTTCTGCAAAGGCATGCTGTTGTGATGGTTGCAGCATGTGGTCTGAGATTGTCTTGTTGAAATATGCAAAGCCTTCCCTGAAAGAGACGTTGTCTCGATGGGACCGCGTGCTGCTCTAAAACTTCCTATGTGCTCTTCAGCATTGATGGAGCCTTTCTAGATATGTAAGCTGTCCACACCAGGGGCACTAATGCAACCACATGCAATCATAGATGCAGGCCTTTGATCTGTCCTCTGATAACAAGCTGGATCGTCCCTGGTCCTCTCTCTGCTTCAGTCCACATGACATGGTGTCCATGGTTTCCAAAAAGATTTCAAATTTGGATTCGATTGACCACAGAACAGTTTTCCATTTTGCTTCAGACCATTTTAGAAGAGCTTTGGTCCAGAGAAGATGGCAGCATTTCTGGATTGTGCTCACACATGGCTTCTTCTTTGCATGATGCACATTCAACTTGCATTTGTGCATTTCACAGCCAACCTTTTTCACATGCATTGATTTCTGGAAGTGTTCCTGAGCCCATGCAGTGACGTCCAGTAACAGGGGCTACAGGACAAGGCTGAAGAACACTTTGACCTTCAGCCTTGTCCATGCACACAGATCAGATACTCCTCCTGATTCTCTGAATCTTTTGATGATATTATGCACTGTAGATGGTGGGATCTTCAAGTCAATTTTACATTGAGGAACATTTGTTTGAATTTGCTTCATAATTTTGAGATGTAGTTTGTGGCAGATTGGTAAAACTCTGCTCATCTTTACATCTGAGAGGCTCAGCCTCTCTGAAATGCTCCTTTTATTCCCAGTCATGTTATAAAACGCTTGCCAGTTAACCTAATTAATTGTCAAATGCTTCTCCATTTGTTTTTGATTTGCTGCAATTACTTTTCCAGCCTTTTGTCGCCCCTTTTCCAACGTTTTTTTTAGATGTCGTCGCTGCCATCACAATCAAAATGAGCTAATATTTTCCATGAAATGGTAAAATGTCTCAGTTTCAACATCTGATTTGTTCTTAATGTTCTATTGGAAATAAAATATGGGTTTATGAGATTTTCAAATCACTGAATTCTGTTTTTATTTATGTTTTACACAGCATTCCAACTCCTTTGGAATTGGGATTTTATTTCAAACAGGCACAAGTTTTGAGAAACATCATAGATAACTGTGAAACGTACCTATCTTGTTGTGGTAGTGCAGTGTAGTGCCTTTTTGAGAAAGAACATTTAATTGTGTGACCCTCATAAGGTGATACAAGACTACCTCCATTCAGTGAAAACACAAGACAAGACTTATCCGAACGATCTTCAATTCCTATTCATGCATAAACCTCGCAGCACTTTATGTGGTGCGTGGGTTAGATAACCATCTGTACAAAAGAGTTTCACTTTGGGACACGCTAAAAGTGACGTGACAACATTTGGTCGACATATGAAAGAGATTTAGTTTGATAGTGGAATAACATGAAATTAAATTATAGACGTAACCGTGCAACAAGCGTGCATATCTGTTTGTATTTCTTTCCTCATAGCGTTGGTCAACAGCGGTCAACACGATAACAAATGCATCATGTTTCCAGCTGTAATGGAATTAAAGGGCATGCATCAGTGCAAATCTGTGCAAACGTTTCCTTTTTCAACTTGCATCAGTCAGGCAGCGAGACTAAAGATGCAGGATTTGAACACATTTGAGGTGTGGTGGTGTCTATGTTTATACAGTATAATAGGGCTTTTACTGAAACACTCATTTCACATGTTTATTATGAGAAAAGGTAATGAATGAGTGAACATGTCATCACAAGATCTTATTTTCCATCTGAAAAACATATCAAAGTTCCTGTGGACATGAGACTATTACACACTCAGCCTCAAAACAACAAAAAGATTTCTGCTTTCTTGTCAGTAGTCAGCAGTTATTATCACCTTTTTCTTGATCTCTCCTGTGTTGCCAAAGCATAAAGCCCTGCAGCAGTCTTGACTCACAGTGTGAACCAGCCAGCATAAAGTGATGCCGGTAATCACATAAGGGATGTTGCGGTAGTTCTTTGAAAGTCTTGACAGAATTTTTTTGTGTGTGTGTGTGTGTGTGTTTGTGTGTAAATCTTTTCTGAAGAACAAATATACACATATATAAAAGCCTGTGGTGGAAGGTTTGACTCCCGACCTGTGACCTTTTCCTGCCTGTCTTCCCCTTCTTTCTCTATTTAATCTTTGAACGTCAATAAGCCACAAAAGCTTAGCAAAAAATGTGATGCTCAATAACTACGGCCACTGTACCCAAGATGTGTGCAGTAAAAGGCACACATGCACTGTTTGCTACCTCATCACAGAGAGTTTACTTGCCAGTTGTGGTCCAGACTCGTGAGCTTTTCGAGTTGAAACAGTCTGAACTTTCAGCTTTATTCTTTCTGCAAATCTAGCAGCATGCTGGGATTTGTTCATTAAAAAAACAAATACATTTGCTGCATTACTGCCTGGAAAAACAAGATGTATCTACTAAGCTATGGTCACCAAGGGTCTCCACAAAATCAAAAACACATCTGGTAGGAGACATCTTGGAAACAAAAGCAAAATGATGAACGGGATGAGCAGATATAATGGGATGTACAACATACTGGACTGGTGTGTAGCCATGAATATGGTGGGATAGATGGTGCTTGGTAGGGGTGCTAATCTACTGTGGTCTTCCTCAGCTGTTGGGCCATCCAGTAGGCCTAAATCTCCCCGTTACTCAGTTAGAACTCAAGAACCCTTTTAGGTGAGAGGTCACATGTTTTCAGGAACCAGGAAAAAGTCATGTTGCCTTGCATTCAGCATTTTAAGAGCGATATGACTTGGATGTCTGACAATCTACACCAGCCTCATTATACTGCTGACTCATGTCAGTTTTAATGTGATTCTCCATTTTCTTTAGATGTCACCAAATCCACAAAATATGTCCTCAAATACTTGTCTGTCACAGTGTTGTGTTTTCTTGTTTCTAAACCTTTTCTTATCTGGAAGGTAAGGCCATTGCATGAGATTAAACACACCTGTTCACACCTGTTGTTGCCTAAAAGTTTGAAAGGGATTAAAAGAATATGTGCTAAACACTGCAGCAGGGCTCTTCGGCATTAGAAGCAGACATAAACAGGCCCAGACACTCACCATGGCAGGGAATTTGTTTGGAATTCATGTCTGCGAGGAAAATGTGAAACAGGGTGCCTCAAATCATCAGATTTTTTTTTGATAGCTTCTTTAAAGCTTCTCTTTTTGTTCTGTCACCTCTTCAACCTTTTGCTTGTTTTTATTTCCACTCACTGTGTGTTAAATGCCCTGCAACCTTCCTGACATGGTCTTAGGGAAAGGATATATTACTCCCGAGTTATTCATACTGTTTTTTACTTTAAAAAAATAAAAAAATATTTAGCAAATATCAGTGAAAGTTGAGCTGCGTAGTATTTTTTTGTTCGAAGAAAAGAGATGAGCTGATTGATTTCTTGATTTTCAGTGAAATGCAGTGTCGTACTCTGCATTCGAGGATGTCTGGACAGCCTCCTCGTTTGTTCAGACACAGCTGGGGTTAACGTTTACCATATTGTACAAGTAATGTGAGTATACTGAGTATTCTGCGGCTCCTGAAAATCTCAGCCCTGTTTTACTGAATGGCAGGAAAAGTACAGCGTGATCTATTTGAGCTAAAACAAGGTTATACAGCGCTCACTCACTGTTAAATAGAAATGATGTACAATCTATAAACCACGCGACAAGAAGTCTGTATAAACAATAAACACACTGAAATGTTTTAAATTTTCAAATGCTGTATTTTGAACAGTACTTTCCACACGCAACGACACATGCATGCACACATGCAAAATGTGCCCTCTCTGGAAACATCTCACAGAGTCAGGGTGTACAGCTGGTATTGATATCAAGGCATGCTGGGGTGTGCAGGTTTCGTCGCACGCCACCCATTCTTTCTTAGTGTGTTGTGTATGTGTGTGTATCTGTGTGTGTGTGTGTGTGTGTGTTCTCACCCCTAATGAATCCCGTTCACTGAATCATGAGATATGGAGTTGGCAGTGTTGATGGTAGTGACTACAGACACACTTCTTACCAGTTCTTAGAAATAAAAGCCACCAAGCCTCTGCAAACCAGACCCTTGATGGAACATTATTAGTCCTGAGGAAAATTTATCATAATGTCATTGTGACATTGTGCATTTCCTAATAAGGAAAGAAGGCATTATTGTGACTGGGTGGAGAACTTTAATGTCCCTGAATTCCCTCCTAGGAACATGTTCATTGTCATGTTGTAGAAGATGGTGTGAAGATTCATTGAAAAAGTGAGTTTTGAAAGGCTGGTATTTGCATCTATCAGTGTAATGCTTTGAGATAGATAGATAGATAGATAGATAGATAGATAGATAGATAGATAGATAGATAGATAGATAGATAGATAGATAGA
>JBAMYA010000014.1:14060664-14082142 GCA_037176975.1 Arrhamphus sclerolepis | reverse complement strand
CAGGTGGGCGGGGTTCGGACGACCAACCACAAGCTTTCTCCCTCTCTCCCTCCTCTCATTACTCTCTCCCCTCCTCTCCTCCTCCCCTCCTCTCCTCTCCTTCATGGCTTTAACCTGTGCAAGCATTCAGTGTTGCATGGGCAAAGCCAGAAAAAATAGACAAGAGAACAGATAGATTTATTGGATCGTTGGTATAAATATAGTTGCCTGCCGACATCTGTGTGCATGTGTCTGCATGTGGTTATTTTTTTTACTACATGTGAGTTTGTGTCCACTGGAGTGTGTGGCCAGGCTATAATGGGCGTATTTTTCCATGTGTCCCTTTGAGAGAGAAATAGTGCCCGAGGAATGTAACATCATCCCAGAGATGAGTTTTTGTCTCCACCTATGTTGATTGTAAAGTCCTTTCACACATACAAATCCAGCTTCACAGAAAGCAGTAATGGAAGTTGTGAGTGTAAATGGCTGTATGTATATTGTTATGCTCCAGACTGTCAGATGAATAATGTCCTGTCATCGCTTATCAGCTACAGTGGAGTCAGCTTCAGTGACCTGATGCGTCTATTTTCCAAACATTTACCCTACAAAATATGTGTTTACTTACTATACAACAGGGAGAGGGCTGGAGCGCTGACAAGAAGGATAAAATTTTATTAACAAAAAAAAATGAATGGGCCTCTATGGGGAAATGAACAATAAGGGTGTGCAGAGGAAAGCAGAAAAGCAGGGAGAGATAAAAAAAAGAGAGAGAAAAGAAACAATAAAGTAAGATAATAATATGCTTTTTCAGTCACACACACATATATACACACATACACATATGTGGTAAATTTTACAGTGGATGTGCATCCAGTATAACCTCAAAAGCTATGAATTGTTTCAGAATGGCAAAGACTGGGTGTCACAAAGAATACACATAGTTTTTGGTGATTGGTTGAATCCCTGGAGGCTTGCCGAGAGCCAGAGCTTATAGCTCATGCGGAAGCACAACTTCCCTTGCTGGTCAGGCACATATTTTCAAAATATCAGCATTATCAGTGCTACACTTATTTTCTTTATTTATTTATTTTTTGCCAGTGAATTTTTTTTCTCTGTACACTTGTGTTAACAGGTGTAGATGTGGGGAGTGAACTAAAATGCCACAAATAAGCCACTAAACATCTGCTGATATAAAACAGAAAATCTATTAATGCTGTTAGCATGTTACTTTTTACGCCATAGCTACCAGCGACTGTCTTTGTGTGAGATGCACTGAAGTAAGATGAGTTCTCTCTGTAGAGCGAGAGATGGAAGTTTGAAACACAGCTTTAGTCTCTGCAAACACAAGATTTGCACTAAAATATGCAAACTATATTGAAAGGAAAACAGAGAAATGACTTACCACATGCAATTAGATTCAAAAACATCTTGTTTTGGAAAAGCGACAACTTTCAGCTTATGCCTTTTTGCATATCAAGCAGCATGCCGGGCCTTGTTCATAAAACCATGAATTGTCGCAACAAGCAAATACATTTGCACCGTTTCCGGCCTGGACCAAAAGCTGCAACCACTGAGCTATGACTGGCTAACTATTCTTCACAACAAAAAAAAGCTAATTTCTTTGGAGACATTTTGGAAACAAAAGGCAAAATGCAAGCAACAAGCACTAGCAGATCTACTGGGATACACACTGAACCTTTGCTGCGTAGTTGTAAACCGCTTTTAAAATGACTGATTAAGCTCATGCTCTTGTGGACACACCCTCACTGGAAAATATAACCATACATGGAAATTCCACCCTCTACAATGTCATCGAGATCCATAGTTAGAAAAAACTCTTCAGAAGGAAGAGTGTTTTCTAATATTTGGTTTTCAGGTATTTGTTTGGGCCTCCAGTCACATATAAGATTATAATGCACACAAAAAAAACAACTGTAGATGAGACAGAAACGATCAAAAAGTATAATACGGCCACTTTAGTCTCTGTGAACTCTCCTTTGATCCCCAATCAGTTGAGTGGAGAGATGTTGCGTACATAGAGCACATATAGGCATCAACTCTGCGTGGTTTTATCACCTACTATTGGCTGTAATTATAAGACTGACCAACACATGAAATATGTTTAGTGAAAACTCTTGCTTTATCTAGTGATATGTACACTAAAAGTTCAATTTACCATCCTTTCAAACATCAGTTATCCACACTCTCGCACAATCACCTAGATACATTCACACATCCCCTTTGCTGGTTTGGCAGGTTAGGAAGAGACAGTGATCTTTATGAGTTAATGCATGCCCTGGAGGTGATACCTCAGCTGCTGCTGAAGTTCCACAGCCCACCCAGCAAGGCTGCTGGTGCTAAGAGATTTAATAGTCCATTTTGTGCACAACATCACGTCTTTGCCTTTTAAGCAATACTTGCCTCGGGACCCTTAAATGACTTTTACTGTACAACAAAACACATGTGGGGTGTTTGACTTGACTTATCTTGCACAGGGCTGTTCCTTAACGTGAGGTGAGTGGCATGCTAAGCCAGATAAATTGCTCTGTAGATAAAGCCAGGCTAGAGTAGATTTAGTTTAAAATGTACTTTGGCAAAGTGACTGTACTTGTTGAGGAACATATCATATGAAAGAATATGCTTTTCCCAGGGAGCATGTCATCATTGTAACATTACCCAAGAAGAACTTACAGCATTGTTGTGGGTGGATAAGCACTGAGATGACTTCTGAATGTGCTTCTACTCACTTCTTTGCGTCATCCCGCCTCCTGTAAATCTCCCACCACCCCAGGTTTCAGTCTCTTTCTCTTCCCATCAGTCTCCCTACACCCTGTCCTCTCTTTTTTTTTTTTTTTTCTCTGTTATCTGGGGCTGTGAAAACATGGCTGCCAGAAGCTGTGGGTGACTGAGGTCACCTGGTGTCTGTTGTGGCTGCTTTTGCTCAGGGTTTGTTCCTGTACTTTTTCATTTTCAGTGAGGGATAATAAATACGTTCTATTTGTACAACAGCAGACTTGGAATGTCTGGATGCAAATGGCAGGTTGGCAAAGTGCTCACACATGTGCACAGGGAAACTGTGATAAGCACACACAATATCTTTTCCATTACCAAGTTTCCCTAATGAGGTAGGAGATAAATGACCAATATTGTCTTAGAAGACAATAAAGTCCTCAACTTCAGCCATGTGAAACCACATTTTACTGCAGATAAAGGCCTTATTACTGTAAAATACTGCATTATATGCAGTTCTATTTGCATCCAGTACAGAAATTAAAATAGAACAACAGGTCTAAGCAGTGTTTATGAAGTGTAACCGATTTACAGATTTAGAAACAATTCTGATGCTGAAACACAAGATGGCGTCCTTGGAGCATTAAGTTCATCCACTGAAATGCTTAAGCTCTGTCTAATTTAACTGCAAAATGTAAATGGACTGACGTGAGTGACGGTAATACTTTAGTCCAAAGAAGTCACACTAAATCTTGTGTAAAGTAATCTCAGTTAAACTGACAATAAAATCAAATGCAGCACGATGAAAGCATTCAACAAAGACGCAACTAAAATGCAAAGTAGACAGTACTGTGTGTGCCAGAAAAAGTAGGGAGAAGTATTTATTTTTACTTTCAGTTCTGTAATCATCCAGCTCTTCCTTCTACTGTAATTATGAAGAGGCTTTTGAACACATTCTTGGATCTGCTGGAACTACTACCTTGCATACCTGCTATGTTAAACTTCTCACACACAAATGCACACATCGAGCACGCACACACACACACAGACTCAAGCATTTGCAGATAACAATAGCATGCAAACATGTTGCAATCATGCCCAATTAGGGATACCCTGAGGTAAGTGAAGCAGCACCGAAAACAAGCACATCTGATTTGTCTAAGCAAGTGAGGGAGAGTGTGTTCTAGTGAGCTTCAGAAGCACTCTTACTGGGGACAGCTTTTGTAGCCTTAAACGTAAAAACACAACATTTTTAACCGAGGTAAATTCAAATTTCAGAGCTCAGTTTTGCAGCACATGCGGGTTTTTCTATTTGCCACCCATTTTAACTCTCCATGTTGTTGAAAAGTAAGTAGTTTGTTTTGAATAACAGAAAGAAAATACTGAGAAGTGTGGTTATGAAAAGGGGTCAAACTCAGGATATAGTGAAAATCTGGAAATTTTAATTAAGGACTTTAAAAAAATGTAATGCTTGACTAAAGTCAACTAAACTAAAATGATGAATGTGATTAGTAGAATACATGTAAAAGACTTGAGTGTGAATACTCATGAAGAAACAATGCAGTGTTAATGCATAATTGGACAACTTTGTTTTAAATTTACTTGAATTCATTTTATCTCATATACAAAGTAAGTACAGTTACAGAAAATGAGATTAGCACTAGCTGAAATGCTATTATTAATGTATTAAAACTCCATGTAAACTGGTCATTGATAACTTATCTGATTAATAGCTGCTATCGAACAGTAATGACTGAGATGAGATACCAGCAACCTCAAAGCTTCTTTAAGGAACTGCAAAAGGGAAAAGGTGATGTTTGGATGTTAAACAAAACTCAAGTAACTCAAGCACCTTTGGCCTCTAAAATTTAAGCCATTCAGGTTCTTCCTCTTACAAAGAATACAACTGAAAAAACCTCCACTCCATTAGCCGGAGGGGGGAAGAAAAAAAATCACTGAAGTTCAGCATCCCACTTTGCTGCCTGTTTTTTCTAAAGATCCTCCGTAAAGTTTTATCTCCCTTTGGGCCACTGTTCTCTGTACATTGTGTGAGATGTTAGGATCATGCAAAATAAAGCCAGTTCTCACAACCCGAGGATATTTTCATTCCCCGAAAAGACTGGCTAATTGATTGGAACCACACTGTGGTCCCGTCGTGGGATTGCAACACAGATACAACACACTGAGAAACAACTTTGTCTCTGTTCTAATAACATACATGTGTTGCTGGCAGTGGAGAAATGAAACACGTGTTACATCTATGGCAGAGCGTATGAGGGTTTATTAAAATACATTGACATGAAGTGAAAGACAGAGTGAATAAAATGAGATTAAATGTCAGTCATTGTGTAGAAATTCTCCTTCCTACTGATTCACCTGCTGATTTAAAATTCTATCCTTCTTCTGGTGTAAGACAAATATTTACAATGCTATGGTGATGCTTCAGTCAAAAATCCTGGAAGACAGAAAAATAAGGTGAACCGTATAAAGACGGGAGGACAATGTCTTGCATTTTATTTATTTTTTATTTGAAAAAAACAAACTCTTTTTCAGTCTAATCTTCTAGTCACATGACATTGATGTAGTCATTGTTTAACAGGGAACCCTGTCATTTGTCTCAGCATGATGAAACTACACATGTTTTCACCATTTTTCCTTTTCTGTGTGACCTCCATATTTGACACAAAATTACTCACATATCATGTGTAAAAAAAACATATAAACTTGATTACTGACTATCTCATGCACCCGCAACAGTTTTCCTCTTCTCTCTCTGCTTCTTCTCTCACAGAAGGACTCACGCAAGTACCAAGAATTTGCCTGATAGAAGTTTGTTACCAGAGTTGAGGCTTGTAATTGACAAACCTCTGCTCCGCCGCGCTTCTCTGCTTTGCTCGTTGTCGTCGGCCTGGTCCAAAACTCTCCAAGAAACGTGACCTTTGTGTGAACTCCCTACTCAGAGAAAGGACGAAAGCAAGGGTGCGACAAACATAACTTAAACTGCTCACTGCGCTCTCACAGTGTTACTGATCCATGTGCTGAGGCACCGAGAGGCCAAGATGCAAAGTGATCAGATGAGAGGTTTTTCCATATAACCACAAGCTATCTTTAAATGTATGTACATTGCAATTATTCCTGACCTTATCATAAATCCTATCACAGCAATCAACTGCTACTTAATTTGTGGTTTGCATGTTAGTTTGGCTTCAGGATGACGCTGCTGACAGTAACTAGGAAACCAAAACTGCAATTTCTGCTACAATAAACTGAACTCCAGAGTAATGGATGGCCATGGCTGCACTGTATAATCCAAATCAAAGTCTGGACAGAGTGGGATCTTTCTCAAGAATGAAAAGCAGTAAGAACTGACTTTCCATAATGCAACCTGTAACATTCAATGCAAAAGGATCATATTAAACCAGAGTTGTCAACGTTTTCAGCTGAATGAGCCCAGCAGTTGTTGCTGAGAAAGTAACAGAACGGTAAAGGAGCTTTGAAAGTGTTTGTAGCCTTTTTAACAAAATGTACAAAATATACAAACTATTTCAAAGCTATGTTGAGCAAGAGTTCCTGGTAAAACCCCCAAAATGCTTTCATGTCGAGTATTTTATGAGAAAATTGTTAATCAGTCTCATGTTTTCATGCTAAGTTTAAAGCCCGCCACATGCTAATTTAGCTGTCCACAAGCCTGAAAACCGCTAACCTAGCACAGCCAAAACAAACAACTAAAAAAACTTGCACAAAACCTGCACATTACATAAACAGCTCATCTGTTTTTCTGTTGATTTGCGGCTTCATGCTAAGCTTGACAAATTATGATTCATCGTAGCGACTTTACAGAGATAAAAGCAGCATGCTGATTTTGTCCATTTAACGTGTCTTTCTAATACTGTAGGGTGAGGCTAATAGTGCCATATCATTTCCTACCTCTTAACAAACTATTTTTAAATGAATTGTCATTTGGTCAAATTACATTTCCATACATTATACTTTATTTTGTTAAAATCGTAGACCCTCTTAAATTCATTCTACCCATTGTAGTTTTGGTTCTTCAAATGTAAATTCAAGTATTTTCAATGTGAAGTGCTTACATGTATTTAAAGAAAAACATTCTGATACATTGGTCTTATAAGAATAATGTAAAGGTGCATTTACACCAAACAAATATAGGTGATTAATTTGGTTTGGTCTACTCATGGAAAGTCCTGTTTCTTTTTCACATTGGCCTTTCAACATTGGACACTTTATTGATGATGTGGCTACTGACAGAAGTAGCACAATTTATTCTGAGATGTGCAGTGCTAGTTGTCATTGTGAAACCTCGGGACCTAACTGCCAAGCAAACGATCCCCCTGACATTAACTGGCTTTACATCCAATGAACCAAACGGGTCACTTCATGGTTGGTATGGACTGGTATCTTCAAATCCTGGTCCTTTCACAGATCCATGTCCTTTTGGGTCAGTCACTACTTGGACATGGACCCAATGAGTCATTCGAATACCGCAGCTACCTATAAACAAACGTAGAAATCCTGCCAGTGACACAGGAGCCCATAGCCTCTAGACATTCTTACAAGCGGAACAAAGCTTACTTTTCCTGTTATTTCAACTAAATACATGACAGTGGAAGAAGAGTGCCCAAAGGTCCAGTCACGAGAATCGTGGAAACATGGAGAACAGTAAATTGGACTCTGCGCTTTTTCATCCAGTGTACCACTGAGTCGCACGTCTGCAGATATGGGTTCTGGTTTGTCAACCTGGATCTGGTGCATGTGTAAAATGTCTGAATTGACACGATGTTCACTGTTATTGTCAGTACAGTTAACATGATATCATCTTGAGTAGCAGATGTTGTTTTTGTGCATGTTCCAAAGGAAATATAGAATAAAATTAATAAAACAGTAGGCTGTGTAAATATTTAGTATTTCTTACACTGTGTAACTGCCCTAGTACTACGATTCAGTTCCTTAGAGTCTGGGGTTTAAGTCCACAGATCTGGGTGATTAAACCTGACCTGGAGGGATTAACCCATCTCCTGTCTCAGCATCCATGGACCCCTAAACATTTCAGTGGTGTCAGTGTCCTTGGTGACCTCAGAGATGCCAGTTTTGGGGCATTTGTATTTCCTTTTTTTGTGTGTGTGTCTTAATCATAACTACACTGATAAATTGTTTTTCTGTCTGTATAGTACAGAAAGTGACTGCTTCACTCTGTTGTAGTTGCTGCTGTTTTTGATTATCAGAGTAAAGATATGGTTTCAGCATTTCAGTCACACAAATATTTGCGTCTCATAGTGACTTTACTACCAGTCACAGCCAGACCTAGATGACAGCCTTCTACACATCCTCATGTTGAACTGAAGTCAGAGTCCACATGCAATCCAGCTTTCCTCACGTCTTGAAATAATTAAACACACATTTGCCATCTCTGCCAGAATCTTCCAGGTCAGGGTGTAATGATAAATCTCTTGCAGAAAATTTCATGTGGTATTGCTTCCCTGTTCTTTTAAATTTGTGTATGGCAACTTAATTACGTCTGAACGCTAAAGCCATGTTGTGTTTTACCACTTTGGTGACTCCATGCTGGCAGAATGCTTGCTTCCCTGCACTGATGGGGAAAGCCTTTTTATTTGTGGTTTCAGAATCTTTATTCTAAGTTACTCATAAAGTACCAAGATGAGTAATATCATGTGGTCTTCATCAACAAGGGAGCTTTTTGTGATACTTTATAGTCACTTAAACACCAAGATTAAAAACCATGACACAGAGGCAAGGTTAGACACCAGTGGGAACCGGCAGTTTTAACAACTCTTTGTTTATTTAGGCATGTTTTTACTTACAAGCACATGGATCCTCGCATGTGTTGGATTCAGTCTGGCCGATACATATAGCAGTTTTTCAAATACTTACTTCAAGGGATTTTTCACATTCATGATTTATATTATTATTATTTTATTTATTATTTTTTTAAACTTTATTGATCTCCAATGGAGAGATTCCTCCTCTGCATTTAACCCATCCAGACTACTACACCTGCAGCAGCTGGCTGCTGCAGTGCAGCACCTGCGGAGCAGTCGGGGGGTTTCAGGTGCCTTGCTCAAGGGCATCTGTGGGTGTGGACATGGACTGTTTAGGCACTCCCCCCACCCACATCATTGGTACTGGTTTTGTGATTGAACCGACAGTCCTCCAGTTACTGGTCCAAGCCCTTAACCAGTAGCCCACAGATGCCCTTATGAATGTGAAAATGAAATTGAAAAGGCAAAATTTCTGTTTAACCGATTGAATATACATCTTTCACATTCTTTCATTACTAGTAATGGGTTAAAAGGAAAAAAAAAACACTTTTTCGTTTTTTTAAACCAAGGTTTGGTTGAAACCTAGACTGGTCTGAAAAGCTGATGTAATCACAGAGAAAATGTTCTGGAAACCAAGTTAATACAATAAGTTATCTCACTGCAGTTTAAAAATTGAGTTTTAATTTTTAAATGAATTATTGACTTACTTTGGAACATTTTTAGTTTCAGGCATTTTAAGAACTAATTTGCTTTTCAGTATATGTAAAACTATTGCAAATCCTCACCGTTATGCCATTAAGTCTTTTTAAAGGACTCTGAACTTACTCTTGAGTAATCTGAATTTCTACAGATGACTTGGTTCATAAAAGAGATAGATCACAGTTCTTTTCTTCAACAACAATGACCATATTTCAGTATCTTCATATCTTATCATGACTTCACATTTCGATGTGGAACATACCTATTTTAGCATTCATTTTCAAAGTGAAGGATTTTCCTTAACAGAGATGGCATGAGGCCATATATATCCATGTCTTTGGATCTGTTGCTGTGGTAACCAAACTTTGGGGGGATCTTTGTTGCAGAAGGGAAAGGTGCCCCATCTTTCATAGTCCAAACTGTCAGTGTACATTAACGTATAGACACACACACAAAATCTAAACCCTGAGTCAAATAGTTGAGTTAAATTTGTAACATTCATGCTTGACCATGAACTGTCCATCATATGACTGGAGTCTGCTGATTTTAAATGATGTGCAATATTTTTACCTACCTCTCCAATCCTCTAAATGCCTGTGATGTGGAAAAGTGGAGCTGACAATATATTATTTTAGCATTGCTCAGAGCACTGATCTCTTAACGCACTTATGCTTCCTTGAACGCCGCAATTGGAGACCTACACATAACAGAAAGGCAGCATCATGTGTGAAGGGGGAGGATTGCATCAAACATCACATTACAAATCACCACATAAACATGTCTATTTACATGCACCACAGCACACCCCACAAGCACCACATGCATCACCATACTAACATCTATCACTGTTCTTGTGTCTTTGTCCTTTTGTGCTTCTTAGTCGGTGAGTTTACTGCTTTTTGAGACTGTCAAAGACAGCCAGTAAGGGACATGTTCACGCTCACTCATACCTATGCACAAAATAAAAGGGTAGCATCACATCATGTCCAGCCGATTGGTTATTAGATGACAGTTTGCTCTCCATTTAATTTAAATGGCATCTAGTTTTGCCAAACTGAATTGTGAGTTTCCTTGTGTCTGTGTTGTTTCCATCAAAGGTTAGTGAACTTTCAACTTTTCACACCTTGACTGAAGTATCATCCCATCAAATTAACTGTGGGGGGACTGAGAGAACCACTCAACGCTTCGTAAAAGTAATCAAATATTCCTTCAAATCAAATTTTTAAATTGATATTTTATTATTAAGATACTACTCTATTAATTCAAACAGGAAGAAATCAATCTCAAGATGCTAAAAAGGTTTATGGTTTGGCAAGGTCCAAGCCCTTCACTGTGTAACAGCTGAAAGTGATGGTTTGAAATAAAAGAACAGTTAATCTGATGTTTTTGAGGAACACGAGGAATGAAGAAACACTGCAATACTGCAGAATGGATTACTTGTTACAACTTAGAAAATCTTCATCATACTTCTCTTCTTTACTACTTGTGTATTTTGGTTTTCAGTTTAACAAAAGATGAAATCTTCAACTCCAACACTAAAGTTTACTAAAGTTTCTTTCCTTTTACTGTTCTATTATTCATCCCCATCGTTGCCTCTCCAGTAATTCTAATTATTCTGCTTCACAGAGGGTGCAGGCTAAATGTCTCTGTGTCCTTATCTTGACGGATCTTTATCCTGCTTTAACGAGGCACTTGACCTCCATCGGCGCTCTCCTACTCTGAGTGACGCAAAAAAAAAGTGGGCTGGCAAAGCTCTAAGAGCAGTAGTTTAGAGTCTACCGGTGTGCTCCGGATCATCACTAGTCAAGTAGACATCATTTAGGACGCCTATAGGTACAGCCGTCTCTGTCGGATGTTATATCGATGCAAAAGGCTCACAGCTTGGAGATACCGGGATGTATGCGGATGTATCTGAGAGGGACGACGCGGACTTCTCCTCAAACTTCTAGCAGCCCCTCTCAGTCACTAAGTTGGGAGGTTGGTGAAACTTTTTCTTGAATGAGTATCGCGCAGCTGCTGAGACATCTGGATCCAGGGCTGTCGGAGCTGTCAAGTCCTGCGCTACCCCGACCTCTCCACTTTTTAAAAAAATATTATTTTTTATTTTATTTTTTAACTTATTCAGTTTTTCCATCGTTAAACCTGAAGACATTGGAAATAGTCTGAATTAAAGTCTCCACTCCTAATCTTTGCAACTTTTTAAAACTCTTTTTTTAAACTTTTTTTTTTCTTTTTTTTTTTTTTAATCACGAGCTACAGAAATGGAGCACTCAGTCCTCAGACTGACATGCGTCTTTGTGGTTATCTGCCTTTTGGATAAAAGGTGAGTTGAATAAAGTTAAGAATGTGTGAGTTCAAAGTAAAGTCCAGCTGTGCTGATTCAATACACCTAAAGAACACTGTCCTCTCTTCCACAGCCAGTTGTTTTCTTAAAAAAAAAATGCTTGCATGATATTCGTTATCAATGGGATATAGTAAATAAAATTATTTACCTAAACATGAAAGTTATCTTTGAAGTAAATGTTGAAAAATCCACAAAACTCAAACCTATTTTAAAGTGTAAAAAAGCATGACAAAGCTACAGTATAGAATTGATTTTTAAAACAAATAAGGCTTGCTGTTATGAGCAGGAAGCACAACAGGTTGTAATTCTTAATGAACGTAAACTAGCACACATGGCAGGTTGTATTTAATGAAAAAAAAAAAGTTCACAAATGCTAATTGTACTCTGATTGAGACTGCAAAGAGGCTTGTTAACTATTCATCTGTTTGCAGAAGTTACACGTGTTGTGGAAACTGCTTGCAAAAAGAAGAAATGAATGTGTGTGCATGTGTGTATGCATGTGTGTGTGTTTGTAAGAGTAACTGTACACTCTTTTTCACACCTGGGATATATGTGTGTGTGTGTGTGTGCATGTCAGGGTGTGCTTGAGGCACACAACCTGTGTTTTACGTGTAATGACAATGAAAAGAAAGCAGGACACCTTTCAGCTCTCATGCCATCAGCCGTACAGCCTGTGTTTTTCTTGTTACTGCTGTTACTGTTCCTCTGTGAAGTAAAAAAGAGCTTAAACACGGCTGTCAGCTGAATTACTGCTGTCCACATGATTGATCTAAAGCAGGAACATCACAGAGTTGAGAGCAGAGGCACACCTGACTGCTAATAAGAAAAATATGTGCTAATAATATTTTGCAGGGCAGATGATTAGGCTTTTTTGTTGTTTTGTGTGTGTGTGTGTGTGTGTGTGTGTCCATAAATGTAACAGAATATCGATGAGTAACATAACCACTACAACCTTAGAAATTAGGCCTACATTAACATGTTTTAGAAACATTTAGAAGCCGTAGTTTTTGTTTGTTTGTTTTGTAGCAGCTTTACAGAATTGTAAATTGAACCAACCTATAAAACAAAACCAAAAACAAAGACAAGGTTTCACCTTCCTCTACAGCCACTCGCATCTGGAGATGGTTTTATAAGTGTTAAAAGCCAGAATGTCTGTATTTCTTAGCTTTTACAGGTATCAGCCACAGTGGAGGGCATCAACTTGAGCCATCTTTTTGTTACTGTGGGAAGGAAACATTGGGGTCACACCTCAAGGGCAGCAGCTGAAACCATAATAGTCCTAACTAGACTTTGGTGACTAATAACAAAAGCAGAACGGGGTTAAAGTTTGACCTGTATGTTAACCTGCTCATAACCTGACTGGTGTGTTCCATGCAGGGTGGACTCAAACGAAATCCTGGGCCTGAAGCTCCCAAACGTGGAACCGATCCTGAATGCCAACACAGTTTGTCTGACACTTCCGGGCTTGACACGGCGCCAGCTGGATGTATGCATGCGTAATCCGGATGTGACAGCCTCAGCAATCCAGGGAATCCAGATTGCCATCCATGAATGCCAGCACCAGTTCAGGGGGCACCGTTGGAACTGCTCCAGCCTCGAGACCAGAAACAAAATACCCTACGACAGCATCGTCTTTAAAAGAGGTCAGTTTTATTGGCATTGACATTCAGCGTCTCCCTGTCTTCCGGGTGTTGAGTGTCTGCTTCATGGAACAAAATCAGTGGTGTTGGTGGAAGTGATTTTGAAAAAAAAATAATCAAAGACGTAGCGTCTAAAAGCCTAAATAAGGTTGTTTGAGGCTTCAGAGTTGAAATCTCATCACAGGCTGCCTGGCTAAAATTTGGTTTTCAAACAAACTGTGGTTTCCTCCTCAAATACACTTCAATGAAGCGCCTTGAAAGGGCAGGCTTACGGAGATTAGCAGGCACACAGATACAAAAGAGTTAATGTAATATTATTCATCAAACATGACAATCAAAAGAGATCATTTTCCACTTAGTTACAATTTATCTCTGCTATCTCCACAAATGGTACAGTGGTTTATCATTAATCACCAGTAGCTAGGTATTTCCTTTCTAACAGCCTTGCTGTAGCTTCTCAATAAGCCGTACAAAAGAGCAGGCAACTTCAAAAGCAGTTAGTCACCTCCAGATTACCAAACCTCAGGCAGATTGGTTTTCTCTGACGCTTTGTTGTGCTCAGAGCTTTGCACATCACCCACAAAGGATGAAAGGAGATCTTTAGAAAAGTCTTCAGATGGTTTCATGTCAGGTTATTGACTGGAAAAAGGCATTCATTTATCAGTATCTGCACTTAATTGGCCAAACATCATACCCAATATTTATGAAGTTGCTAAAAATGAGGAGAAATTAGACTTGAGACCTTATTGATATAGGGAATTTGTTTCATGCTATGGCAGCAATTAGAACAAGCTTTTAATTTATTGCAAAAGCAGTAAGATGCTTGAAAAACGCACCTTACGTTCAGGTGAAGCTTCTTTGAAGCACATAATTGTTTTATGGATTCCTCTGTTTGATATTGTTGCCAAAACTGATTTTATCTTTAATCTATGTGCAAGAGCCTTTGCAGTCCTGGATGAGGACTGTGTCCTGACATTGCAGGGACAGCTAAAAGAAAACAATAAAATAAATAAATATTTCTACAGTGTATGGTCACCCATCGCTGGTCTTACTTTCACTCCCCACTGACTCATTGAAAAGCTGTTTGTCATTATTAGCAGAGGCAGTTGCTGGTTCTCTGGCATCCCTGGTTTGCCTCGGGTGCAGAAACTCCAAACCACTGACATAAACAACCTTTTAAATCAGATGATTCATCTGTTGCATGTTGATACGTTCCCTTCCACAGAAGCTAAAAACTGGATGCAAATTTGCTCAATGCAGCCATGCTCAGCTACTAAGTAGTAGCACTTTCAGAGAGGTGGATCAGACAGAACTCGGGAGGGTTTTCAGACTAGCTGTCCATGGAAAAAAAAAAAAAAACAGATCGTACAGGGCTTTCATGGTTAACTGGTACTTTGTTTTGACAAGTTTATAATTGGTTTGTAAAAGTGTGAGTAGCTTTGGAACTTTGCCCATTAAAATATCCCTGTTGACTTAATTCCACATTCAAATTTCTTTGAGTAGGCCATCAATCAGATGTTTGTTTCATTCTCAAATTTCACTGCATTGCTTGGATCTTTTCAGGCTCTGCTCAGATCTCTCTGTTGGAAGTTTGATAACTTCTTACTCAGCTTGCATTAAAAACTAGGCTAAAGAGGAGCCTATGGATAGACAGAAATAGGAGAATTGGTCCCTCTCTTTCTGTCTGTCTGTCACTCTCTCTCTCTTTCTCAGACGTTGGGCTGCTCCTAAAGCTTTTACTTCCCTTGCCAGTGCAAGTACTTGTGAATTTGCTCTCAGCACTTTCCCAACTCTCGGCGGCAAAAGCATAAACCTGTTTAGTCGGTTTCTGTAACACAAAGTGACAGTCTCCTTTGAATCTTTAATTCATTTTGCCACTTCCTCTGCCATCAGTTCAGCCGGGCGTGCCGCAGCCGGTGAATTATTTGTTAGATTGATTTGTTCCCAGTCTTCCGGGGGCCTGCGTCGCTGAGCCCAGAGCAGAGCAGGGCAAGAGCTAAAACAGGCTTTCTATGTAGGAGGACGTGCCTAAGTGCCATCCCTCCTCTTCCACCTTGTGCAGGTCAAGGTGGTGGGGTGCAGCTGGGGAGGACAGAGGGGTGTGGGAGTTAGTGAGTCAAATTGTATATATAGTTAGGGCAATAGTTAGCGTGTGTATTTCTTTCTCCATAATATTTATACATATATTTATTCATTCTTACTCATTAAAGGACTACATGGCTGTTTTTCCTTCAGAAGGAAGTGGAAGAGAGATGAAAGAATATCCAGTACTGAACGTCTCACCACTTTGCTCGCAGTGTCACTAAAGATGACAACATGTTGATGATGTAAATATGACTGTTTTCAACACCTCAATTAATTCATAGTGAGGATGACATTCACTTCTTTCCAGCATGAAACACATTCCGCATGTGCTTTTTGCAAAGTTAGAACAAGGAAACACTGGTCTTGTATAACAGTCAATATGTAAACCATTCTTCTGTGAATTAATGAGAAACAGTGCACTTACTTCCAGGATTTAAAAAATCCTTTTTATTTTATTTTATTTTATTTTATTTGATGTTTGTATTATGAGCGAATTACTAACGCGTGTGCCTGAAATGTACTGAAAGGATGTGTGATGATTCTCTGATGTGGAACTAAACCTAAGCAGATGCTAGAAAACAACGTTGGAATAGCTGTCAACTATAGTTCCCACAATGGATGAAATGATTAAAGATAATACTCGGAGACAATTTAATTTAGTTAATCTAAATAAATAAATAATGGGTTGATTTTATTTTTCCTGATTGAGCTTGCTTTACTAAAAGCCACAAGTGAGTGCATTATTATAAACAAAATAATACTATTATTGGAGCAAACAAGTTCAGCATGGCAGCAACTGCGTCAAACACGACACCATATCTCACAAAAAAAGAGGATGAAAAGGATTACTTTCATAAACATATGTATAAAGAAAGAGGAACCTCAAACAGTGCTAAAAGAGGCGGCTCCAGTTAATAGAGTTTTATTTGACTCCAACAAGCAGCCTGAATCATTTCCCCTTCAAGCACTGTACTATAAATCCCTGAGTGGTTTCTTTTCATGTGTTCTTTACAAGTTTCCATTCTAATTTGAACTGTTCTCTAAACCAGTAAGTGGCTGCCAGTGGGGCTGCTTTTACAGAACCTGAGGGCACCTTCACAGGCAGAAAGCTGAGATCTAACAACAAACAGCACCGAGGTTATGAGTGCAAGTGCTTCTGCTGCACTTCATCGTTCAGTATTCACAGATTTCACAATTGGACATGGATATCTCTGTCACAGAAAGCGTATCTGCAGGGATGGGGTGACTGTGTATAGGTATCTGTATTTGTATGAGGAGACTACTATAACATTCTTACAATGATACGGTGCAGTCATGGTCGAGGTGCGCTCATTACACGTGCTGCGTGCAAGTTAGTCTTGGATACATGTACAGACTAAAGGGATAGTCAGTTCCACATTATATGTTCAGATTACATACACACAGTTGTTTAACTACCTTCTCCTCTTGCTCTAATCCGTCTGAGCCAATTTGAAGTGATTACAAGGCAAAAGCCACAGCACAGCATAATCAGCCACTCTAAGATAAACACATGTACAGTTGTCGGCGAGTGTTCGTCACAACTATTTTTTTTAAATGACAAAAAACAGTGAAAGGACTGAACTGCAGCCATCGCTGAGCCAGGAAAATAAGTCAGTAAGTCTGCTGAAGAGGAAAGATGCTTTTGATGGAGGACATTAAATTAAATTCAGGAACTCTAACTATCCCTGCTAATCACGCGTATGTGAGCATATGCAGCAAGGTGCACAGCTGAAGGTCTTATATATGAACAGGAGGACAGACAGAAGCAGACACGGCCCTGTTTAGTCACTGCCTGAGTCCCCTGTGTCCTCTGCTGGGAGGGGTGGGGTTCTGTTCATGTTCAGCGGGTCCAGAGAGAGCAAATGCGTGTTTGGAAGAACTAATTGCTAGTGTCCCAGGTGTTTATTCTTCTTTTATGAGTTTGAACATGTGTATATTGACATGTGTGAATAAAGATTGTATGATATCAAGCAAAGAAACATTGAAGCAATGAAGCTCAAATTCACCAAGCACGGGCTGTCGTGAAAGGTTGTTTTAGTACAATCCAAATTCCAAAAAAGTTGGGATGCTGTGAAATGTAAATAGAAACAGAATACTTTGAAAATGTCATAAAACAACATTTCATTCCCTGTAGAAAATAAAGAACTTATCAGATGTTGAAACTGTCACATTTTACTGATTCATGCAAAATACTTCATTTTGTTCATAATTTATTATGACTTTGATGGCAGTAGCACATCTCACAAAACAGGAACAGGAGCAATGTTTATGGTTGTGTAGCATCCACCCCCCCATCGCCAGTAAAGTGTGGACCAGTCGCTGCAGTTTTAGTTTTATGATGCGCCAAATGTTTTCTGTTAGTGAAAGGTCTGGACTGCAGGCAGCCCAGTTCAGCACCCGGACTCCTCTCCTGCAAAGCCATGCTGTTATGATGGAGTTTGTGGTTTAACATTGTCTTGCTGAAATATGAAAGACCTTCCCTGAAAGAGATGTGGTCAGGACGGGAGCAGATGTTTTCATCTGCAAGACACGACATCCATGGTTTCCAAGAATAATTCCAAACTTTGACTCGTATAACCACAGAACAGTTTTTCAATTAGCCTCAGACCATTTTAGATGAGCTTTGACCCAGAGATGACAGTGGCGTCTCTGGATCATGTTCACATATGGCTTCTTCTTTGCATGACGCAGCTTTAACTTACATTTGTGGATTGAACTTTGTTCATAGCCAGTGATTTCTGGATCTGCTCCTGAGCCCATGCAGTGACTTCCAGTAGAGAATAATGTTTGCTTTAATGCAGTGCTGCCTGAGGGTCTGAAGATCACGTACATTCAGTTTTGACCTTCAACCTTGTCCCCATGCACACGCTGATTCCGATTCTCTCAATCTTTTCATGATATTATGTATTGTAGGTGGTGGGATCTTCAAAGCCTTTGCAATTTTCTGTATTTTTGAAATTGAAACAGCTTTTTGTGACAACTGAAATTGTTCCACAATGTTTTGACAAAGTAAACATCTCCCCCAATTTATATTTGAGACTCTGCCTCTCTGAAATGCTCCTTTTATACTCAGTCATGTAACTGATTCACCACCAATTAACCTCACTAGTTATCAAATGTTTCCGTTTGCTTTTTATTTGCGCAAAATATTTTTCCAGCCTTTTGGTTCTCCTGTTACAATGTTTTTGAGTTATGTTGTTGCCATCAAAGGCATCACAAATGAGCCAATATTTGCCATGAAATGGTAAAATATGTCAGTTTCAACTCCTGATATGTTTTTTATGTTCTATTAGGAATAAAATATGGGTTTATGACATTTGCAAATCACTGTATTCTGTTTCTATTTACATGGACACACACAGTCTCCCAACCTTTTCTGTGAATGCCAAGAAGCATTCACACTATTGTGGCCCTTTTCTTTTTTATCTTCCATACATTTTTTTGTCCATTAACTACTTCAGCCTTTGTGCTATCAAAGCATTCAGGACATTATGGAGATTCCTTCTATGCCTTTTTCATTATTATTATTATTTAACATCTTTACATATCTGTCTATCATATATATATATATATATATATATATATATATATGCTTGGGGTCTAAGGGAGTGAGTCCCATTCAGTTCAGTTCAACCATGGTTAATAAGAGCAGACTGAAAAAGAAGGCAAACAAGAAGGGGTTGCTTCTTGAGTGCCTTCAAGATGGTTACCACCACAGAAATGTGTATAGCCATCATTGCATCAAATCAAAATGGTCTCACAGTTGCTGCTAAAAATATTGTACCTCAAAAAAAAGACCATTGTCAAGAACAAGATGGAGGTTCAGCTCTAATGAAAAAGGCTTCAGGATGTAGAGGAAGCTTGAGGATCGTTTCCTTGTGGGGATTCAGTGTCACCACCAGTGCAGATCGGCTCTGCAATGACAGCTGGTGGGTGTGAACGCACATGCAGTGAGACAAAGACTTTTTAACAATATCTTGGTGTCCATGACAGGGTAACATTCTGTAAAAAAAAAAAAAACTGGACAGCACCAGACTGCTGCAAAGGTATAAGTTCCCTTCGGGCTTTTTGAGAAAACTGGGAAGCTGACTGACAGAAGAAAAGACGTACACTGCAAAGAGTTCTGTATCATCTCAACACTGAAACGTTTAGAGACTCTGTGAGCGAGACCCCTTATAATTCTATCAAAAAATATGGCCGTTAATTATCATTATCATTATTATTACTATTTCTGTCTTGGTTCTGTTACCACCAAAGTATAAATAGGTTAACCCCCAATATTGAGGTATTTGTTCCTGTATCACTAGTCATATCCTTATTACATTATAGAAGAATAATTATTATTATTATTATTCTTTATAATGTACAGCCGTAGTTTACAGCTGAAGTCATTTTTGACATAGCGGTAAAACATCAGCTTATAGAGCGTAAATTCCATCTAATGTGGCCAACCACCATGTGTTTATATATCCTTGTGCCTCTCCTCTATCTGTCCTTCATCCTCTCTGTCCTGTCTCCCCCCTCTCTTGTCTTCCTTTGCCTGGCTGGTCTTCAGCACGAAGGTCTCCCCTGTGAGTCGGGTCCTGCTCAAGATTTCCTCCCAAGAGGGAGTTTTTTCTTGCCTCTGTTAGGATTGCCATTTGCTCGGGGCTCATACTTTCTGCGAAGCATCTAGCTGGAGACAACTTGTGTTGTACGCTATATAAATTGAACTGAATTAAACTGAACTCATAATATGAATTAATTAATATTTGTGGGAATCAGCCATGTACTGTAAAGTGAAAATACTGTATCTTCTAGAATAATGAAACGTCACGTTTTCATGTTTTCAAATCCTGTTTCTAACCCTATTTACTTCCATGTTCACCTACATAACATAATTACTAGACTTTCTTTTGTATTTACAGGTTTTAGAGAAAGTGCCTTTGCATATGCCATTGCAGCAGCCGGTGTGGTTCACGCGGTGGCCAACGCTTGCTCGATGGGCAAACTGAAAGCATGTGGTTGTGACGAGAAGCGCCGAGGGGACGAGGAGGCCTTTCGCATGAAGCTGCACCGCTTGCAACTGGAGGCCATTCACAGAGGGAAGGGTATGGTTCACGGTGTCATGGAGCACTTTCCTGCTGACCTGCCAGGACCCCAGGACTCCTGGGAGTGGGGGGGCTGCAGCCCCGATGTGGAATTTGGAGAGAAGTTCTCACGAGACTTTCTGGATGCCCGCGAGACCTACAGAGACATCCATGCTCGCATGAGGCTGCACAATAACAGAGTTGGGAGGCAGGTGAGTGTTTTCTACATTGTTTGTCAGACTGCACAACAAGCTTTGTTTCACGTGAACCACATCTAAAACCCAGTTCTCTCAATTTATGTGCTTGAATTAGCTTTAGCAATCCAATACTCAAGAATTAACGAGGTACTTTGTCGTTGAGCTAATCACTGTATTGGAATGGACTTTTTTCCAGTCTAAAACAAATCTTGATTGATTCTGATGTTAAAATGTGTAACTTGGCATCAGTTTACGACATGTAACATATTTACTAAAATAAATAAATAAATGACTAACCAAAACACAACACGAGGGTCAAATTCAATTCATTTGTATTTAGATATATTTATATAAAACAAACAAAGTGTATGGCAAGAAGTGATCAGGTGGCTGGCTGATTGGTGACTAGCATAGCCACCAGCTAGCTGTCATTAATCTAGCTACTTAGTACCTAGCATTATAATGATTTCTGAGCATGACCTTTGAGCTGTGAACGACAGCCTAATAGACCATAATCACTCATATGTTAAAGTCATATCTGGCTGTGTGTTGGTCAGGAAGGATCTGAGGACAAAGGAAAAGTAATCGGTGCAAATAAAAGAGTTGGAGGAACATTTACAGCTAGTTAGATTAACTGCCAACATTACAGTAACATGAGTATAAAAAGAGCTTGGGTATATGAGATTTGCAAACCACTATATTCTGCCTTTTTTTATCATTATTATTTAAACAGCATCCTAATGTTTTTGGAAAAGGGGTTTTAATATGAATTGGCATCATTAATATAATCTAAGCCAGCCTGTAGAAAGCCTGTGGATGACAACACAAAGGCTTTGTCCAGTTCTCCTTAGATTCTATGAGGGTATCTGTGACTAAAAGTCAGTATAAGGTTGTTAGTTATGTAACATATTTGTGC
>JBAMYA010000014.1:14018806-14039134 GCA_037176975.1 Arrhamphus sclerolepis | reverse complement strand
TAAATATAGACTAGATCTGTGTGTGTGTGTGTGTGTGTGTGTGTGTGTGTGTGTGTGTGTGTGTGTGTGTGTGTGTGTGTGTGCGCATCCACTTGTATTTGTGATATATCAGAACAGTTTTATGATTACACACCTACCGTATCAGGACGCCCAGAAATATGAGGACATTTTATGGCTCTTAAACCAAAAATCTCAAAAGTCCTAAATTGTCACAATTTTCGGAACTTGTGTGTATAAGTGTGTTTACCGTTTCTCCTCACCTTCGACTACGCCAACTAGTGGGAAGTGTGTGGAAGTAAACATACTTTAGCAGCAGCAGCTCAACTTTTATGATGGATTTTCTTTGTCTGCTGTTTTATATTTCAATAATATATATAACATGATACATTACAGCTTAAGAAATCAATTAAAATGCAAAACAGAGAAATAAAGTACAGACCTCACATCTTGGTAATAAAAAAGGGGAAGTTTTTTTTTTTTAATGCAAAATGAAGTCTGTTATTTGCTCATTGCTCATCAAGTTATTTAACAGACATGAGTGAAAATAATATTATTTTGTCTTTACCCATCAACTTTATTTACAAACTAAAATAATAAAAAAGAAATATTATAGCAGACTGATTGGTAAGATTTATACAGTACTACCTAAACCACAACATTTCTATTTATATATTATATAATATATATATTATATTCCTAATTTAATGTCATTGCACAACAAGGACAGTTTTTACTGATTTTCAGTTGAACTGGTTGTAAACCAGAAATACAAGATAATGTAAACATTAACCCTCAGGAGTTATTGCAGGCTACATTAGATCAATGACCTTATCTAAAACATTTATATCACATTTACCAAAAACTAATATCTGTCAATCAGGTTTCATCTCAGGTGCCTGATCATGCACTTTTCGTCTAAATTGTGCTGGAATCATAATTATTAACCCTTTAATGGGTACTTGAAGTTACATATTTAATCTGGGACTCCAACATCACATCTGCCTGTCAGTCAGTCAGGATGAGGCCTCGATGCTGCTCCATGAAGTCTCTCAGCACAGAATGCCCACAAAGCTGCAGTCAGATTACTGCATGAGACCATAGACTGTATACAATGGATGAGTATCTGGTCACGTGACCCATAGATTTGAACGGAGTGCTTTTGAAGTCCATTTTTCCTCATATTGCGCGGCACCATGTTGCCAAAAGGTGGGAACAGCTAGCTGAAACACTCCTACCAATTAGCTTTTTTTCTTCTTCTTTTAGCCAGGCTGGTTTAGCTTCTGTGCAGGCATCTTCTTCCTACTGAAGTCTATCACCATCTCTCTGGTCTGGCTGACATTCAGCCTCAGGTGGTTCAGTTCAGTCCAGTCCACAGATCTGTCCACCAGTACGTTGTGCTCTCCCTCCTCTCTCCCTCTTATACACCCACAACAGCCGAGTCATCAGAGAACATCTGTAGGTGGCATGACTCGGTATAGGTGGTGTTGTACTGTAGCGCCATCCCAAACGATTATTTTTTTAAATGATTAATCTATCAACTATTTTTTTCGATCGATTGACTAATCTGTCAACTAATTTTTTAGATTAATCTAAGGATTCATTTTTCAAATGCCGATTATTTTTTGGAATAATTAAGTGATTCATTTTTCAATTATCAATTATTGTCCCCATTACTAAATGAATGTAATCATTTGCACAATATGAATATCAAAAAAAGTATTGATACTATTTTAATGATTGACATTTCTTTGACACAACTCTCCAAAATGAAATCAAATGAGATTATTAAAGTTGTTCAAAATAATGCATTCAGAAGCCAGATGGATCATCCAACAAAAAAGATAAAATATTCAAGTCACCCAGGGGCAATACAAGAATAAAGATCAAGTGCAAGTAAAAGGAAACTAAAAAAGAGCAGGTAAGATGTTTGTTTCTTTTCGAAGTAACAACAGCAGCCTATAGAACTAATGCATTAAACACCCAAACTCAAAACTCATCATTTCTGACTTTCCTTCATATCAATTTAATAATCAGTTCAATATTGCTCTAAAGAGCATTAGGCCTACTCCCCAACAAAAATATTTCCAAATGTAAATAAGATGGTTTGTATTTATTCATTTTGCTGTTTAAATCATAACCAAAAAAATACTACATCTCTTTTTTTTATATATATACTTTATTTATAGATTTTCAGCTTACATAGACAAACAGCAAAAACATGTATAGAAACCCGACCCATCCCACCCACCAAAGTCCAAAAAGAGAAAAAACAACTACATCTCTTTTTTAAAATGATTTGTGTATTTGACTGTGGGTGCTTTCATACGCCATTTGGTCCGCTTAAAGTGGTCTGGAGTTCAGAACACCTGCAAGTACAGTTCGTTTGGGCTGCTGTGAAAGCGGACCAGTTTAATTTGGTCCGGACTAAAGAACCCGGTACGGTTCCATGTGGACACCAGTTCGGTTTGCTGCTGGTGAGAACGCTGCCTGGCCTAGATTCAGACCAACTCTGGTACGTACGTAGCTTTTTGGTCAACCGAAGCTTCCATAGCAAGACGCGTGGTGTGTTTTTGGAAGCGTGAAATTTCTCCGCACAAGTTTGTTTTGGAGCCGACGCTGGTGATAGTGTTTTGCAACACGTCTTCTCTGCTCCAAAAACAACTGCAGAGTGTTCTCGATCCGAATGATGCATAATAGAACAACAGCAGTATTTGTGCTGCACAAAGCAATGATCATAATATACAGCTGCAAACACTGGCAGCAGAGCGCAGTTCATTATTAAGAAATAAACAAATGGCATAATGTTTTCTTCCTGGATTTTTCCCTCTTCACATGCTGCGCCAATCAATTATCATCTACGTCACCCAAAACACGGTATTTTGTGTTATATATCCCCTCCACTCATGTGTTATGATATATAACATCCACAGTTGTTGATTCGTTTGCAAAAACACTGGTGTGAATGTGAACCAAACTAGTTGAGAAATGCAACATTGTAACAAATTTTGGGCCCAAGCGAACCACTTTACCCGACCAACAGGTGTGAAAGCATCCTAAAAAAAAGAATAATTGGCATTGACAGTAAGTCAGTGTATGTTTACATGGAATTTAAAATTGAATGTGGAATTTAGTTACTGAAGTAACCCGACAGGCTACATTACATGTTCTTTCTGGAACGTTAATGTCAGCAGCATCATCTGGGTCACAACAGAAATTAACGTTGTAATGTTAAACTATCACGGCATGATTGACAACAGCTTTAAAGTGAAACACCAGCGCTGAAGCTATCAAAGGTCTTTTTCACCATGGGCATGAGTCAAACATTTGTTTAAAATTATAATTACATTGGTAACTGGCAGATTTTTACGTTTGACTGCAAAGCCAAACGCATTCAAATCACTATTTTTACAATATTAAAAAGACTTGATATAGCATGAAACTTCAGTCGTAGCATTATCAGAGTCCCTACACATGAAATCGAGCATTGAGAACATTTATATTGACGTAATTTTGCTTTTGAATGAAAGTTTGACTCGTCTAAACGATGAAAAAGAGTAGTCAGTCATCCAGGAGATCGCTGACTCGTTGACATCCATCACATGAATGGTGTTAAAAGCACTGGAGAAATCAAAGAATGTGATTCTCACAGTACCTCCTCCACCATCCAGATGCAAATGAGCTTGTTGCAGCATGTGGATGATAGCGTCTTCAACTCCTAAGTGGGGCTGATAAGCTTACATGGTCTACAATCAACTAATTTGCCCGTAGAAGCTGAGCATCCATTCACTTCAATGGGACTGAATGGAACATTTTTTTTCATTGCCTCACTTGACGGTGTTTGGATAAATGCCAAGATTTTGTCCCGCTCCCGGACGCTCAGCTTCTTTGGAGATGTGGGCTGGCCTGGACACTGAGCTTCCGCATGATGATTGGAGGATCAGTCGAAAGGCTGAATCCCGTTTTGATTGACAGCTGTTTTCAGACAAACACCGTCACTTAATCATTGGGAGTTCAGTCCCATCGCAGAGTTTGCAAGTGAAGTGAAAAGACAAACTTCAACCCATTTCTTGATATTTGCTTGGTGAAATTACTGGGCCACTTCCATTGCTCATTTCTTACACTGTAAATAAAACACACTCATAGAATTTCTTTGTTTAAGTTTAATAAGATTTCAAAATGTCCTTGTTTTAGTTTAATATTGTTTCATTACTTCATCCACAGACCATTTTCTTGAAAAGAAGGGGCAGAATGCTGATGCCTACAAGCCAGACAAAATATCCTGGAATTAGAAGCGAGCGGCCAAAAGCACAACTAAACGAGTACAGAGGTGAGGCAGAGAAAAAGGCCACAGAACACAACAGAAACAGTAAAACCTGGGTTATAAGTTTTCTGTCCATCACTATCAAGCTCCACATCACAGAAGGAAAAGACAGGGGAGAAAAAACAGTACAACAACCTCCTGTCATTCACATTCATGTCTAAATGTACGTTTAAATAAATTGACAAATTTTATGATGTAATCCAAAAATGAGCTTCCCTTCTGAAAGACCAGCAGCCACCACTGTTTTGGAGCCAGCACCTCGTGGTCAGTTGAGAAAATTCTCTAGAAATGCAACAAAACGTACTTCCTGGATGAACTTCAACCTGGAAGTGGAATGACTACTACTACTACTACTACTACCACTACTTCATGTGATTTCAAATGACCCATAGATTTGTACCAAGGGGTAGTCATGGGAAGTCAATGGGAAACACAGTCAAACATGCAGAGAAGTGGTATTGGAAGGCCAGGATTGGCTGTAACTGTGTTAAATTCCGCTGCGAAGTTGAACATATTAACATGGAGCTTTTTTTTGGAATCAGCACCTAGTGGTCAGTCAAGAAGTTGCAATTGTATTTACTTTCCAGATCCATTTTTGTACTCCAATGTCAGAATTTTGCCTTTAAAAAAAGGACATCCATGGAATTAGCTTTTTATGGTGTTGTTGTTTATAGTGACATCAGTCCTCAGTAGGCCACTACCCTCGAATTTTATTTTATTTTATTACATCACGCTGCATTACATTCGATCGTGTTGTTTGTCCGCAGTAGGTGGCGCCCGTAATACCGGCAGCCTAATGAAACAAAACAAGAAGAAGAAGAACCTCCCTTTTATTTCCGTTAGCGGCTGCTAGTTAGTACACAAATACGGATAAAGGGGTCAGCATTTACCCCAAAAATGTAGTTAAAGTAACAGCTAACAATATATACGACTTTGTAACGAGACCGAGTTTAAAAGAAAGTGGTTTTCCAACATTTCTTTTTTTTTTTTTTTTAAAAAAAAAAAAAGGGAAAACCACCATGGGGAGTTTCTCTCAGCTAACGGAGAAGCTAACGGGCTAAGAACAAGCGTAAGTGCAGTCTGTTTATTTTCTGTTAATTGTCTGCAAGGTGTCTGTTCATTGTCTGTCACTTACATCGTTTAGTTTATTTAAGTCATCATTTGCAGAAACAAGCAGCCATAAATATGATAACTAACGACATTACATTACTCTCGAATGTGTCATTTGCTAGCAGTAGGTGGCGCCCGTAACACCGGCAGCCTATAGAAACAAAAACACAAAGAAGAAGTTGGGACGCAAAAGCGGTTAAAAAAGTCGAAATTTACTCCACAAAATGTAGGAAAAGCAACAGCTAACAATATATACGACTTTGTAAGGAGAACGACTTTAATAAGAAAGTGGTTTTCAACCATTTCTTTTTGTAAAACTGCTTTGTGGAGCTTCTCTCAGCTAACGGAGAAGCTAATGGGCTAACAACATGACTAAGTGCAGTCTGTTTATTTTCTGATTGTCTGTAAAGTGTTTATGTGCATCATTTACTTTATTTCAGCCATCATTTGCAGAAACAAGCAGCCATAAAATGTGATAACTGATATTTCAGACACATGTTGTGACAGTGATCCTCTAATCCTGAAACATCAGACTAAGTTGTCCTTTAAGGTATAGGCATTAAAATAAACAAATAAATCATATGTATGGAGTGTTTGGATTTTAGCAAATAAGTACAATCACCAGAACCTTGGAGTCATTTCATAAAATCAGTTAAAATGAGATGATTTCTGTGGTATAACATTTGTTTTAATTAGTTCCTCCGAAGGTCTGACATTACTTTTTATATTTAGTATGAAATCCTAAAACTCTTGCATCTGAAATGCCCTCCTTGGTGGCGCAAAATAACAACCTGCAATACTGCTTGGTAAATATTCTGCTTTGAGAAAAAACTTTTCATGCTTTTTTTTTTTTTTTAAGTCAGAGTTTTTAAACTTTCATAGTCCTGTTAGAGGTCTTAGATAAAGCAACCAGCTTCTCCTAACAGTTCCAAGATCTAAATAAAAGTGCAGAGGTGGCTGAGCGCTGATCATATTTCAACCATTATTAAAAATACACCCTTTCTCACTGGGCTGTCCTCCATCTTGATCATCATAAATAGGTTTTTGATGTGCGTGTGTTTATATGTCTGTTATTTTAGTTTGTACATTTTATTGTAGTACTGTTTTAATTTTTTAATTTTGTGTTATTAGATAAATTTATTTATTTTTATTATTGACTTTTGGATTTTTTGTTTTGGCCATTTGTTTATAGCACTTTGGGCAGCTAAGGTTGTTTTTTGTTTTTGTTTTTTTTAGAAATAAACTTGACTTGGCTTTTTCCTCTTCCTCTGCTTGTATTTGAACAGGTGGATCAAGTGACATTGGATATAAGTAATCAGCCTATTGCTCTAAAGTCTAGTTGGTGAATCTCTGGGGAAAAAAACAAACAAAAAAACATCTGCAGCTTTTTCGGTTAGAGTTCCTCTAACATGGATGTGAGCATCGCTGTGTCGTTGATACGGGGCCAGATGGGCACCGTAGTGGAGCGAGCAGTGAACGTGGCGGTGGAGACGGTGCTGGCCGAGATGCTTAAAGTGGTCGGAGCCAAATTTGAGGAGCTGAAATCTCAGGTGGTGCTGTTGAAAAGGGACATGGTGACACTGCAGAGGGAGAAGGCCCTAAAAGACAAGGAGAATGACAACATTCGAGCTAAACTGCGCTACACTGAGCTGAAGCTGAAGTACTACCGGCAGGGAGTGGAGGAGGAGCTTCAGCAGAGAGCCTCCTCTTCCTCCACTCTGGTCCGCGTCCATCCTCCCAACTTCAATTGTTCTCCGAGGGGTGAGGCCAGCAACTCACCTACTGAGTCCTCACCGTCATGCTCAGCTCAGAAGAGCAGCGATGGAGCACCAATAAGAAGCAGTCAAGGTAAAAATTAGTGAGATGCTCCCATGTCTGTTGCTTCTCTTCATCAGTTCTCACTTTAACTTGTGTCTCTAGCTCCATAATGCAACTCTCAGAGCGGGAGTAGACGTGTAGTCAAAGTGCAGCAGGCTCAGAGTTGTCTGGGTGCCACTGCCTGTTAAACTCACTGTGAAAACATATGGCATCAGTTCAGGGGCTACTGTTTTGCAAATCAAAACCAAAAATCTGAGAATCAAACCCAAGAATCTGTAACCAAGAAATAAAAATATGTAATCAAGAATTCAGTCATCTTTTTCTTTTCTTCTATCAGTGCAGTTTTAAAACCATCTCCATTTTCGTCTTTCTCAGTTGAGCTTTTTCTTTTTGCGGTTGCAATTCTGTAATGAATGGGAAATAAGTGCCACGTCAATCAACAGCAGAGGAGGCGGGACAGAGCCAAGATCTAGTAACTCATTGGCTGAACTGCTGTTGTTTTCTCTTCTCCTAATTGTGCATTGTGAGATTAAGCTGTTGGGTTTCTTTGTGCATCACACGGTCTGACGTCAGGGTCAATTCCCTGGAAAGCCCACTCCTGAGAAGACTAGCAACTTAAATATTTTAAATTGTGAATATTCTTTCTCACTGTAGAACATTTAAAAAATTAGTTGGCAAACTTTTCAAGATCAATGAGCAGCAGCAGTTGTTTCTCTAAGACTGTATGTTTTCCCTTTCTGGTAAGATGTTAATGTACCTGAATGGTGCAGGGCAACGTAACTGCCAAAATGTCAGCTTTTGTAGAATCCACAGGGTTTCCACATGCCCTGGAAAACCTGGAAAATGATTAACCAATTTTAAGTTAAGTTGTCTTGTAAAATCATTTATTCTTTCCCTGCCTTGTGAGCAAATTCAAACAGGTTAAAGTTTTGCGTATGCATGTGTGTCACCTGATCTTCTGGCAACATTAATTAACATTTAAGGAACAGCGCTTCTAGCTGGAGCACCATCCCACATGATGCTACCAGCCAATCAAATTTGGATTTCTGCTAGAGCAGTTCTGCAACCCAGTGCTTCCAGTTGACTTTGTCGCTAGATTTAGCAGATTTTTGGACCCTGTTAAGGACTCAGTGCCTAGAGACAAAACTAGCAACTGTAAGTTGAAAAGTGTCGCTAGTATTGGTCCACGAGTGTGAGATTTTTCTCTCCCACGGCCACAGGCTTCTAGTTCTAGTGGGTGTGTCGTTTATGGAGTTGTTCTGTCGTATCTCTGGTTTCAGCAGAGCAGGAGATTCCAGGTAATTACAGTTAATTCATTGGTTGCTAGCAAATATCAGAGCAGAGAGCCGCATACTGCCAGTGTCTTTTTTTTTTCTTTCCAATTGCTACCGAACTACGGCTAAGACACTCTATTCAAATGTGAGCTGCCTGAAGTGGTTGGACTTACCCGTCATTTTCTCTCACCACTCGTCATCTTCTCATACAGTTTACACTATGATCGAGCCATCTCCCACCCAAAGAGTTGCACTGCTGCCACTTGCAGGATCAGAACACTAAATACCAAAGCCTGATATTTATGGACAAGCTCCACCAGAGTGTTTCCTAGCAACCCCTGTTGTCTATAGACGTCAATTGCGATGTCAATTTCAGCCAATTAATTAACAGGCAATCTGAATATTGTCTGACAATAGAAACAGAAAATAAGTGAACGAAAAGAACTTCAGGAATTCTGCTGTATTAAAATACGGTGTATGTGTACAGATAGTTGGGAGAAGAAATAACGAGTGATTAAGAACCTTTCATGTAGACTTTCATGTAGCTCGTTAATTTCCAAAGAAAGTAGTCAACAGAGATACAGAGACCACAGGGAAGAGAGGCACCCTGAAAATGGGAAAACTTTATTACATGTTAACTTCTCATTTCCACTATTGTAGCATTAATGAATGTGATTTAACATGGCTAAATTAAATTAGCATTACAACTATTAATCAATTTGACTTTGTTTTGTAACTTTTAAACAAATCAAATGCAATTCTAAGGACTTCACAGGTTGATTAAACAAAAATGGGCAGTAACAGACAGAGAAAGTAAGAAAGAGAAAGTTGGTAGTTAAACATTGTTACTCCAGTTTTTCATGCTAATGAAGTGCTGCACTGTAATCTGTGCATGTGTTTGCATTATTCTATGACACATTTGTCAAAATTATTTTTATTAGATAAATTATAGCCATAGACTGCACACCAAATGTGTGAGTAATAAACATAGAAACTACCTGGGTAAATGCAAGTTACAACTGCAGAAAATAACACTTCCAAAGAGAGGACAGGAAAATAAAAAAAGTCCTGGAAAATAATTTGAGGGAAAGAGTGAGAACCCTGAGAAAGAAGGTTTTTTTTTTGCTGTTTGTCTGAGGATAGTTTTGGCCAATACAGCATATGATAAGATGATTTTTATTATGTTATACACACATACAAAAACAAATAAATAAATAAATAAAGGAAGTAACAACTTGTGGACATGACTTAGTCAAAGCAGGACTGGTGAAGCGAAAGAAAAGAAATCTCCCTGAAGCAGCATACCCAGATCAAACTTAACTTTTGTGCAGTTCTGTTGAGTCGGACAGAGCGGGATGCAGCTCAGAGGAAGGACGTCGATCAGGACAACACACTCAAGTGGACCATCCCTGAGAAGCCGCATTCAGGTGCTGGTGTAGCCCCCATTCCCAGTGAGGTCCTGACTGTGGCCGCGGGCCAACAACCAGCAGCAGAGCCTTTGTCCCTAGATGTGTCTGCTCAGCCAGACAGCTCCAACCCCCCCACGTCAGCTCTGGAGGTGAAAACACACATACAGTTACTCTGCATGCCCTCGTCTTTTTTATACGGATTTTAGATAACAAGAAAAAATGTTGCATTTTATGTATTTTCTGTGATTAAAGTTATTTAGAGCATGTTGTAGACACAATGAAAATAACACTATGGCAACATTTAATCACTTATAAAGGGAAAAAAATGTAATCAGTTAGTTTTGCTCTATGCTTCAAGTTCAACGGCTTTGGTCTGATTTTACAAAACTAAAAACAAGCATTAAACAAAAACAAAGGAGAGAAAGCTCGACACTCACTAATCCATCCAGATGCAGATGTTACTGTGATATCCTCAGCGATGAACCAGAATGACGCATGTTTCGATTTCTCATCACAGTCCTAAAGTAAGACTATCTGCAGGTGAAGCTTGAGGTGCAGGAGGAAGAGGAGGAGGTGATCTGTATCAAGGAGGAGCCAGATGAGGAGCAGGAGGTGATGGCAACCCTGCTGCTGGACTGTCAGGTGCAGAACCTTCCAAAGGCAGAGGTGAGTTCAGAGTGCACCGTTACAGGTGCACACCGATAATCATCTCCCGTCTCAGTCTTTTTCTTAAGTTTTGGTTAAACAGGGAAAAACGCACCAGTGAACAGCTTAGCAAATGAAACTGGTTCAGAACAGAATGGTAAAACCTTGATGGCGTGTTGTGTCCCCGCAGCCTCAGCTGTTGGTGACAGAGTGGTCGAGGCCTCCAGCTGGTCAGATGAACCCTGATGTTGCCTTCAGCGCAGCAGGACCGAGCACCTGTGAGTACATTTATGTGTGTGAAAACTGGCATTGAAACCCTTCTTTACTCCCAGCCACAGCTGTACTTCATTTTCTGTAAGGTTGTGCGGGATCAAGTGAACAGACTAGACAGAATTTTTTCCAAAAAGAATCGAATTTATTTGTCAAAATAATTAACAAACTTCCAAAAAAATTCTTCAAACTCAAGTTCTCAAACTCTTTTATAGGGCCCATAAGAGGCCAAAGTAACATAACTAAACTAAATTCCAAACTTAAAAGAACTTAACAGCATGCATTAACCTGACAGAGACAGAAGGCCAACATTTAAACAGTGATACAATATTAATTAACGTTTCTCATGGCCATCGCAGGTAATAATGCATTTGATAACATCTTTCTTCATGTTTTGACTTGAAAAAGGGCGTGCACTGTCCCAAATTCTTTCTCTGCATTTGACCCTTCTGGGTTGCTGGACCCAGAGTGGTGGGTTGCTGCTGTGCGGCGCCCGGAGAGCGGGTGGGGGTTTCAGGTGCCTTGCTCAGGGGCACCTCATCCATGGATGTGGACGTGAGGAAGCATTTGTTCAGGCGCTCCCCCCGCCCACATCAATGGTACCAGCCGGGGATTGAGACGGCGACCCTCCGGTTGCCAGCCCAGTTCTCTAGCCGGTACACCACGGAACCCCATTTTGAACATAACTGTAGCAATTTTTGTCTGATCGTTTGCTAAAGTATTTTAAGCTCTTTTGGTGTGGTTGAGAAAGATGGAGGCTGTGTAAAATGCCAACTACGTTGTATTCCACGACTGTGGAATACACACTGGGAGTAAAGAAGTGTTTTCTGTGTTGTGAAGTGATAGAAATGCTTGATTCCTGCTCTTTGATCAAATTTATTTGTGACTGCTGTTAACTGATGAGACATTTGTAGGATTAACTACATTTCTTAAATAAAAGGTTAATATCTGTATCAGCACTGAACTGTACCGTATGTGTGTGGATGTCCAGATGCACCGCCTCAGTTGGCCGCCCCCCTGCCTTCCACCGGAGCCACGTCTGCCGGGGTCCTTCCCCGACAGGCGGCGCGACCCTGGACCAAAGACCTCAGCCTTTACGAGGAGTTCAAACTGCGCAGGAACGAGCTCCGCCGGCGAAACCTCAACAGGCGCAGAGAGCTGGAAAAGACTCTTCCTCAGCCACTGCTGGCAGATCTGGTGAGTCGAAGAGCGAGAATAGAAGCGCCCATCACGTTCTATTAAAGACATTTGTGATGTGGTGACGATGTTGTTCTGAAGGTGCGGGAGCGTCGAGAAAAGACCAGACTGAGAGTGGCCCGATGGAGAGCGAAGAGGAAACTCCAGGCTTGTCTGAACCAGGCTCAGGTCTGTAGTCGTGAACATCTAAGCTGCTCCTGACAGATCTCACCATCACCTCCTCAAGTATTGTTTCCTTTTCTGTGTCGAAGAGGTTTTTGATTCAGTTAAACTTCTTTGAACTTTGCAGTAAACAAAACAAAACTGAATGAAAATGTAACCTTTGTCTTGTTTCGCCGCCAGGCTCATGGTGGCGCTGCGGGTCATTCTCAAACTGGTTTTCCTTCCAGCAGCCAGCCCCAGCAGCTCGGAGCCCCTTGTGGTAAGATGACACTTTCAGCCCACTCCTGCTTTTTAAATGCTGCGTTTCCATGACGTCAGTTCAGAGTCTAATGTTTTGGATCAAAATCCAAAATCTGAGAACCTAAAATCTAAATCTGCACCCGAAACTTCAATCTTTCCCATGTGGCTGCTTTTCTCCTTGTACACACAACTGTGGCAGAACACAAATCCATTCAGGCAGCTAGTGCTGTTTAATGGTCTTACTGGGAAGACCACTAAATAGAGTGTGACAGTAGTTATGTCTGCTATGGTGGAGCCGTGCATGAGCTACTCTGAATAAGTCTGATGAGATGATGATAAGCTGGTTTAGCTGCAGCCTCGACAACTCGGGTCTGACGTCTGCGTCAATTAAAACTCCTGAGATTTCTTTAAAAAATTTTTTTGTCTGCACATATAAATTAACAGATGATGTCATCATCAGACAAAACCTTTCAATGATACGTATATATGTAATTGTAGATTTTTTTTTTGTTGTAATATGTGAGAGTGAACGTGTCCTTCACCTGTCCTCTCTGGCAGCTTATTCTAACATCTTCATTAACACCTGAGGTTCTGGTTCCGTCAGAAATGACTAAAAATCACCAGCAGGGGGACGTTTAAGGACAGAAGTGAAGTGTGAGGGGTGTTGTGCAGATTTCTGTGCTAATCTTGATCACTCAAGAGTCAAGCTGGGGAGTAATTTCTTTTCTTTTATTTCTTTAATTAAAGGAAGTTGCGTGGCTTTTTTTTTCTCTCCATCCTTTTGCCCCATTAGCTCTGGATGAGTATTACCTGCAGTCATTTTTAAATTACACTCAGATGGGATAAGTGAAGTCTGATTTGTATTTTAATTTACAAACATTAATTAGTAGATATGTTGTTAAAGCCTCGCGAGACGACATCCTAAATTTAATCGCAGTGTGGAGCACGACGCACAATGAAACAATAAAATGGTCACTTGAACGAGACATATGTGTTAACTGTTGAGGTAACGGTAAACAACACTTCTGTTGTAGTAAATTGTAATTATAGTTTTTCTTACCACATTAAGCCATCCATCTAATCATCACTCTTCTGCTGCTCTGAACTCTGAACAGGTTTCTTGAATTTTGTCCAAAATATAATTATGTAATCCATTCCAGTCGCCATAATTACACCTGAAAAAGGCAGCTAGACAAAGTTTAAAATATTCTAAATTCCTCCCACAAATGACTGAATTACTGAGATGTTCATTCACGTGGGATTAAAATGATCCCATGACCTCTGTGTGGACTGAAATTAGGTAGATAACGTGGGCTGACATTTTATAATTCACAGACATGGCGTGTTCACACTGGATGAACATCACAGATGTCTTTAGCAGTTATAACATGGTCCTTAGATAATAGTAGTCCAGTGTTAATAAGGCATTTTAAACAAATGTTTAGAGACTAGATGGAAATCATGACGTGTCTTGTAATCTGCTTGTTCATACTTGTAATTATAAGTTAATATTTCCTTTCCCCTCCATAAACTAACTTTTTTCATCATGTCTTCTTCTTTCTTCTATTATTATTCTATGAAGGACAAGCAGCTTTAAGCTTCTAAAATAAAGCTGAATGTCTCTGCTGGTTTAGTTGTAACCTGCACAGGTTAACTCGGCATGCCCGAGTTAGACTCGGTGTGCGTCTTCAGCAGAATAGAGTGGAGCGTTGCTCTCTGGGACGCTAATGAAACACAGGTGGTCCGTTTACTAGATTAGGAGGGACTGACGATGGCTGGCACAGCTCAGGTGGGCCGTGGTGCTTCTGTGCCCGACCGGAACCAAGGAGTAATCCTGTTGTCACCATAAACTGGGACTATAAAACCCTGAAGACGGACTGAATAACCAGAAAGCAGGTTGTCCTAAAAGGGACTGACAGCAGCCACTGTTTGTTATGTTTCAGCTTCCAGCAGCCAGCAGAGGCAGAACTTGGTGGCTCCTCAGTCCAGCAGCTTCCTCAACAACATGTCTGCCATGCTGCCCCTCCTGCCCTCCTCCGCTCCCGCTTCCTCCTCCCTGCTCCTGCGAGCCCCCAACAGGGCTCCACATGAGCAGGCTGTGACATCTTCATCCTCTTCCTCTTATCTGCAGGTCAGCTTGTCGCAGCAGAGCATCACGCTGACTGATCCAGACACGTTACAGTGAACTAATAACAGAGTCCCAGTTGATGCACAGCAACAGTTGAGCTGAAGTCTAGATTTATTAAGCACACAAGGTGGCATTTCAGTCCATTTGCACACTTTATTCCCACATACATGTCTTGACGGGGGGGGGGGGGTCTTACCTGAGTACTGTGATAAGGACATCCACTAGTAGGGATGGGACCCTTTAGACACCTCACAATTTGATTCGATTACTATTCGTGGGGCTATGATTCGATTATTAATCGATTATTGACGCGTGCTGATGCATCTTACTAAACTTTTTAGCAATGTTTTTTTCCACTCACCGAGGGACCCTGGACCGCTGCTATGTTTCTGTTTCAACAAAATGGTGCATTTGTAACTAGAAACCGCTGAATTCGACCTTAAATCTTATTGCAACAGACTTCAATGTGTTTAGCCGTTTCTGAGGAGGGTGGAAGTTTCATAAATACTTGTGTAACAGTTCTCTGGTCGGCAGAACTTCTCGTAGCAGCAACACCTGCTGGCTGTTTTCCTTCCTGCTCTGAATGGGAACGTATGATGTGGTTCCTCGTGTTTGTTGCGTTACCAACGTATTTTATCTCGGTGTAACACAGCTTACGTACAGCATGGCTCTTGTCTAAATCACTTCCACCATCCACCTTGTGGAAGCCAAAGTGCTTCCAAACAGATTTTAACACAGTCAGAGCTGGTGGACTATCGCAGTCCCATGTTTTTTGATCCACTAGGTGGCAGCACTGATGGGGAAACAAGTGATTATGCTCTTATTTGCCTGGAAAAACTGCAGGAAGCCACAAGAGTTCAGCCTCCTTACACGCCATATTTCTCAGTAGTCAGGTAGCCCCTGTTGAGCAGTTTGGTTTTGTGGTGAAAAACTTTGTATCTGTACGTCTTCAGTATTGAGTGATGAATTTTACTGAAATATTAATCTGTAAATATGATCTTTAGGCTGAATGTCGCTCATTTTAAAGTGAAACAAGGAAATTTTTTTCATTTTTAACTTAGAGATTCCCCACTAGATGTGGAAGTTCAGTTGCTTTTACAAGAATTTCCAAGGTTTAGTCTTTTTCAATTCCACTCTGTTACTGTTTTCCAGGATCAAATTTAGCTCTAAGGTGTTTTCACCTGGTTGTGTTGAGTTTAGTTTGTTGTGACCAGAAGGCGCGATGCAATAATGTAAATAACGGCGTAGTTACCGTGTGACATACACTAATGCTTTAGACCCAGATTCTTCCGTTTTTGTTTTTTTTTTTTTGTTGTTTTTTGTTTGTTTTTTAAATTAAGGAGTCAAGTCTGATGAATAGCTCGAAATGGTATAAAAGTAATTAATAAGGTTAACAATAAAGGTGGAGTACATTTCACTATCTTTAAAAAATAAATACCCTTTTCAGGGAACAAAGCAAATCAACTTCCAAGTGCCACATTTAAGGGAACTTCTGCAACAGAACATTCTGAAGAATATTTGATTTCCATTGTGAAAAGAATAATAATTTTAAAACAGCTGTTATAGCTACCAAAGGTGACTACTAGTTTATAAATTGATTCCATGATGTCTTTTTGTTTTTCAAATGTGTTTTTATTGAGCCTTCGACATTTATACAAAATTAGTTTAACATCAAAATCAAGACTCAAGTTATTTTCATAGAGCACATGATGTCTTTTTGAACTTAAGTTCTCTATTTGTTCTATACTTTCATTTCAGTATAATGGGACATTACTGTTGAAAATGATGCAGTTTAAACATTGTGTTCTAAAACCTTTGACTAATGGTGTATATCAATGACACAAATGAGCACTACAGTCCATCAGAACAGTTTCAGCTTTGAAAAGAGATGAAGAAACTGGAATGACGACGTAATCTAGGAACTTCTGGCTGCTTATACCGAGGAAGACATTTCTCTACGGACTGGTGACATTTATGATAAAATGCTTAAAGTTCTTTGTGGAAAAAGTGCCAATAAATTGAAATCTTGTCAGTGATCAGTTTCTGTCTGTTGAGTAGGACATAAATGAATCAAAACTGACATTCAGAATCAGTAATCAATGTGATCTTGCTCATGTCAATTATTTGACTTGTCTTTGAAATATTCATTAAATGATCTTATATTGTTAAGCTGTGACTGCTTCCTTTCACTTATTTTAAAGTCAAAGACATCCACTCCTCTTTTCATAAAATATTGGTTTTATTAGTTGATCCATTTTGGAGCTAGCACCTAGTGGCCAAAGGAGGAACTGCATTTAAATGTATGTCTAACTAGACAGTTAAACAAAAGTAGACAAAATGAACCTAATTGATCTAAATGTATGTCTGTGCTCAGCTTCAACACGGAAGTGGGATGGTTGCTATGTCTGAGCTACGCAGAGGACGTAAACAAAAGGAAGCTCAGTGCTGCACAAAATAAAACTGTACTGCCCCCTGGTGCTCAGTGTTGTAATTACAGACCATCACACAACAGTAAACAAATATCGGCAACAAATGTCCCGTACACAGTCTGCGTAGTTGCTACATAAAACCATACAGCAGTTCCACTGATTATCATCACATAAAAGCACCTGAATTTCTTCTTTTGTCTCAACTGGTCGTGATTAAGAGGCGGGACAGTAGAGACTCTTTCCAAAGCGACACTTTTGGTTAATTTTGTGCCACTTGATGTTTCAGCCCTTTTAACAGATGATCACACACATGCATTTCTTTTAAACTTTGTCAGTCTTATTGGCTTACATTTGTTTGAAAAAAACAACTGTTCCCATTATCTTGTCAGATGAAGGAACGGCATCTTAAACTCAGTCCATAACGTTGGAGGGTTCAGTCTGTTACCCGCTAATTATCTTCTGAGATATGGCTCCTGGTAGCGTGTAGAACAGCAGGGCGAGGAAGAGCGCTGTGACGAGCAGGATGAAGGCGATGATGATGTACTTCTTGTAGTTTCGCCACACCAAGTGGAAGAAACACTTGAATGGATTCACGAACCATGAGAAGGAGGTGTCTGGACGGCTGGAGGAGGGGAGAGAAGGACATACAGCAGCCATGAGGGACGACTTCTACCTCTGGTGAAAACAGATGTGGACTTGTAAAGTAATTAGTTACATCACTACACTACATTACATCTGACCTCATTATATGCAGTCTGTTCTGTCGCTGTAATCTAAATCTGTAGAGCAGAGGTGTTAAACTCTTTCATCCTGGGCACATCATCACCATGGTTACCATTAAAGGGACAGTTATTCTTTACTTTATAAACCAGTTATGTTATCAGATTTCCTGCTAGTTTCTGGACTCAGATGCTTAAAAATAGAATTTTTGTCGTAAAATCTCAAATTTCCCAAAACTGATAACATAAAAAAGGTTTTTGCATTATAATACAAAGTTTTCTTGTAAAATGAAAAAAAATTACTTTTTTTAATTTTATCTTTTAAATTAGCATATTTTCCGGACTATAAGATGCACTGTTTTTTGTTTTTCTAGCGTACCAGCTAACTGGGCTGGTAACCGGAAGGCCCCAGATCAATCCCCGGCTGGTACCAGTGATGTGTGCGGGGGGAGTGTCTGAACAAGTGCACCTGAAACCCCCACCCGCTCTCTGGGCGCTGCGCCGCACCCACCGCTCTGGGTCCAGCAGCCCAGATGGGTCAAATGCGGAGAATGAATTTCCCCACGCGGATAAATAATAGTATATCAAATACATATATATAAATATAAGTTGTCATCTATGACCACAAGAGGGGACGGTCACTCGCGACAACTGAACGCTGCAAATGAACGAGATCAGGAACTTAATGAACTTGGTTGCCTGTTATGTTAATAAATTGTAGCTAGGGGTGGGACTGTAACTTGTTAATTACGATTATTCGCAGTTTGCATTCCAAACAATGCTGAACATTTGTGCATTATTTCCTGGTAAACTGATGACGGGAGGAATTGGGTGAAAGCACGTTGCTAGGAATGACAAAAGGCTAATTCAATTTAAAAAAAACAACAATAAAAACTATGTCATGGAAGCCTTGATAAAGCGTTTTTTTTGCAGTTTGTGCAAAAAAGAGTTTGCATACCACCAAAACACTTCAACCCTACGGTACAATCTAAATGCAAAGCATGTTGCAGTGAGCACAGAAACCGCCAGAACTGTTTGATTGTCGAGATTGTAGAATTCTAAGTTGGAAAGTCAGAGAATCCTCACAACCTCCAACTTCACAATCAAAGATGGCTGCCTGGGTGCAAATTTGTGAATTACAGGATGGGAGGGCTAGGTACCGCCCTCTTCGCCTCTGATTGGCTAGAAGGGCTAACCCTGAGCAGCTCTGATGCTAGATGCTACTTGTCACAGGTCTAAGAAACGTCATCCCAGAGTCAGGCAGGTTGTTGCCAGCTGTGTGCAGCTAGACTTATGGAAACTGGGGGTGAGGGGGTGGGGGGCAGAGAGAGTGTTTGCCCAGGGCACCAAACAGGCTACTACCACCCCTGGAAATAAATGTAGCCTAATTGGCTTAGACTTATCTCACACTTCCCAACTTTATTTCTACAGCGCCAAAGCGCTTTACACTGCAGACCTTCACTCATTCACACACACACATTCATACACTGGTTGTCGGTGGAGCTGCCATGCAACAGCGCTGGCCACACAACTGGGAGCAACTGGTGATTCAGTGGTCAGTTTCAAAAACACATTCGTCTTATAGGCCGATGCGACTTATACTTTTTCTTCTTCACGACATATTTTTTGACAGATGTGACTAATTCTCTGGTGTAAAATATAGTCTGGAAAGTATGGGAAGAAAAAATGGCGAATTTTACAATATCCCATCTTGTTTTCATTTAAGTGAATTTTTGTCAAAAATACTCAAAATACTTGGTTTAAAAAAAATTGCCCGAATTGGCAAGATCAATCTTTTTTTTGTCCCAACAGCCAAGACTTTTTATCCTGCAGTCACAAATGTCACAAAATTGTGAATTTTTAACTTAAAATATTATATACATTTTAATTTTCCTATATTTTGATCAAAAAAATATCAATTTGTTTGCAACACTTAAGATGGCGTTCCTTCCACTTTTTGTCCTAAAATCACAATTTTTTTTTTTTGTCATCAAAAAAAGTTTTGACAAAACAAGCAACTTTTTATTGCTTTTGTCTTTTGCAAACCTGAATGGGGAATTGTTCAAATCCTTCATAAACCTTCAGCTCTTTCAAAGCTTACTACTTCAGCAAACATTCAGCTAGAGACACCATTCGAAGTTTAAGCGGGTCACGAGACTTTGAACTATAACATACTGAAGCCGTGTGTTGTTGTGATTTACGCTCTTTGAGAAATCGCGATTTAAGTTTTATGATTTTTTAAGAAAATCACAGATTTCTCTCTCCACTCTGATGACATCATCACACACTCTAGCTGCAGGGGGAGAGAGAAAAAAAGAGTTTCAACTGTTTCATTCATCTTTCACATCTGCAACTTTTGTTAAACCTACATAAATTATACATCAAAACGTAGGTATTTTTGTCCTCTTCTAGGAAATGTAACTGTGGAATCTATATTCCTTATGGAATTTGAGTTAGGACCCTCAGAGTGCGAGGAACCTGACAAATTCTCCTATACTTTATAATGGGAGATGTGTCAAATCGATTTCTAAACTCCTCAAATGAGCACTGTTTTTAAACTGCTACTGTGTGGTGATTTTTCACTTGAGGAAAGAAAATAAGGACAT
>JBAMYA010000014.1:14004708-14018706 GCA_037176975.1 Arrhamphus sclerolepis | reverse complement strand
TGTCATGGGTCAATATCACTGCTTTAAGTAACTGTTGGACTGTTTTAGCTTAAAATGAATGAATTGGGGTGTAACATTAACTTCACACCACACACACATCTACATCCACCATACTGCACTACACCAACACATTATCAACAAAACATACTACAGTCACTTCCTTTGTCTTGTCTGTCTTAATGTTTTCCACTGTTGTTTTTTCTGTTTGTGTTTGTTTTTCTCTTCTTTTAGTCCTCTGACAGAATCATGTTCAAATAAGGTTTGTTTGATTAGACTGTCAAGAGGGCTGAAGTACACGTTCACCCACACTCTCACCTACGCACTAGGGAATCGCTGCAACATCAAATTGCATATAAAAGTTAAAGGTTTTTTTTGTCAATCTTGACACTAAACCACAGCATATATGCAGACACACACACACACAAAAAAAAGTGACTGTTTTTGCACGCGCTAACCTGCCAGATAAAATGAAAGGGGGCCTACAGTTTGACCACACGTGTTGTAGGTACAGGACTACGCACCTACAGCTGCTGATATTCGGACTGTTAACCTGAAAAGCTTGTTTCTGGTATGATGGTTCAAAGACAAACACATGTATGATGTTGGGGGTGCAGAGACTGAACAGATGTGATCATTGTATGAACTTTCTAACCATGTGATGGCCACTGTTAGAACAGGAAGCAGCGCTACCTTGTTGCAGTGCTTATGGGCTGGACTGGAAAACCAAAATACAAGTGAGATATGAGGTGGATATTTCTATCCAACCAGCGAGCAAACGAAGAAGACGTCAAACTGTTCCTAAAGTCGACATGTTATTCATGTCTGTAAAGTCTTTTCTTCTGTTTGGATGAATGCACGGTCAGATTCCCAGTGTGGGTGATCCTACTTCGGTTTTGGCAGAGGGTCCGGCTCCTTCCGTGCTCGCCCCACTGGATTCTTCTCGGCCTCCTCGGCCGTAACGAGGTGGAATTCTGCCTCCACCTTCCCCTGCAGGATCAACAAGTGCCTCTTAATCCATTTTTGATGTTGTGCATTGCTTTCTGCAGCGTGTTTTCTGTGTGTTTGTACCGTGAGCTCCCCAGACTTGCTGAAAGGCCACCAGCCTCGTGCTCTCTTCTGCTGGAAGATGGAGATTCTCTCTGTCCTCTCCGTCAGCATGTCCGCCTTACACAACTTGGCTGTTTTTGCTCCGTAAGGGAATCCGTGAAGGTCCAACTCCAGTGTGCCTGCACACAAACAGAGTCAAACATGTAAAATGTAAAACAGACACACGGATGCATGTAGAGAAGCAGCAAAGCACACCCACCGAGGAAGTCGTCGGAGGAGAGCGTCTCGAAGTCCCACACCTGGAGAATGAGGATGGCAGGAAGCTTCTGCTCCGTTTTATCCAGAGAGAAGATGCTCTCTCTCTTCTTTACGACCACAACCTGTGAGGGGGAGAGATGTCCTTGTTGCGTGATTGATGGTGCAAAACTTTCAGCCCAACGAGCAGCTCTTGTCGTTAAAAACTGCAGTTTGTTTGCCTGACAGGTCAGGCCCACATATGGACACATGTAGGGTCTGAAAACGAACCCTACGGCCTCCACATCCAGTTGGTACAGCCAACGCTTGCTTGTCAAAACTGCCTGTCGGTTAGCTCCTAATACCGTGTTTACACCCTACACCATCATCACATTAAGCCACTGATTCTCTGATTCTCTGATTCTCAAACCCAAGACATTTTTTTTTCTTTTTAAACATCAAACAATCAGCCAGATTTCCTGCTTGCGGTATTCTCAGAGTTTTCTCTTGGCTTAGTCACATGACTGGGGTGCATGGGCTCAGGTGTCTCTTCAGTTTGTTAGGTTTCATACTGCTCGCTGCCAGAGGTTTGAGAGACAGCACACAGAGTGGCCTTTCTTCATCTCCAACCACATTCATTGTGAATCCAACACTGAGGTAACACATCGTCACGTTTTCTCGTCTTGGATTTCCGTGGCAGATCTCTGACGTTGTCTTGTTAATTCTGGAAACATTGTATATTTTTTGCGCCAGTGAGATACTTGTCCATCCTCCCACACTCCTACACTGTTTGGTTTAGGCGGTGCGGTGGATTTGTTGTGGTGCATCACTAAAATGAGCTCTCAGTGCACTGAGGCCAAAACATTGGTTCCTCCTGCTACCCTAACCCTAACCTGAAGGGGAAAAAACCACCTGATTTCACGACCCGCTGGCAAGCTTCTGTGCCCCCCACCCCGGATGTGCGCCCCCTCTATGAGGCTCTCTACAAGGATAGACTCATCTGATTGGCTCCCCAAGACTTTTTGACAAAATTAATGAGCTTCAATGAATCAATGAGCAACTTGAACTTTGCTAGTGGTACGTCTAGATTTGGAGGCGAGCAGTTTGTGGGAGTTTCTTTTTCCTTCCCAGTTTGTGTGTACCTTCTCAGCAGGCAGGTAGCTGAAGGGGAACACGAAGCGCCAGTTGAAGTTTCCTTCTCCAGTCAGAGAGTTGTAGTGTACGTCGGTCTCCTGACGGTCGTCCTCGAAACCTTTCAGCCAGCTTCAGAGAAAGAGAACAGCAGTTCTGCTCAGTAGGGAAACATTCTACGTAATGAGGAATGTAGATGAAGACCTGGCATACATCAAAGAACCCGAAAAATACTGTATTTCTTTTCAAGTTTGTTTTAATTAATGTTCACTTAAGATTGCCCTTTACTGTTGATTTTATGTCTTCATCGTATATGTATGTTTTATTGTTTTATATATGGAACTTATGTGCGCTGTCTTGGCCAGGACTCCCTGTAAGAAGAGATCTTGTATCTTAAAGGGACATTTCCTGGATAAATAAAGGCTAAATATATAAAAAATAGAATCCCAGAAGTTGAATTCAAGAGATGTCTCATAAAACAAGAAACTACTATAAAATACCATTGACTACAAGGGAGGAAGAAGTATAGGGGTCATTAGGTGGGCAGTCTTGCTCATTGGTGTTTCGATGATGAACTCACAACACCTCCATAGGGCTCATCTGCAACATCTGGGACTCCAGATGTTGCAAACAGAAGCCACTTCCAGGTTGAAGCTCATCCAGGAAGTAGATTTTGTTGCAGTCCCTCCAGTGACCACTAGGTGGTGGCTCCAAAACAGAGCAAATCCCCATTGATCCTCATGTTAAAAGTGCCAACTTTGCAGCAGAATTAAACATAATATATATATATATATATATATATATATATATATATGTATATGGATAACATCTGTGGTGGGGGACATTTGAGGCAGGGAACACCAACGAGACAACAATCAAGCTAACATTTTAGAATCATTGATTTAACCTAGCATGTAGGCTTTTTGGTCTGTCAAGAGGAAGCTGGGATATGTGGCAAAGACATAGACAGGAATGTGGAAAACATCCACAGGAAACAGTAGCCTCGCTGCTGTAAAGGGAAAGTAATTCCTTCAACTGTCCTACTCTACTGAAAGTGAAGCGCTTCAGAGGGGATGAATACCCTCAAGAAGAGTCTGCACCTCACCACTGATCTTTTATTTCTATTACCCTTTGACGTAGATGTCACTGGACTGTTGACCTGTCAGGAAGTTGCTGTCTGCCAGAATTACATCCTCTGTGTTCCAGATGATGATGCGCAGCTCATACCTAAACACAGGCGCACATATTTGGGTGTGAAATGAAATAAACTGAAGATAGGTCGGGTATGGAAACACAGATGAGTCTCACCCTTTTGGTTTTCGAGGTGAAATGTCCACTGAGGGTCCTGGATGTGGCAAGTCCATGGGGAACATGTCTACCCACATCTGGACCTGACCCTACACACACACACACATGCTAAACTTAACCTGAAAACATGTGCTCACAGTTCCGGCTGGGTAATTTCAGTTCCTATAATGTTATCATGGGAACACAAAACTCCACAACACGAGTTACACAAGAACCACGACCAACAGATGCTGATCAACCTTAGTGCTTTTGATCTAACAGGCTTATGTTATTTTACTTTATTCTGGTAAGCACCACACCCACAACACATCCTGGTGATAGTTAGATTAGTTTTATACAGAATACCTGGTCCATTCCAGGCCGAGCCTTGTGGAACAGAGTTCTAGTCTCGATGTGTTCTGGGACCAGTTTGCATCCCACATCTGGGATTTCAGCCCAGCGGTGCAGGATCTTCAGAGACAGGTGCTCATATGACTCCAGTGGTTGGTCTGAAACATGCACAAGCGTACAAATGATCACAGCAACATCATCAGGAAGATTAAAGACTCCTGCAAATACGTAACACAACTAAAGCACCAAGAAATTCTGGGAAACCAACATTTGCATGCGAGCCTCATTTAAGATATTTAAATGTGCTAACTCAATATTGGATTGCCTACTGATTCCATAATGGTCATATGTCAGTGGCTCAGTTGACATGTGACTCGCGTGTAATACTCCATGTAGTTCCACAAATGACCAAGTTGTGTTTGCAAATGTGGTTGGTCCAAGTGGGACCCCGATAAGATGCCCATTCATCAGCTTGGCAGAACCACTGTGAGCATGAGCATTCCCATAGAATCCATGATGAGTCCCAGGCAGGGCACCAGTTTTCAAATGGGCTCCATATACAAATGTTAGCTGAAGAATAGACACATTAACTGATAACTACCTGGTGAGGTTCACTGATCATCTGTTATTTTAGACACGTCGGTCCATTTAACAAGCTGAGATTATTATTATTATTCAGAAATATACACCGGCCAGCCATAAAATTATGACAACTAACAGGTTATATGAGGTGGTGAAATGTTTTTCTAGGAAAACTTGCATCCAGACATGTATGTGGTTGTTGATTGACACTTGCACCTCCCTGAGAGGTTTTGCAGACCAGTCACACATCATCATCATTCCTCTAGAGTTTCCCTCTCATCCACCAGCTCATCTGATACCAGTACCAGATATCCTCAGATATTCCCTGACTGGCAAAGAGCTGGACACAACATTATGTCCACCCACTTTCTGTAGTACATGGGAGGCAATAATGTTATGGCTGATTGGCGTTAACTCCTTCTGCATTATGCAAATATATGTGTTTACGAAATGTCAGAAAACTGACTCTAAATGGCGAGCAGGTGAACATACAACCATCTTTACCTTCATGCATATAGAGTGTCTTGCCAGTGAAGACTTTGTCCGCCACAATGATCCGTCCTGGACTGAAGTGAGGACCGTCCACACCATTGTCTCTGCACATCTTTGACAACAGCTCTGATGGCTTCAGGCAGTCTCTCCAGGCATTATAACCCTCACTAGCAGGAAAATAAAATAGCAGATTGGAGTAGAGGATATACGGATTGCAGGATTTTAGACTACGATTCTCCTAATGTGTAATGTCTAGACCTAGACTTACAGACTATACTCAGTAGGGAGTCCACATGTGGCTCTGTGTCGGCTGTAAAATCGGTTCTCTAAGTCAATGCGAGTCTCTCCGATCAGGTCATCCCCTCCCACCAGGTCATAGTCGTAGATCACGACTGACAGCAGAGACTCCTGTGGAAATGTAGCCTGCATCTCAAAAGATCTGGAAAAGAGGTCAGGCTCAGACATTAAACTACTGGGAAAGTTTGAACTATTTTTCAGATTGTGTGAACTAGTTAGTTACCTTCCAAAAACTGGGTTTAGCTGCTTGGGAATGTAGTTGTCTCTGTCTTTGATTTCATTTTTACCAAGACGAAGAACAATGTAAGGGTCGGCCTTCCCATCTGGGTCAGCTGGGTGCAGGTTCGATGCCTGGACAGGACACAGATGTCACTGAAAACACGTGCAGCTGCTTGTCATCTAGAACTGAGGCCCAGATCAGGACAAGACTCACCGAGACAATGTAGACCCTTATGAGGACCTGGACCGGGCTGTTGGGTGGGATCCCTCTGTTGACTCTGAGATGGCCCATGTCAGTAGCTTCGTCCCAGTCCTCCGTCTCACTGTCACTAAGTTTATAGAGGCAGAATCGCCCCTGAAGAGCACCACATGAAGACAGGTCATTCTTCTCAGAGTACGACAGTTCCCACAGAATACACTCAAACTTACAATCTCACCTTGAACTTCCCGACAAACCTTTCCTCCGACGCTCCTTCGTCCTCATTGGCTTTTCCTCTGAACAGCTCATATGTGTTGACCCAGTCATCAAAGTGTTCAAACTCTGCTTCCAACTCCCTGTTGTACAGCTGCACACATGGTCAGAATCACTCAAACTGGCTTTTCTTTCAGTGACATGTTGTGTTACGTCAGGTGCAAGATGAACTGATTTGACTTTGGCTGTTGACCTATCGCAAGCCCCACCCCCAAAACGCAGACTGGCCAATCACAGGACAACACAGAACAGCGCTTCCACCGAAGTCCAACAATGTCAAGAAAAAGCCCCCTGGACTTCAGTGGAAACATAACATCTTTCTTCATTTTGAACTGGTTTGGACGTTATTTATTTTTAATGATTATGGTTAAACGTTGTACCTGTACACTTGCAACAGCAACTCGCGTTACCCTGAGAGGTTGGAAGGAGGTGTTACTGTGGATTAAATTGTGTTCCGCCTCACACCCAGTTAAACACCTCAAATATCAACCAGCACAGCTTTGTCTCCAAGGCAAGTAAATAGGTTTAATAACTGTAGTATTATGTTATACTGTCAGCAGATACCAGCCAGTGAACCCAAAATGAAAAAAAAAACAAAGTAAAACTAGCGAACCTGCTCCATGTTACATTAAATAAGTCTTCTGCTTTTGCTTCTTAATAATTGTAATAGTGAATAGAACCTACCCAGCTTTACAGGAACAGTGTTGCGCCTTTATTTTGTGGTCGTCTGTCTCGATCACCAGGTGATGTGGTGGTTTATCCATATTTTTATTCATTATTTTGTAGCTGAGTGAGCAAGACATCTTCAATACATCCTTCAAATGTGTGCTGCAAGCCCTTCTGTCTGCTCATATCTGAAATATTTGCCTTATTCCTCCAAAAATCAGCCTATATTTCTCCTGGGAGCGCAGTGAGAGAGTGAGATCGCCATGCAAGTCCGGTTGGCTTGTCGAACCTAGCAACAGTAACCAAGGGGGCGTGGCTTGTGATAGGTCAATTGTAAAGTGATTTTAAGATGTATACTTTTTCATTTTTCCAGCTTAGAGCTGATTCTGTTGATGCAGTCTACTACACGTATGTACGGCATAAAGGTCTCCTTTGCTAGTACTGCACACATGAGCCCACAAGGTCATGAAAATAAAAGTCACTCCTATAAGACCTTGATTGCATTAGGAAAACATGCAGTTAAAAGTTTGATTTGGATCTACAGGCAGTTATTTTTTCCTTTGCAATACCACAAGTAACCGCTGGGATCAAAAGTCAGCATGACTAAGTAATAGAACCCTATCTCCTCTTGTAATACAGCCTTGTTGCCAGTATATTTGATTGGAATTTCTGCAACAAACCATTATCCTGAATACCACCCTGATGGCAAAAGCGAAAGAAATGATAGCATTTGACAATTGAGATCTTCCTTTTTTATTTTTTTTTGTAAGTGTTTGTGCTATACCTTGAGTGTGGCTATTTTAGTGAGTAGGCCGGTGCTGAGCTCCACACTTCCCTGGCCTTTCTGTTTCTTCTTTTTGTCTCCATCGGACTGACTGCTGACTGATGGAATAAGAAACATATTTTCAGTGGGAAACACTGACACAAAGCACAAATGACATAAAGAATGATGTAAAAACGTTTGACCAAGCAGATTATTTCTTCCCAGGCAGTGACAAGGCTGAAGCATGGCTCTACTCCATCAGCTACATGTCTGAAATCTTACCCAAAGAGTCTATTCCATCGCTGAGCAAACTCTGGTACGGCAAAGCTGCTGTGCACAAGAACGCATGTGAGACAGCAGATAACTCCTCCTCTAACTAGCTCTCTCTGGGGTAAAATTATGCCACACATTTATGCCCAAAGATAAAGATCATATGGCTCGTAGTGCTCTTAACTGTCCTCAAATCCTGCTGAGACCAGTTTTGGGTTAGCCTAAAAGGGTTCAGGCATCATCAGATAACGGGTAACCAGACCACTAGCCAACGACATCCAAAGCGAGTGCTGCCAGAGCTGAAATGAGGACTAGCAGAGGTCGGCTGGGACCCGCCATCACTTGGCCCACGACTCACAGGTGCAGCTCGTTGGCAGGAAACTTTTACAGTCTCTTAAGATTAATTCAAGTCACACTGCTCAACGTGAAATTACACTGTAAAACTGAACATACGTAGAATTGTGGCTAAAACAGAAATAAATCTGAGTGTATTTCAGGCTTGAAACGCATCGCTGCGTCATGAGCAGGTTGCTGACAGAGATGGTAGAGGCAGCGACAGCCCGTCAGCGATTCCTCGACGATTCCTCCACATTTATGACACAGCTGATATCTGTTGCAACCGTCTTTGCTCGCAGTAGGTTAGTGCATCACCGTTTTTGAGCTACGATGGAACATTTTTACCAAGACTGCCCATCTTTCGTCTAAGATGGCCAAAATCGTACAGTGTGAACCCGACCTAAAAGAGTCGGTCGTTGCTGCACATCAGCCTGAAAGTGCTCATCAAATTATTATCAAACAACTTGAAATTTTAAGAGACAAAAATGATTGGCAAGTGGAAAGTTCAATACAACTTCCAAACTTCTGAGGAGTGTATGTTGCATAAATTTCCCCCTAGCTTATTTCATGTCACGTGTTTAGGCCTCTGATGCTAATACTTTACACAGATCTTGATCGAATATGTCCACACGTCCTCATTTCAAATGTCGTGACCAAACTGAGTCCTGCCAGAGCTGAAATGAGGCCTAGCAGATCTCTGCCAGGACCTGCTGTTGCTCAGACCTCAAAGTCACTGTCGTATACCTGTGAGCAGAAGGTTGGGTCCAAAAGGAGCTCTGCTAGTTTTTGTTTCAGCTCTGGCAGCACTTGTTTCAGTAGCAACGTAAGACATAAAGAGGTGAAGGTAAAACTATTGAAGATCATAAGTTAAGACAGTCCAGCTAACTGGCATGGATTTGATCATTGTTTTAGCTCTCATCCTGTGTGAGTATTTCTTACCTTTTTCAAAGACGTGGGGGAAAGGAGAACCGTCCTTCTGTTTCTCCTGAAATGCAAACAGAGGCTTGTAGTCACATTTTCACCTGCTCTTACTTTCTGAACAAATCTCAGCACACAGCTACCTGTTTCTCCACAGATGTGTAGTATTTGGACCACCAGTCGATGACGCACTCGGCTGATTCATCAGCGATGGTTCGCCTCCGCCGCTTGGTGGAACGATGGATGCTCTTCGTTCCACTCTGGATGTCAAATATAAATGAATGTAAAGGAGCCTGCAGTGCATGTGAGTCACAAAAACATGTCACATGTGAAGTATAGCTGACCTTTTTCCTCTTGGGCTCTTGCAGCGGCATGGGTGGAGGTGGAGGTGGAGCTTCGTCCTCTACAGTGATGAGGAAATCCTGGTTAGTTAGTGTCGCAGCTGAGCTGGTCTCTCCAGCATCCTGCAACAGTCCTGCTGGGAAAAATAGGGTTGAATAAGTATCTGAAAATGAACAAACATGTTACTTTCACATCTTTTTGTTTTACTCTTTGCAAGTGCTTGTTCCTTGTGTCTATTTTGTTGCAGTTTTCTTACCCAGATGTTTGTGTGTGAGTGTACTTTTAGGAGTCTTTTGTGTCTCATTGTGGTGACTGTTCATTTGTGAATGTTTGACAATGTTCTTCTAATATGGCTATTTTGTAGTATTTTACTTTCTTATCGTAGTCAAAGCAAAGCAACGTCTTTCAGCTTTTCCCTTTAGGGGTCACGTGAGAGGATCATCAGGTTCTGTATATCCATTTGGTATAAATTTTTATTTCAGATTATCTTCCTGGGACAACCTGACTTATTTATCTGGATTTGTGGTGATGAGATGATAAAATGCTCCTCACCCTCACCACTAGGGGGCTCTGGCATCGCAGCAGCTCCTGGAGGTGGTTTGTGTGTCTGGATGGAGGCAGGTGGGGCTGGAGGAGGAGCGTACTGGAAAGCCTTGAGGTTATTGATGATGTGGTTTCCGACCAGCGTGCTGCGGCCAAAAGCCCGCCAGTCAACAACGGTGATGCTGAGAGGAGGGTGGAGGTTTTCATTCTCTGGTAACTCCTGCAGCACAACAGAGTGGTAAATAAAAGATCTGAAACCAGCAGTTACTGTTGATTTACGATGAAAAAAGTTGGGTTTCTGTGTAAAATAGTGTGCAAATAAAAGCAATGCAATGATTTGCAAATCTCATAAACTCATGTTCTACTCCCAACAGAACATAAAGAACATAACAGATGTTGACAGTAAGACATTTAAATATTTTATGGAAACTATTAACTCATTTTTACTTTGGTGGCCGCAACACATCTCAATAAATCTGAACATGGTGGCGTTTACCATCGTCTTCTTTTACCAACCATCTGTTAACATCAGCAACATTAGGAGGTGAGGAAGACCAGGTGCTGGTGTTTTAGGAGAGAAAGTTGTCTCATTCTGGCCTGATGGAGGATTCTAGCTGCTCAACAGTCATGGATCATGTTTTCTGGTGGTGGCAGACAGCATCTGGCCTCTTCTCATGGAGCCATGCTGTGGTGATGGATACAGTATGTGGTTTGCTGAAATATGTAAGTTCTTCCCTGAAAGAGACGTCTGGATGGGAGCAGATGTCGCTCCAAAGCCTCCATGCAGATGTGGAAGCTGCCCACTCTGAATCTTTTGATGATATTATATACTTACAGATGTTGGGATCTTCAGAGTGTTAGCAGTTTTGCACTGAGGACCTTTTATTTTTTTAAACTGTAGCAGACTGGTGAACGTCTGCCCATCTTTATATCTGAGAGCCTCTGACTCTGAAATGCTCCTTTAGTATCCAGTCATGTTACTGACCTGTTGCCAGTTCATCTAATCAGTTGTCAAGTGTTCTTTAAGTTCTATTGGGGATAAAATGTAGTTTTATGAGACTTTGAAAATCATTGCACGTTGCACTTTTTATACAGCATCTCAACTTTTTGGGAATTGGGATTGTACTGATCTAATCACAGTAGAATCCAGTTTCCCATCTTTATCTCCAGCCATGACTTCAAATCATACTGCCTTTATTTAATATGCTGTCTGGTGCAAAAGTGTTAGACACCCCTAATCTTGTTGGGGAAACATCGATTTACGATGTTACGATGAAAATGTGTTAATATCAAACATGTTTGATTTTGAGGTAACGCTCCCTCAGAACTTACACAAAATGAAAATGAATCGCTTGAGTGCACCTCCAGCAGCACAGTCATTATCTTCTGACTTCCAGGTGAAATTTTCTGTCATGATGCAGCTCAAGTGTTTCGTGTGTGTTTGTCTTACCAACTCAATGGCGTCGACCAGGGTGTTGAAGTTTGGGTTGGACTTGTACTTCTGGATGACAGAGGAGCGCAAGGTTTTACCTGCACACTCTATGAACACCTACAGACAAAAAGTAATGGGTACGAAGACAGCAATCACATTTTTGTGTAATCCAGATTTTATGAATTAATTTGATGCTGCTCATGCATGCGACTCTTTTCACACCTGTGGTCGATCAACAGACAAGAGCTGAACCTTCTTCAGCTCCCTCAGACCCCAGAACAAGACCTGGCAGAAACACGCACAGATTTTTCATCGTGGCAGTGATGTAGAACCATCAAAGGTCTTGATCAGTCAGGAAATCGAGCAGCCAAACCTCCAGCCTGTAAGTGCTGAGAACAGGTCTGATGTATGGAGGAACTGTGAAGATCCCTTCCTGTTCCTCTAACTCTGGTAGACTCTGCTGGCCGGACTCTGGAATCTGCGCCGCCGTTACAAAACAGCTGGTTGTTATCCTCCATCCTGCATTAATGTGAAGGGAACTGTGTGGTTCCTGGAACCAGCGGGACTGACCTGCAGCAGTTCAAAGGCAGCCAGAAGGTCTCCTCCCGACTGGCTGCCACAGTGCAGAGGGCTGTACCGCAGGGTGGGTGGGGTGTAGGGTTCCAAGGACAGACGGACCTCTGGGACCGCCACGGTAGCTCCCAGATACTCGGCCTTTCCCTGCACGCAACATCCAGTTCAGAGGCAGCAGACCTTCACCTAGAGCAGTCAAGATCCAATCATGTGTCCACAGCTGGAGTTACCAGAGCGTCGTCGTCGTACACTTCTATGACGATGCGCGGAGGCTCTTCCTGGATGTGCTGCAGGTCGCCACTCAGCAGCAGACGGCTCATCGGCAAACACTGGTTCCACGTGGGGCTGAGAGTCTGACTGATGATCTGGAAGCAGAAACGGAAGCTAGAAGCCGCCTCTACCACTGCCCCGCGCATACTGCTTTTTTAGATGTTGGTTTGAAGAATGCTGGCCTTCAAAGCCCGAGCTCTGGCCGCAGCTGCAGCTGCAGCTGGGATCTCACATCTGCAGCTGCAGCTGCTGCTCAGGCTGAGGCCAGCAGTCCTCGTTTAAGATGCTGATTTGGTTGAGGCCTCAAGGGTGGTGCACAAATTCAATCAGAATGAATGTAAGAGGTCGTATTATCTTAAAAAGAAGAATGATTATTCTATGCTGGGCCTTAATTCACTGCTCAGGGTGAGGAAGGCTTGTATTTGAGGGGTAAATAAATCATAAGTGTGCTTTTGTGCAATGAGTAATGTCTACAGATGTGCTATGAAGGGATGAAAGGAAGCCGGAATGATAGCTTGAAAGATCAAAAAGCTTTTATTTTTCTGGTACAGAAAAGACTAATTGAAATTTTATAAAAAGACCGCATACGATAAAGATTGTAAATTAATCTGTTTCACGGAAGGAGGAGCAAATGCATGACTATTAAACTGTGTATAACTTTTTATAGGTTTAGGTGCCTCAAAAAGCTGGTACACAAACACATAAACGCACACTTACGTTGGTGGTTTGGCTGTGTGAGAGGAACGTGACTCGGGCAAACGGGTCCGACAGGCCTGTGTTGTCTGCGGCGATCAGACCTCGAGCCTGATACATGTGGCATCTGAGCTGGAACTGGTGCTGCTCTGGAAACACAGACACAGACAGACTGAGGTCTGAGCTGAACTGGAGGGACCCTCCACACCAGGTGGTTTTTCATGCATAAAATCATTTACATGGATAACGGAATGTTGGTTGACCTGATAGAAGCTTGAACATTTTTAACAATGCCATTTGACAAAATTAATTTAAAAACATTTTGGAAAAAAAACTGGTCAATACAAACTACTCCTATAATTAAGCAGCATTTAGGAATTTTAGTTCATTCTTTCTTCATCTGGTAATTGAAGCGTCACGAACAGCCTTCCACCACAGCATTTCCATGAGCTCTGGGCTTTGGTTAGCCCATTATAAAAGCTTCATTATTATTATTATTTTGCTTTTCAGTCATTCTGATGTAGATTTGGTGGTACGTTTGACATTATCATGTTTCATGAGTTCATTTCATCCAACCTTTAGCTGTCCGACAGAAGGCCTCACATCTGCCTCCAGAATCCCGTCATACAGAGCAGGTCACCGCCCACTCAGTGGTTGGAAGGTGTCCAGTCCCAGATCACCCCTCCTTCCTCTGATTATGATGTCATCTTAACATCTGATGCAATGTTTAATGTTTAACAAGCACTTTGAAGCCCAAAATGTAACAATGACCCAAAATGTTATAAAATAAATGTAATAAAACCCAAAATGTAATAACTGGTCGATAATGTAACAAGATGTTGAGGCCAAAACGCCAAAATGTAACAACTTGTTATATTTTTGTTACTACAGTTCAGTTACTACATTATTGGCAAAATGTTTTTCTCCTAATAGTGTAATAATTTTATGACATCATAGAGTGAGTTAGTGATTTATGGCTATATAATGGGGGGTGGGGGTGGGGGGGTACATTTAGGGTTTTTTTTTTAAAATAGTTTGATGATCCTTTTCGGATTGATGCGCAGCAACGACTAACTCTTT
>JBAMYA010000014.1:13983852-13998877 GCA_037176975.1 Arrhamphus sclerolepis | reverse complement strand
TTTTCTTGCCACTGATGGTGTTGCCATGTGCTCGGGGGTCAAGCTCTGGGTTTCTAAAGCACCTAGAGATGACTTGTAAATAGGCGCAATATAAATGAATTGAACTGAATTCAACTGAGAGGTCATGTGATAACACAGACCCAGTCGTCGTGTGGCCTGCAAGAGGATGTGAGGAGTTTCTGTGTGTTTCATTGCTTTTGGACATTCAAGACATTTAAATACTCGATGATGCAAATTGCCACACATCTCAACCACCCCTCCCGTACAGTCTCTCCTACGATGACAGCTGATCATTAAAACACCGTACGTCAGTCAGAAAACATTGCATGGTCAGTTTGAACCCTTCAGGATATTATTCAATAAAACTCAGTTTCAGCTACTCTCTAGTTGGGGTCACCATGGCGTTATGAGCTGCATGATTAGTTTGGTACAAGTGTTACATTGAATGCCCTTCCCATTGCAACTGGGATTCAAACTTCCAACACGGTGGTCGTAAGCATCACCACTAAGCCCCTCCCTAACTGTTACCATTTGTGTCCTTGGCAGGCCTTGTCATCGCTGTTTGTCTGGTATTCAGAGTTTTTCTTGTTGACGCTGTAGTTGGTCAGATGCATGAACTTGTTACTCAGAGTCTTCATGGAAGATGAATACCTAGAAGCAAACACATTTATTTATTTGTTTAAAACATGCATCATTTTCATTCCTCGTGTATGTGCTGTGAATGTGGAGGAATGTGGAGAAATCTTACTTGCAGCTGGCAAATCGAACCAGTCCATCAGAGAAGACATAGATCCTGAGTGGATCGTATGAGGGCACATAGACGTAGATACGCAGGTCAAATTTATTGCCGCTGATGAGATAGGGCTTGTGAAGGTACCTGCAAACAAAAATGGAAATGTTGGGATGGTTTATGGGAAACGCTGGGCTGCTCTGGTCAACCTGAGCTACTTACTTTTGCACTAGAAGTGGTCTCTTACGAGGCATCTGACTCCATTTGTGGATAACTTGGATACCTATTCCTCTGGCTGATGCAGGCTGATTAAGATGCAAACCAAAGGGGGGAAAAAAATGAAAACCATACATAAGAATCATATTCACTGTAATTTGTGGATGTGATGAAATGATCTACGAGTAGCACATACAGGTTTGATGATCCACTTCTGCTTAGAGCCACCATCCTCCCAGGCCTTCCGGAGCAGCTTGATGTCCTGAGGTAGGACAAAGGTCCGTGGAAAAAAGCTGAACTCTTGTTTGCCAAAGCGGAGCTGCATCTTGGACAGATTCCTCCACAGCCGGTCCTTCCTGCCAATCTGAAACGTTCCCGGGAAGTGGTTTAACTGGAACCAAAACAAGCAAAGTTTCCACATTAAAACTCAACCGTGTTGGGGAAACTGAGGATGATCTGTCTGCCGGTTCTCACTTTCTGGTTCTCTCCGAGTGCCCTGAAATCAGGAGACTTCATGTGGTGTCCCCAGCAGCCCAGCCAGTCGTGGCTTTCTGCAACGACAGAAGATTTCTATTATTCAGGCTCAAGTTACGCAGGTTTTACTTTCTTTTTGAGTCTTCAGGTGATTACCAAACATTATCTGCTGAAAACTGAATTTTCTGTTAAAAAAAAACAATATTAGAACGCACTTGAAAAAACACTGAGGGAAAGAGACAAATGTTTTATTACAGATAAATCAAAAACACAACACTGAGTGCTTTATATGTGAAGAGGATCAACTGATTCATACAAAACCTGTGTGGTAACTTACTCTTGGTGGCTTTGAAGTGTGACCGAGCAATCGTGTGCTTGACGATGTTGGGCGTGACAGTGCTCATCTTCCACTTCAGCAGTCGCCGCTGCTCTGCAGGTAGCAGCTCCACTGCAAACAACACCGCAAGAAACACACTGGAATCAACCAAAACTGGCAGCACAATCAAAGAGATCACAGAACTACTGCTGATAGAAATCACTAAAATCAATAAAGTACAACTTAAACGATAAATCCAGTTCATTTCAAGCTGACCAATCAGATGCCGGACTTGCTTGAATGACAGCTAGACATTGGCTTCCACAGCTTTGTCCTGCCTCTTTGCTTCAAAGGCTCTATACAAATCTATGGGTCATGTGATGGGACGGTTCCTCCAGTATTTACAGTCAATGACTGGTCCCTGGGAGACTCACACAGCAGCAGACAATTAAGCTTCTCAACCAGAGGGGGGTGCAAAAGAGCACAATATCAGCACCTTCTTCTACTAAATTAAATTATCCTTAAACTGTGCGTCTTCGGTCATCTTCAAGATGCCAAACAAGTGGCTGTTAAAGCTACAGTCTGTTCACATTCAACTGTTGGTTTCTTGAGACTACTTGTTGTGAAAAAATATATTCTTTATATTAACCCATGCCTGTGAGACTATAGAGGACTGAGCTGGGACAGTCGAAGCCTAAGAACAAAGATTACAGAAGGAAAAGTCCAGAAGGATAATATCTGACTGACACACAATGCGGCCTTGTAGATGTAGGGAAGCATCTCGTTATCTCTCAGGTCCTCAGGTCTGAGCCTGCAACTCGACTCGGTCTGGTCAGGAAGACCCGTAAGTGACAATTACAATGTTATATCTGTATTTTCATTATTTCCATCACAATGACGTGTTCAAATGATCTTTGAGTTTGCTTTCAGAGTTGGTGATCAATATGAAGCAACAACAAATTGTGCAGAAAACACATCCCTTGTTCAGTGAAGACAATTGTTTGGGAAGAAGCAGTCAGACGAGACGGATCAAAAATGAAAAGAACTCTAAAGATGTTCCTTCCTTATCACACTCTTCAGGACGGAGCCTGTTTTTAAGATTTTATTTTATATTAAATAACGTATTTTTTTTGTGATAGCTGCAAAATAGTAAAAATAATTAGTCTACTAATTATTATGTATCTAACATTATCAGCTTTTAAATATTTACATATCTAGATAGAATACTTCTATAAGCTATTCTTAGATGTAGAATTGTAGACTATGTAGACACAGTAGACTTGAACAGACGCTGACTTTAGTCGTCACTTCTGACATACTGAGAACTACTGAATCAGAGCTGAATTATGTAACTAAAGATTCACAGCTCTCATCTTCAACACGCGATGCAGCATCACAGGTGAGAACGGTTTGGTGAGTCCTGACCTTTCTCATTGGCGGTGCTGAAGTAGAGGGTTGGAGGCATGAGGGGGAACAAACTGGGAACCAGCGCTGGTCGCTCTTCTCGATGGTCCTCCGCCCCCAATACCATTGGTTCCTCGACGCTAAGAGACAAAAACGGAAAGAAACAGAAAGGATTGAACATCAGCCTCCTACATAAATGTCAATGTGGTTTCTGGGTTTCTTCGCGACTGAGAAACGTCTTCAAGAACAAAGAAAAGAGAGTCCATTTGCCTTGATTCAGGCCTTTGAGGAACACACTGAAAAAGATCGACCAGTCTGCAGAGCCACGGAAAGCCTCCTTAGATATTGTAACACCTTGCTATGTGAAGTCCACTAAAACAGACAAAAAATATAAAATAAATAACTCTACAGACTGATCAAAATAACTCAAAAGAAGTTCCCCTATTCATATTGAATGACATCTTTAGGACACGCCGTCTCCACACAGCAAACAACATCATAGATCAATCCAGTGCTTAAAGATCAATCGCATTGTTATCGACTCAGGTGCCACAAAACAAATGTCATTGTTCAATTGTGCAATGACAATAAAGCTTTCAGTTTCAATTCAGTTCAACATTGTCTGCGTTTAGCAGAGTGACGCTCAGAGAAACGTGGTCATGGCTCCATGGCTTTTTATCTTATAGTACTCTTGGATTTCACACTTCTCACCATATGCTGAGGCACTTACAAACTAAAGATAAAACAAACAAACAACTGGATTTTTGAATTTATCTTAGGTGATATCAACTCCTACTGATTTCAGCAGTCTGACCTAATTGGCTAAAAAAAAATGTCTGATTCCAATCAGCTAATGCATCTCATGTGTCATCAACAATTTAGACGATAAGCCTACACTTTTTACTGACTTAAAAATATAATTAAGAAAGAACAATTAATCTAATTCAAATGATTTAAAACATGCAGTTATTATGTTATATAACATGTCATCAGGTGACATCATGGAAGGATCTTACTGAAGTATTTGTTAGGAGAGACGTCCAACACAGCAGCACCACACACCCTTACTGACACTGAAAGGACCACCACAGGCGCAGGTTAGGGTTATGTTGAAACATCTGAGCCTTTTATGACAGTTAAACAGAAAAAAGCTGACATGGCCCTGAAGCACACCGAGTTCTACGTGACGACGACTGAGCAACAGCTGCATCAAGGCTGTTGAATTTCAGCTGGATAACTCTGAACACATCACAATCAATGTTTTCTTCAGAACTGTCAAACTGCAGTTCAATGTAACCGAAACCGCAGCTGCGGTCACCTCACAGGATTAAAAAGTCCCAGTTACAAATCACTGACCAACCAGGTGAAATCAGCACACGGTTGCTGCTGCAACACGAGTAGAACAACAACATGTTTGTAACGGGATGCTTGTGGCCGTTTGTTATCTGAGACTTCACACGGAGGAGAGGAAGACGTTGTGATCTGGCCGCATAAACACACCAAAAAAAACACTCACATGACGGTCATATAGGAAGGAAGGCGAGTCCAAATATTTCCTCTGAAATTAAATTCTCCCACCAGCAACAGGTTCACTTCAGCATTACTGCTGTATGTATCTGCATACAGCTCATACTTCAGCTGAGGGGGAGGGGCAGCATGGGGAGGGTAAACAGAACAAATCAAAAAAACAACAAAAAAAACAACAATATCCAGGTTGTTTTAACAGAGAATCAGCTCCGAGTCATTGGTGGGGAGTTCTACTGTTGAGGCCATCACAGAACAACACCATGAGGAACAAAGCAGCAGACGTTTCCACCACGCTCTGCTGCTTTCAGCCACTTCAACAATACACCAGCAGAGAATGACAGAGTCCACAGGATCTGAGCCATGCATGCGCTGAGAGATTTTAGATTTCCAAAAAAAAAAAAAACAGCAAGGAAGTTTTTCTAATTTGTACTGGCAATCCACTCTGCAAACATTTATGAGCTTGCTGATAAGAGTTCAACAGAACAGGGGGCTATTTATGAGGTTGTCATCCTAACAGCTGAGGATGGGGGCAGTCCCAGACTAACTGATTTCTACAGAGAGCCTTTGAAGAACATTCTTCCTTAAACTGCACAGCACCATGTTGCTAAGGGAGGCAGGACAAAGCTGTCCAAGCCAGCGGCAGAGAAAAAGACTAGCTGTCAGTCAAGCACGTCAAATGACTAAAGGACTAAAACTGATTTTTGTACCAGGCTGTAAATATGTTTAATTCTGCTGCAAAGCTGACATTTGTAACACAGGGGGGTCAATGGGGATTTGTTCAGTGTTGGAGCCAGCACCTAGTGGTCAGTCGAGGAACTGCAACAAAACGTACTTCCTGGGTGAACTTCAATCCAGAGGTCAGATGGCTGCTGCTTGATTCCGCTACATAGTCGATCTCAATGCCATCCATCGTCCATACTGAGCAGTCTTCCCTTTGGACTGACACCTCATTGGACCAAATGTGTCAATCTACAGTCTCCCCACTAGCCAATGAAAGTCACCGAGCGTCTGATACTACTAATGTATGGCCAAATAAATACCATTTTCAACGATATGAGGGCATGAGGGATGGATGCAGTGAGACAGCTGTTTATTATGAGCACATTTACCAGCATAGGAATTCAGATGGAAGTAATGTCTTATACTCACTTTCCACACACACACACACATATATATATAAGTATTACGAGGCTTATCCATCTATCCACCCATCCCTTTAATGAGGTGACACCAAATGAAGCACTTGAGATTTTAAAAAACAAAAACTAAATAAGCATGCTGAGATAACTGTTTTGAAGAGCATAGTGTGTGTGGTTACAAAGTGTGTCTTACCTAGAGAGCAGAGCGACGGATGCTGTGGATGAAGTGCCGATAATGGACGAACATTCTGAATCATCTGAAGATGAGAGCAAAGGATGAGCAGAGCCAACAGGCAGATGACTGAAGCTGACCAAGTGCATTTTAACATTTTACCATCATCACTGCAGGCGTTCTCCAGCTCATCAGGCAGCTCCTCCTCTACTCCGTCCACCTGCATGACACACTCCGACCTGAAAACACAAAGAAGCAACCATCAGGACAGAAAGATGGAGGAGGAGAATCTGACTGGAAAGCCACTTCTCACCCTGCCAGCTGAGCCTCTCTGACCAGACACTGCTCTGTGGGTGAGGAGGAGGAGGAGGGTGAAGACTTGGATGGAGGCTGTCCATGTTTGGTGAGGTGGATGGCTGAGATCTGAGAGGTCACGGACCCTACGAGACCTGCTGCATGAGATGAGCTCAAATCTGCAAAAGACAGAGCAGAGTCAGGTGAGATCTGTGGGATGAAGAGCACATTTACACAAAGCCACAATAAGATCCAGCAGAACTGAATATGTTCAACGGTGATCTGATCAGTTGGGATGACACCCTGATCCACGCACGCTGCTGCTCTTCTCAGAGACTGGTCTTCTCCCACAAGTGGTTAATATTATTCTTGTAAATTCATTACTAAATAAACCAGCCACCGAGCCGTGAACACAACAGAACCTGCTCCACACGATCAGGGTGTCAAACGATGTCCTTCCATGTGCACGAGTCTTTCTTCCAGGCAAGTGCAGTAAAACGTGCAAACTAACAAGTGATTCTGCACTTGGACTTGATTCCTGCTCGCTGCAGCTCATGTGACTTTTGACAGCTTGGAGGTAAAGATTAACTGGTGCATTTATCCGGTTACGATTTGTTGCTACAATCGCTTATCCTTTAAAAGCTACCGCACATTTGGGGCTTTCTGTTATTTCATCTATGAAAGTGGAGGTAGACACCCACGACGCTCACTGATGTCAAGCACAGAACTGTTGATCGATTTTAGCACGAAGACGATTTTAACTTCAAGAGCAGAATCAACCAGATGATTTGCAGCAGTGGCCACCAAGATCCTGTTAGGACCCTTTGTGTGTGTGGAGAAGTCCTGGTGCCGACAACAGGAAGACAAAACAAAACAAAACACAATCAAAACAGGTCCATTTCACATGTGACGGATTTTGTGTTCACATGGTAGCTAATTCTTTGATCAACATGATTAGTTCTTTATGAAAACAATATTACTCTCTTGTATGTTTTGTTGCACCCTCAACATTTGACATAAATGTGCCACCACACCGTACTGAACATCTAAAATGAACCGTAAATGAAGAAATAGGATCAAGTATGAATTAAGCAAACATATTTCACCTTACTGGCTGAAACTTTTCTATTTAACAATTATATCTTCCCACAAAACTTGCCTTTGTTTTTAGCTCATATTTTATTAGCTTATTTAATTGGATCGAATTTCTTAATTGCTTGTTTTATTGCTGTGTTTGTAATTTTGTTTGTTTGTTTTACCAAAACAGGTCTCTCTTATAAATGAGATCTTGGATCTCAATGAGACAACCTGTATAAATAAAGGTAAAAAAAAACAAAAAAATGAACGAAAGAACAATTAGTTAAATTAAAAAGGGCATCTTGAGAGCAAAGCCACGTCGCCTGTTGCAAATTATTTATATTCAATGTTTTCTTACAAAGAATAAAACTACAAAATTTGGAATTGATGTAGAAAATACGTAGAACTCAGTGTTTTATTTCTGTAGCAGTCGTCCATCAGTCCTGGCTACGCTGCAGCATCTAACAGGACGACGTATTCTTTCTGCTGACTTGAAAAATGAGACTCTTTTATTTTGTCACCTCAGAACCCAACAGCCACAAAGGTCATGTGTTTCTGATCATTTCACCGATTAAAAGGCAGAGCAGCATTTGGTTTTACATCGCCCTGATTTTCTCACCCAGAACTGCTCACTATGCAAATTTACCTAAATCCGGCGCCGACTGATCGAACCTGGAACTGGGACCTGTCCAGGCCACTCGTGATCCAAACATTTGGGATTTTAGGACAAAGAGTTGAATTTATACAAAAGTTGCAGTTTTACAACCATTTTAATTTTATGTCAAAATGTTGCAATAAAGCTGATATGTTTTAACAAAAAAATTTGTAATTTTAAGTTAAAAAGATTTTGTGACATTTGTTATTGTACAACACAAAAATATTGGTTATTTTAAAAAAAAAAAAGTTGCAATTTTACAACAAAAATCCTATTTTTATATTTTACAAAACCAAGTTATTTTAGTACAAAAGTTTCAAATTTCAATCTAAAAATTTAGATTTTATGACAAAAATTCATTGAAAAAAATATATATTGCAAAATTCACCATTTTACAACAATTTTAATGAAAAGTTTTTTTTTCATTTACAATTATACAAGAAAAATTGTGGTTTTAGTGCAAAAACCTAAATTTTACAATAAAAGTTGCAAATCTTTTGAAATTTAAGATTTAATGACGACCAAGTCCAGGAGCTAGCGTGAAATCTGACAACGTAGATGGAACATAAAGAATAACAGCGTGGTGGCGGGTGCAGTTCTGCTCAGCTGCAGCTCAGCAGGTGGGCCAACCAGGGTCCCTCTATTTAAGCAGCAGCATTCTGGCTCTTGGAGGAGGACTGCCAGACCAGCAGACAGTTCTGTATGTGTGCACCTGCACTGGAATGTGCTCCAATAAAAACGAAAACCTGAGCTCTGTGGAGCATTTGTGCTGACCTGGCTAGTTAGCGAACTGCTACAAACTGGCCTTTTAATGGTAACCACGGTGACGATGTGGCCCCAAGATGAGTTTGACACCCCTGATCTAACTTTCCATCTTTCTTGCAGATCCGCAGAACCATTGACAGACTCGGCCCTTCAAATGTTTCATCCATTTACAAAATACAAGAAAAAGCCATAATATTAAGTTTTCACATGGTTTTTCATTTCACATCAAAATTTTATTTACAGGCTTAAACATGAAGGTTTTAGTGGACCCTAAAGGTCTGCCATGAGTTTGAAGAAATCGTCTGCTTTCGTGTGGTTGCTTTTGAACATAATAAAGGTTTAGAACATTGTAAATGGGTTGAAGTTAATCTGTGCTCTGTAACACGATGATATTTCACTAAGTGCTTCTGAATGACGCCATAAAACCGCTTCATCTGTTTAAAGTTCCTGTATTCTGATCTGCAGACCAATTACTAGTCTGTCTACAACTCTTGTCTTTATTTTCCTCTCGTCAACAGTGCACATTAAACGATCCAGTATTGGATTACCTGCGATGCCATCCAGCCACATGGGCTGCTGCTGCTGCTGCTGAATGGCCCCGAGCTCGGATGTCACACCGCCGAGTGGAGAAGGACCGACTCCCTTGGATGCAGACCGGGTCATTCCCAGTGGACGCCCACTCTGCAGCGTCTGCCGGGTGAAACTGAGTGATGATGTAGTTCAGGACTCGGAGTCGGTAGCTGCTGCAGGAACACCACTAACCAGCAGATGACCGCTTCAAGAACTTACCACGGCACGGACGTTTTGTGTCCGACTGCGCTGCATGGCTGTTTTGGCCGAACGGCTCCTCCGTGTAGCACTCGTTTGTCTTCTCGCGCTCCTTCCTTCTAGTTTTGTGCTTTCGTGGCAGGAGGGGTTCATCCCTGGAGCTGCTCCCTGATGTTTATGAAGATCAAGGCACACATGAGGCACTGGTGGTGAGGACAAACAGTCTGCAGCTTCAGGCTGAAGCGACAAACAAAACAAAGGCAGGTGTGATGTGGAGGAGCGGAAACAGCTGATCATGTAACAGCAGAAAAATCACATTACTGGGCCAGGCATAGCTGCAAAGACACCCAACACTGGTTTAATGACTAAAATGTGTCACTTAATGATGATTCCACATTTATTCATGTGTTTTTAAGTACAGGACCAATATGCATAGTGTAGGAAGGATTAAATTCAACAAAAACTGACTCAACTGCCCGTCACTGATCTCATCCCTGTTCAGAGCAGTGAATTAGTTAGATTAGATGTTACCAAAACCTTTTTCAGAACAAATCTGTGTGAGAAATAAAGCATCACAGCTTCAGAATATTTTTGCATTTCTACAATGTCTAAATTAAATGTTTTACCTGACATCTGTGACTGGACTGCTGTGACACCAAAAGTGCAGCAGAGCATGCTTGTTCCAAATCTTTGAACATGCCAACATGCCAACAGAGTGCTGCTCCTGATTTTAAAGCATACCAGAGCCAAATGAGTACCACAAAAAAAATTGGCATGTTCAACGTTTCCCTTATGGGCTGAAAATAAACAGACTGAACCCTAAGAGGTACCGAGATACCAAACTGATCAGAAGAAGCTGACCACCACCACACTCAAGTTATTCAATAATAATAATAATAATAATAATAATAATAATAATAATTCTTATATACCGGATGTAAACAGTTGTATATCACATCTCTCCGCTCAAGATGACCACATGCTGTAGAGCTACTAACAAGATGAAAACAGGGGCCGTCGTCATGCCTGAAATCATCCCTTTATTACTAAAGTATGAGATATATTTAAAATGAGACAAAGAGGGAAACTCAGTTTGTAGCGGGCAATGCAACTTCTACAACGTCCACCCCTGCCTCCTAACGTTTCCTATGTTTGGAGATGTCTGCTCAAAAATTACATACCCAAACTAAAATGACGATATCTCAGCAACTACAAAGTTTATCTTAAATTTGGGATCCATGTAAAAGTAACACGTGTGAGATTACAGCCCAAGTGTAACATTAAGTATTCATATTACCAGATATTGACCTCTGGCTGATAAAAAATGCCATTAAAGTTATTAATTATTTTAAAATAGCTATATAGTGTTTGTAGCACTTGATTTCGTCAGTATGTGCACTATGCCGTTATTCTGCTGTGACAGAATAGTGGCCTTTAGTCCGTTGAAACGACAGAAGCCACATCCCTAAAGGTTGTGTATAACGTCAAATCTTTTTATGTGCATGCAGCGTTACATGAGCTTTACTGCGCACATTTGGGATTGAAACGGTGTTTCAGTGTTGGTGCAATCAGAGTATAATCAACTTAATTATTAACAAACACACCAAACAGCTTTTTTTGTCCTGATGAATCACAGGGATCTGAGGTGGTGGGTAAAAGTGCACATAGACAATTTAATTTAAAAAATAAAAAACATTACATCCCCTATTTAGAGACCTCAGAAAACAAACTCAATCAGCCAATTATTGCAGTTTATGGGACTTTTAATATGAAGCTGTCTTCTCTGAGAGGAGCCTTAGGTTTTGTCAGAACAACCTCATTTTTAAAGTTACAATCTCTCTGCTGGGTGAAAGAAAGTGTCAGATTGAGGATTGTTTTTGAAAGCATTACAACTCACCGTTACCTGGTGGCTCTGCTTCAGAGGAGAGTGTCCTCTGATCAGCAGGTCTTGATGATTAACTACTGAGGGAGGCTCCAACCCCAGTTTCTCCTGCCCTGAAGAACTCTGACCACTCCTCACTGAACTGTTTCCTGACAGTTTGGTCTGGAGCACTGCACATTTCCGCATGGCCTCCATCAGCTCAGGCTCCTCCTTGTTCCTGGAGAAGGAGCTGCTGCTGCCCATTCGCTTCAGTTCCGATGGTGCCAGTATCTGATCTGAACAGTAAATCCATTTTTGTTTTTGGGGTAGGGTTAGAGACCCCTCTGGTACAGCAGAGAAATGGTTCCATGGGCTGATTTTGTTCACATCTCCTTTCTCCTGTGAAGAACCCACAGGTGAAGTCACTGTGGAGGCAGCAGTAGAGAAGCGATGGCTGGCTTGGTCTTTACTCCAGGACAGCTCAGAGGACGTCTTGCTAAAAGGCACTTCAGGAGCTGCACCTGTCCTGCTCTGTGCAAAGACAGAAGCAGCAGTGGGGGTACAATCTGCGCTGGAGCAGGCTCGCAGCTTCCCCCCACCCCAGGGAGAAGACTGGTTAGTGGGCATGGCACAACCTATGGCAGACACGGTTACTCCTGCAGGGCTGAAGTCGACTGCAGACGATCCCGGGTCGCGTCACAACACGGATTAACAGTCAAGGCTCCCGCTGGCTTCCTGCTCAGAACGTTCCTTCAGCAAGAAGGATTTTGAGATGTCAGCTCCAGGTGTGTGGACAACAAGTTCTGAATAAATCCTGACCAGCAGCACTCATAACTGCCACCATGGACGCAGTGACAGCAACGACAATAACCAGAGCTTTCACTGGTTCAGCAGGTCAACAAGGCCGCATGAGCTCCTGGTGGTGATGGAGGCTTTCAAGCCTTCACAGAAAGCTCCAATTGGCAGGTCTGAGATGAACACCTGAGTTACAAAGTCTTGACGACATTGGCTGAAGCAAATGGTGTGAGATGTCGTCTCTTCTTCTTTTCAAATACTTTGAGGAATCTGACAGCTCATACGAAGGACTCGGCTTTCAGAGGAGAATGTGGGTGGCGAGGTCATGTTCGTCTCACAGGAAACTGCAAACTTTCTGTCCTGAAACAATTTGAAAAGAGAAGCAAAGTTAGTCTGACAGAAAAAAAAATCTGATGACAGCAATTACACAGCAGCTTTCACATGAAGCTAATCTGACTTTTTCCTCCCACGTGCACAGATCAAATCTGACCAATGGATGTGTAAAATAGTATTTCTATTAAAAAAGAAAAGGAAAAAAAAAAAACTATATCACCATCACACCCACAAGTTATAATGTCAATATGTATAACACCAGTATTTTATTGATAAATTAATGTTTTTTTGTGAGTATTTTGCACTTCATCCTGTCTGTGAGTTGCCTTAACAAGTGAATTTCTTCACTGCTGGATCAATAGTTTGATTTTATCTTAAAGTATTAGTTATATGATATATCACAAATTATATTGTCAATACTACTTAAGACTGATACTTTTTTTTGGCCTATATACAGATGTAATATTATATATATACATATATGAACATTAACCACTTAGCTTTATTCACTCCCATCCTCTCAAGGACCTCCCTGGTGAACTCCATTTTTAGATTAGACTGGGATTAACAAGAAGCTCCCACTTTCCTTGTCTAAATTTTATTTTATTTTTTAAATTATTTTAAACATATATTGCATGCTGCAATACATCAGAAGGACAGCACATGTTAAGATGTTTTGGAGAGAAAGTCAAAGAGGCCAGAGTGAGATGATCTGGACATGTTCAGAGGAGGGACAGTGAATATATCTGTAGAAGGATGATGAAGAAATGCCAGTAAGGAGGCTTAGAGGAAGACAAGCAGATTTATGGCTGTAGTGAAAGAGGATGCGAGGTTAGCTGGTCTGAGAGAAGAGGATGGAGACAAATGGTTCACTGTGGAGACCCCTGAAGGATAATTTAGTATTAATAACATTAAATCCACGCCCGTCTCTGATGTCAGAACACCTGCAGAACACTTGTAGTCATCAGCTGGGAGAAATGTCTGGTCTGCAGTAGCAAAAAGGTGCACGTGAGATGGTTTTCTGCTTTCAATCTGTTTTCTTTGGCTGAGTCCTCGATACTGGACTTCTCAGGACCCGTTTCATGAATTACTACTACTACTAATGCACAAAAATGATAAATGATTAAAATCACAACTATGAGTGAGAATGTTCAGACAATCTGCAGAACTGATGATAAATTTAAATGTGGCTTCATGGGCAATGTCTAAATTGTAAAATAAAATATGAAGAAAAAAAAATTGTTGAATAACTATATAGATGTGTTTATGTGTTCAGAGAAAGTCAGAGGCCAGACAGAGATGGTTTGAACATATGAATATATCTGTAGGGCGATGAGGTAAATGCCAGACAGGAGGTCTGAAGGAAGACCAAAGAAGAGATTTATGGATGTAGTGACAATGGACATGAAGAGAAGAGCACTCAGGTGATAGAGGAGATGATTTGCTAAAGACCAACCAAATTATGATCATGACAGGATGCTAGGATTGAGCAATCTTGCTCCTCTGTAAAATTGGGCCCTGACACATGTGGGTGTAATCTATATTATCATTTTTAAAAAAGCAAATAAAATATCTGATTTTTTCCAACTTCAAGATTTCAGTATTTAGGAACTAAATAAAATAAAACTGACATGTTCCAGCTGATCCTTCCACTCTCAGACACGGTCTCGTGGACCTCGTGGACTTTTTCCTTCCAGCTGTGACAGAAAACGCACTTTCACGTGCGTGCTCACCGAACACCTCACCCCTAGCTTAGATTTTTAGCCCGCAAACAAACCGCCAGTTCAGTGAAACGTCGGTGTTATCTCAGGGCCCAGACCGACCCTCCTCAACAGCACCTGACCTACCCTTCCGTTGTCACACCCGCTGAACAGTTTAACCGTTAATTGGCACTAATTTTAAACCAGCTCTGCTTTCTGTTTACCGCCCCAGAGAACATTAGCTTAGCAGCGGTCCTACGAAAACTGTCGCCGGCTTTTTCACAAAATAAACGCCTCGCACCGGCGCCGTTAAAACCGAACAAACAAAAGAAACAATGGGCATTATGTGTCTCGTTAAAAAACGCGCTCATATCAACTTACTTTACTGTGGTGTTTTTCCGCTTGTTATTCCATTGTAGGTAACGAGTTTCTTCGCTCGACTTTCCTACGTTGCGAGAAAAATAAATGAGCTGAACATAGTGAAGCATCAGGTCATGTCCAAAGATCGTCTATGACATCTCGCCGCTGTTTCTTCTTCCGAAGATCGTCTATGACATCACCTCTGTTACTGTTCTTCTTCTGATTCCTTTCTCCCTCTCGCTCTCTTTTTTTGTATTTTTTTTAGGTCAACTGAGGCACAATATCGCCATCAACTGGACAAAAAAAGCTTATCTCGTGTACTTCATGGTATTAAAATAAATGTTTTAACGTCATTGCATATTAAAACAAACGTGGGTTTCACAGTCTAAAAGATGTAAAAAGCCTGCAGCACATGCAACAGCAATAAATGAATAAAAAA
>JBAMYA010000014.1:13968900-13983752 GCA_037176975.1 Arrhamphus sclerolepis | reverse complement strand
ATAAATAAAAAGATGTAATAATGCAATTAATTGTTGTTGATTCCGTTCATAATTGAAGTCTAGTACACTGTATAAAAAGGCATATAACCTTTTATTCTCACTTTCAGACATTAAATTAGATTTAGATGACAAAAATTATGTCTATTTGCTAAATGCCAGAGTAATGAGAGCGATAATATATTTTTTATTATGCCTTTCTCCAAAGTAAGAAGATTACATTTCCTTAGTATTTGGTACTGTTGCCATTAAACGGTAAAACATTTTGACATTCCCTCCAGAAGCTTCTCACAAGTTTGATAGAATTTTTGCTCCATTCCTCCCTTCTCCTGATTACCAGTCCATCTGAAGAAAGAAAACCTGAAACTGAAATCAGCTGTTTGGTCCAGAAATCCATGTTAAATGAACAACTTGTGAATTCTCAGATGGAGGAGGAATGATCAGAAATATTGGAATTTACTGATATTTGTGATATGCCATTAAAAATTAATAAAGCTTTGCCCTTAAACGTTACCATAGGAACCATGAGAGCAGAATATGCTTTCACTTTGTCCTAATTTACTAAAAAGGTTAATACAAAACTGCTGATTTTCAATAAATCATGTGAAACAGACTTGAAAAGCCAATTAATATATCAGAGAACATTTGAACAATAAAATGTTTTATGGCACATTACCAGAAAACACACAAACCAGAGAATCAAAAGTACAGAAATACAAACAGAAATCAAAAATGATAACTGCCCACTGAATAATGAGCAAGTCTTCCTTCTTCTGTGCTTTCAGTGGATCTTTTGGTCCTACAGGTTGTGTGGAGGGGTCCGTGGACGGGGGTCGCTTCTCAGATTTCTGTCTGTGGAGTTTGAAGGCCAGGGGTCCGTTTCAGAAAGGAGATTCAAGAAACTCCGATTCGTATTTCAGACAGATCTCTCAAATGTGACAGGCTTGGTTGGATTCACTTTAAAAACATTTTTAAATCATTCAAGATGGGAATATGGATGATCAATACATCCCGTCACACTGGTAAACCCTAAAGAGGAAATTCTTTACGTACAGAAGCAGGAACATGATATTAATAAAGTTATTTCAAACAATTAATGATAACAACTTTGAAATCATGTTGCTTATTCGATGACTTTGTGGCAAATGCAAAAAGAAAAGAAATCGTATGTAGGCCATAGGTTATGTGTGTGTTAAAAAGTGTTCTGTTTCATTCACTTTCTAATGAAATAACAGGTCCAGGTGTCGCTATGAAGTAAATAAGAAACATTTGCAAATCAATAACATCTGATGAAATGAATAATCCATGGTGTTTCGTGTGACGTATGAACATACCATGGATGATATTTCAGATACACAAAAAGATAAGATCAGTTTTGGATTTTTCTGGGGTTTTTTGTTTGTTTTTTGGAAACTGTGATCTCCCCCCAGATTTCACATTCATAAAAAAAAAAAAAAAAAAAATCTGATGACAGCAATTACACAGCAGCTTTCACATGAAGCTAATCTGACTGAATAAAAAATAAATAAAAAGATGTAATAATGCAATTAATTGTTGTTGATTCCGTTCATAATTGAAGTCTAGTACACTGTATAAAACGGGACAGTGAATATATCTGTTTATCATTTTTTCATAAAAAAAAAAAAAAAAAATCATCAAGGTGTCACAAGTCCAAGTCATGGCTGGTTTGACCGCATTAAACTATTAAACTATCTATTCGGATCATCAACATACTTCACTGACGCAAAATGTGACGTCTCTGAAATGATCGTTATATGATCGATTATCTGATGAAACTGAACTCTTTTCAGCTTCATGAAAGTAACCCTGGTGTGTTGAAATAAAACTGCTCCAGACCAGGTTTAGGTCAGAGAGTCAGTTACCATGGTAACAGATTCCAAGTATGAATTACCTCAGTTTCCGAAACCAGCTCAACTGAACCCTCCTGGTTGGGGTTCAGTAACTTCGCTTTGTGAAACGGAAAACTCAGAGTTTCCCTGAGTACAACATACTCAGAGTTCTGCATAGCCCACTTTCTGAAACGGACCCCAGATGAACACCTCAGGTTCTTTGCTGTGTTCTTTGAGTACTTCCTACTGCTGACCTGCTTCAGGTGTCACCTTGTTGGGGGTGTAAAAGTGTTTGTTAGGTGCAGAGTGCCAAATAGGATTTATGTGAATGTCAGCATGCAGGTTTTCCCAGAAGAAGGTTGGAGTGTTGAAGATGAGGACTGTTTATTCACATTATCTGTCAGTATGGTTCTCAGACCAGTGAAGTTTGTGCAGAAGAAAGTGAGATGATGCGTCCCTTTTTCAATTTGTCACTGTCAAATTACCTCCGATTGTGGATTTGGTCCCTGTGACCCTGCACAGTAGATGATGGATGGATGTGCATTTAGTGGTTCTCAAACCGGCTTAAAATAAGGTTTTGTACTTCCTTTATCTCCCCACTAGAGGGCACCAGAGGAAGTAAACTTTTTCTTTCTCTTCTTTCACTCCTCTAGTTTTCTTGTATCCTTCTCCTTATCCATTTTATTTTTCCTCTTCATTCTTCCAATTTTTAAATGCTTTTCAGTCTTTCATCATTCTTCAGTCCTTCACCCTTTGTATTCTTTTTTCATTTCCTCTTTCTTCTCCTCCTTCATTCTCCCTTCCTTTCATTTGCTTCCTTCCTGTTTCCTTTCCTCTTCTCTTTTCCTTTTTCTCCATATGTCCTGCAACCTTCTTCTCTCATCACTGATTCTTTTCTGTTTCTTTCTTCCCTGCCTTTCCATTTTTCTTTCCTTACGTTTTACTCTCTATCCTTTGCTCTGTTCATCTTATCTCAAGTTCTTTTTTTTCTCCTTTAGCTTCAGGCTGAGGGCAGTTTTCTTTACCCCATTTCATCCTTTCACAGTTTGACTTCTTTTTAAAAGCCGTTTCATCACCTGTTCAAGTTTCCTCTTCTTTCTCCTTCATTTCATTTTCTCCACATTTTCAGCCTCACATCTTATTTTTTCTCTTTTCCTGTCCTGTCAGTGTGACATTTCCTCTTTTCTTTCCTCTTCCCTTATTTCTCCTTCATTTTTTCTCCTATCTCCTCTTTCTTCCAATCCTTTTCTCCCAGTTAATCATCATTTGTCCTTTCAATCCTTTCTTTCCCTCTCTGGCATGTCAGTGCTTGCAGACAGAGGAGAGAGAGATGTGTGTGTGTGTGTGTGAGTGTGTGTGTGATACAGATAAAGAAAGCCACAGACAGCGAGTGGACGGAGGCTGAGCAGCAGCGACTTGATCAGCAGCAGCTTCAGAGCTGAAGAAGAGCTGCAGGACAAAGTGGATTTCGGGCTCAGAGACCTGAGAAGAGTCTCCTGAACGGACCCAGAACCTGACGCTGCTCCAGCTCTAAAGAGCCATACAGAAGAAAGTTTATATCACTGCCTTTTGGGAATTCAGGCTACTTTTTTGTATCTTCAATTCAGAAGTAAAGGAAAATAAGGAAAGAAGTGAAAAGCTTTTGTTGCTTAACCAACTAAAAGAGGATGATGGTGTCTGCTGCATCCACCCGGATGCAAAGAGGAGAAGAAACCAAGGAAAATCAAAGATGAAAATAAAGACCCTGACAGAGGAAAACCAGTCGCTTGCAAGTTTTCCCAATTTTAAGTCCCTTTGAAGAGGAAAAGAAAAGAAGAACTGACAAAGTATAAAGCAAAAAGTCTGGATTTGTGCATTCATTCTCAGAAACAAGGAAGAAAATAACAAAACTGCTCTGAATTTTGCAAAACAAACAAGAAGCAGAAGAAGAGTTGATGCAAAGAAGTTAAAACAGCGAAGGAAACAAAAGGACAGCGGTTGGAAAGGACGTGGGAAAAGAGGACAAAAACTTGAACTGGAAAGTTTTTAGGACATAAAAGCAGAACTGCAGTAAAAGAATGAAGCAGGACAAACAACAGGAGTAGAAAAAAAAGAGGCTCAACAAGAAAAAAAAGTCCATTCAGAACAAAATCCAGGAAAGAATAAATCAAAGACAAAAGAAGTGAGAAGACAAGAGACATGCAGCTCCTGGTGCTTCTTGCAGCCCTCCTGTCCATCTTCCACGCTGCAGGTTCTGTGGCCCCCGTTGGGAGCGTGGCCCCGGGCCGGCTGGAGCGCTGGGTCCGATCCGGCCTCCAGTCGCTGCAGTGGGACCAGCTGGACCGCTGCCTCCGCACGTCCTCGGTGTCTGAGGCTGAATGCCGGCGGCTTGCACACCTGCCGCTGTCCGCCGTGGCCGTGTACGTGTCGGAGCCGCGCGCTGCTGCAGGTGAGAGCGTGACGCAACATCGCGCCTTCGTCCAGGAGACGAGGACAGGTTCAGGAGGCGTTTTCAGTTAGAAACGATGAATTTGATCCTGCTTCATCTTTGGAGAGCCAGTTCCGTCACTAATCTGTAAAACATAAAGCCGAAATTACTAAATGAGATCAGTTAATACGGTTCATTAAATAAAATGAATTTTAAAATGACATTTATTCTTTGAAGCATGTTTCTTTTATTTTTACGGGAATCTTTATATTTATAATAACATTTCTCTTGAAATAATACAAGTTTATAGTTCAGGGATTATTTAAGTTGTTCTTATTCACTTGAGTGGACTTTTTTGTAATTTCGTCTTTCTGTCTCTTTTTAATTTTTATTGATATTTTAGTGGTCTTTTCATTAGTATTGCCATGTTTATTTATTTAATAGGACTTTTATGTAATACCACAATCGATTGATTATTTTTATAGTTTTATTTTTTATGACACATTCAAGGCCATCGCTTACTTTAGGTTCCAGTTATTTTCAATGATATTCCATGTTATATGCCAGACTACATATTCATCATTAGAATTAATACGAGAAGATAAATGACAGCAGATCCCACAAACTCATCAAGTAAAACACAACAAAATAATAAAAGTATTTCATCCCGGGCACTAAAATGCATTTTGGTTCTAAAAGTGTGACTCCAAAGATCAGCATTGATTTTTGTCTCACCATATTTAAAGTTCACTTTCATCTTTGAAAGGCATCGGTTTTCTGATGATTCCAGTCATCTGCACTGCAGCAGCAAACATTTGTGCTTCTCCATCCGTCCAGCTCCTTCTGACAAAGTTCTGGCCATCCTGCCGGAGTCCTCAAGCGGGTCGCTGACCTCCAAGTTGCGTGGAGGTTTCGGTGTTGGGCGGATGCTGAACAGGGGGGAGGCTCTCCACCGACACCAGCAGCCTCTCACCACCTCCACGGCCCACGATGCTGTTCTGGTCCTGGACCCGAGCCCTGGGGAGAACTTTGGACACCCTGTGGTCCTCTTCTACGTAGATATGAATATGACGAAGAAGAGATGCTCCCACCTGGATGGTGTTTTCTTGGGTGAGAAAGACACTTTTCTTTTAAATTAAAAAAATGAAATTCTGACAGTTTATTATTCCAGTGCAACAACATGTTAAAGTAAAACAGGATGAGTCAGAGTTGTGGACTCGAGTCCTGTGACTTCCTTAATTTTATGACTTAAACTTCAAAAAGACTTTGCAATGCAGCTTGAACTTTGCTGAGGTCATTAACAAAAAATGAATTATTCAGTACATGTTGGTCCAGGATCACAGACGGAGATGAAACAACTTCCAACTTTCAACATTTGAAGTGGAGCAGGAGGGGGTACTCTCATGCTATGATTGGTCAGCTTTGTTGCTTAAAGGTGACAGAATGATTGAACAGTGTATTTATCCTTGTCTGGTGATGTGATATATAGTCACAATATTTTGGTTTTGTCTGTAACGCCTCAGAAGTTTCCAAAAAACCTCTCTCAGAAAGCTATGTTAGATGGGGGGTTTGGGTGGGGGGTGTTGGTTTAAACATGTAGTTTTGCACCTATTTGGGTTAGGGTTTGGGCTTAACTGGCAACCTCAATATGAAATGCAAGCACTTGATGCTGATTGGCTGCCTTTGCTGCCGCTCAAAAGAGACTGCCTGCTTGGGAAAATGGACAGAGCAACTTTCTGCAGTTATGGCCAACGCAAGGAGTTTAGATTTGGCCCAAAAACTCTGTCCCAACCTGACCCGAGCTCCTGTATGTTCTGTCCAAACCCGTCCCAGACCGAGTTCAGGTCAGGTATCAGGCCAGGCTCGGTTGCTATGTTGTAATCATTATGCCAAAGCTTTATATAAAATAAAAATACTAATTAAAAATACTATTAACTGCTCAAACTGGCCCAACGAAAGTGGTGGGAAATCACGGCCCGATACCTGGCCCGAACTTGGGACCGGGCCGATCAGGATTGGCCCAGTTTGTGGCGAAGGAGGGTTAGGGTGATACAAAAAAATTAACTAACCACAGATGAAAAAAAAAAAACATTTCTGGACCAGGCTGCTAAAATGTTTAACTCTGCTGCAGAGTTGGACCTTTTAACATGGAGGTCAGTGGGGATCTGCTCTGTTTTGGAGCCAGCACCTAGTGGTCAGTGGAGGAACTGCAACAAAACGTACTTCCTGGATGAACTTCAACCCGGAAGTGAGATGGTTGCCGTTTGGGGTTGACTTGAAACTTGACTTGGGACTTAAGGACAAAGACTTGCGACTTGCATAACAATGACTTGCTTCCACCTCTTGTTTATTTCTTGTTTATTTCACTAAACTGCTTAGACAAAGCTGAACTATTACACCAGCAGTCACAGAATGTTCCTTGCCGTATCCGTTCATGCATACCTCTGAGCTTCACAGAGAGTCGGCTACACGTGCAATATTTGTCATTTGGGAAAAATAGGTTTTGGTCACTTCAGAGTAGCAGTACACTGAGGGGCCCCCTGGAGGGAGGTGTTTTGGGCACGTCCAACCAGATGGAGTCCATGGGGTAGACCCAGGACATGCTGGTTTGAATATTTCCCTGGAAGAGCTGCAGGAGGTGGCCTGAGAGTGAGAGCGGTGGGACCTGTCAGCTGATGCTGCTGGCCCAGCAACCCCAACGCAGGGAAGCTGAAGCGGATGGATGGACAGTGAATGACTGGCAGGTGCTTAAGTCTTCTCTCAGCAACGTTACAGGACTGTGGTGGTGTATAACAGCAACAGTGGATGGAAAGTTAGTTCCTGCTGTCATTTATTTGAAAGATGTTGTGGCTCCAGTAGTGAGGCCCCACCAAGGCAAGGCAAGTTTATTTCTAGAGCACAATTCATACACAAGGTAATTCAAAGTGCTTTACGTCTACATAAAATCACAAGAGGCAAATAAAATAATTCCGTAAAACATATAAATAATCAATACCAAGGGCCCACAGGTCTGCTGTAGGAGGACTGTAGCCTCCATACCCGGGGCGCCCCTCAAAAACCTAAATATGAAAAACTTCTATGACATTTTTTCCTTTTTTCATGTTTGCTATTTAATCTGCCCTGTAAAAAAAAAAAAGAATTCTGATTTTCTATTTGAATTTTATCTATAAAACACCAACACCTTTCCACCTTTCAGCTGTATAAGGACATTTAAACGCTGTTTGTTAGAAATCCATGCTGGCAGTACTTCCATGACTACATTTGCAGGGTTTTTTTTACGTGTGTCTTTGCAGACATCACGATGCTCTTTCACCATCTGTGTCTATTATGTTCTATCAGCTTTATTTTTTTCTCACAGGAACTCATGTGATTGGAGGCAGACTTTAAACCAAATGCAGCCAGTGCAGAATTTCAGATCGTAAATGCGATGGCGTGAGAAGAACAGACTTTGATTGGTCTTATAAGTTATGAACACAGTCAATAACAACAACAGGGCATTTGTTGTAAAAGTAAACAAGGAAAACAATGAGGACGTCATATTTGTTGTCATAAGAAGAGTCCGTGAAGAAGAATGAGGAGCAGAAAAAGTGCTCACTCCTGCAGAAAAGAACTGAAGTGGCAAAAAGAAGTGTAATTCTTTGAGTGTGTGCAGGTTTCTAACATCCTGCTGTGAAAGGCCAGATGTCGAGGTGACTTTGGGCTCCACGTTACACGAACATGCAACACTCAATTATTCATCTGTGCAGACACGGCACTGTGCCCCCTGTTGGGCCTTTTAATGGCTTTGTACCAGTGTCTGTTAAAAAGAAACTTTCTTCAGAGCTCATTTAATCTGCGACAAACACGTAGCTGTGGATGGAAGAAGAAGAACTAGTGCAAAGAAAGCGGACAAACTGAGATCTGAGGGGACTCTGACCCAAAAACACTTTCCAGTTAGGAGCTTGTGCCAGAATTTGGATTTTTTTTTTCTTCTTTTTAAGCACTAAGATAAGTAGGAAACTATACAACTTTTCTGCTTAAAAAATCTGCAATGTCAGCAGTCTTTAAGAAGAAACAGAAAACTTCACTGTTTAGAGAATTATGCATGAATCCATTCTTAATCTTTATCTTATTTTCCTAAAAATATGATCTTGCAGGGTGCAGTAGACAACTATTTAAGAAGATTAATTTTGAAAGTATACAACCAAAATGCTCAGTCTCCTTCTAATCTCAAAAAGACATAAAATCACACTACCAGCTAATTACTTATTAGGCTGCAGGAGTGGTTCGAGTACAAAGAACTGGACATATCCTATGTGATGTCATCCATAGTTTAGTTCTTGTCTTGGAAAGTCTCTTTTTTGCAAAAATGTCATGTATTTGTCTGGAGATTGACAGGCAGCTCAGTGGTAGCTCTTTAGCCTAGCAGGTGGGAGGTACGGGTTTGAATCCCAGTTACGTCTTCAAGTGCTACACCACACTAATTGTGCAGATCATTCTGCTGTGGTGACCTGAAACAGGGAGCATCCTGAAAATGAAGTTTTATTTTGTTTGGGGATTGAAGCTCAGGTGCCAGAACATGGAACAACCGTTAAAAGCGACAGCACCTTTCCAGCACCATTCAAGTCAACATGAGGAGTGGGACCAGAAGTGCCTTCCAGTGGTTCGAAAGAAACCATCCACTCTGCTCCATCACAGATACGCTTCAAGTCTATTTCACTGCTAGACCGCCAAATATCAATTTGTCCACAGAAAATCAAGTTAGCAGAAAGTCAGACATGGCACAGAGAATCCGGTGACTTTTCAAAATAAAAGACCACAAGTGAGTTCCTGCTCTTATGTTGTCATTACATCAACCTGTGGCGGTTGTCGAGAAACAGTTCAGAGGCTTTTAAAAGATATTTGAACCTCACACGAGGAAAGGAAAGGATCAGTTTAGTCCAACAGTACATTCTATTTGACACCAGTCATTCTTTTTATGAATATGTAATTCCAGAAAGAACAAGACATGATGAGACAACTTTGGGGCACACCTATGACAGCGCAAAACCACTTCAAAACCAGACTTCTGTGGGACTTAAGCTTAAGTCTTTTTTGGAGCAAGCTCCTAGTGGTCAGTCAAAGAACTACAGTCTTCTTCAGATCCTGAATGGTGACTGCAATGTATTTTTCAGCCTACAGCGGTCTTGTCTTGGTGTGGCCCATTGACTGTAAAATACTGGACAAACTATGTGTTTATGTGGCCCATAGATAGCTTTTTTTCCTCAAACTGCATAGCGCCATTTTGCAAAGGGGTGGGACAGAGTTGTCAAAGCCAATGGCAGAGCCAGTGGCTAGCAAAGCAATTTTTGTAGCAGGTTGAATATATGTTTAATTCTGCTGCAAAGTTGGAGCTTTTAACATGGGGTCAATGGGGATTTGTTCTGTTTTGGAGCTAGCACCTAGAGGTCAATGGAGGAACTCCTCTGAGATCTAAAGTCAATTCTGCCTCTGACTACGTGCCAGTAACACCAGTCACGTGTGCTAAATATGAATTTTATGTTTTATGCATGTGGCTACCACAGACAAACAAGCGGGAAGTCCTAAAGGCACAGACGTTTTTACGGCGCCTGAGTTAGATAATTGGGTTCGTTTTTTTAATCTGCTCCGGGTTCCACAGATGACAGATGTTTTCCTTATTAATCTCAAAACATGAGATTTTCCAAGACTTGCTAATGTGTGAGAGCGAGTCATGAGGGCACGATATCAGCCAACATAATCAAGGTTTCCAATACAACAAAGACATGAGTTGCTCCTAATAACCGCCTGATGGTGGCCTGAGGCCCTGCGATGGACTGGCGACCTGTCCAGGGTGGACCCCTGTCTTTCGCCCAAAGTGAGCTGGGATGGGCTCCAGCAGACCCCCGTGACCCTGCACAGGACATAGCGGGTATAGATGATGGATGGATGGATGGTGGCCTGATTGAGTGTACACTCATTAAAACACAAAATCTGAGAAACCCTCTGGCAACACGTCGATGTCTAAACATGGTGGACAGGAGCAGCAGAGGACGTTTCCCATATCACTTCCACTACAGATCCTTCCTTGCTTCTGTGTCTTCAGGTGAGGAGTGTTTGACTCTGGCTCTGAAAGGTCGCTGTCAGAACCAGCTGAAGCGTCGCCAGGCCGGACCAGAGAGGCTTTTCAGTAACGGTCGGTTAGCAGGCGGGACGCCGCGAGTTGGCACCGGTGGTGGCCGTCTGCTGGGGAGAGCCATTGGTGGGTTGTGCGAGGTCCACTTTCTGCCGCTGGTGGTTGCCGTTGGAGACAGTAACCGCACTCAGAGACTCCAGTGTGTTGGTAGGTGTGAAAACCCAACTCTGAAATCATTCAAAGCAAATGTTTGGTTCCTTTGTTTCATTGCTGTAATCTGTTGCTGCGTTTATGTATTTTGTTGTTTATTTCTGTTTAGTTTTTGTCTTTTCTGTTATCATTTAGACCCATGCAAACGAGGGTAAATAGTAGTATAATTTGCGTGGAAGCACACACAAACAGAGAGACCATGAGTGACTGATGTCACACTTTCTGAGGACACTGCAGCTGGAATAAACTAAACCTCAGATGAAGGTTAAACCCCAAAGCAACGGGGTTCCAGAGACTTTAACATGGGCTTAAAATGTAAACTTCAGCTAAGCTAGAGGCAGCTCTGCTGTATTTCATGTTTCATTGTTGTGTTTTAAGTTGTTTTTTTAATTCTTTTCCTGAGGGGTTTATGATTTATATTGTTTAGTGTTTTTGTTCTTTGTTCTGTTCTTAAAGGTTTTCTTTCTTGTTCCTTTGTAATGCTTTTGTTTAATTTTTACTGTTCTACTTGTTATTTTTTGTCCTTGTTAAAGGGTTTTGCTGCCCTTGTTTTGTTTATTTTTTCTCAAATGTTTGATTTTGTAATGTAGTGAGTTTTTTGTTGTCGTTGTTTTAAATCATGACTTCTTTTACTAACCTTGTATTGTTTTCCCATCATTGTTGCCCACGCATCACTCCCACCTCCCTGGGATTGAAATTAGGCCCCATGTCCGCAGAGTCCAAGATATTACTGACTGATATCAGCTCAGTGACACCTTGGATGCAAACGTGCAGCACCAGATTCGCGGATTTACAGAATTCCTTTCATTTCTTGTAAAGTTACTAGGAAATGGAAACTGTCTCCCACATGTAAAAACGGTCTGTGGTGACTTCATTTCCAGCAGAGCCAGAAATGGAAGCTGAATCTTGAGCCACTTTCACACAGCGATCGTGATGTAAAGACCTATTGGAGATCCTCTCTTCATTCTGCCTCCACTCTGCATTCACAGTGATCCCAAGAAGACACAATATTCCCTCCAGAGTGGATCGTTTCACAAAGCATTATGCTGTTCCAGGATCTACAGATGCTCCCTTTCTTGTACTTGCAGTAAACAGTCAGGTCCATAATGTCTCTGGTTACTCAGTCCTTCATTCAGTCAAAGTTGAGTCAAAGTTGGCTTATAAATTGATTCAATAATCAATTATTGTTTATTTGTTCAATTTTTCTGAATTTCATTTTCACAAAAAAGAAAAGTGGAAATGACTCTAAAACTTGTACATTTTACTTCTTTCCACCTCAGACCCCCAACCAGCTGAGACAGATGAGTAATTGTGGGTCCTGCTGCAGGTTTTTTATTTATACTGTCGCCTCGTACTTGCTCAGGTTTGGGGATTTTGTTGGGTTTCTTAGCTTGGCTATTTAAAAAAAAATGAATTGGCATCACACAAATTTAGAAGTTTGAACTAAAGTTAATTTTAAATTGGAATTAACTGGATCATGTCATGATCGACTCGGGTTTCTCAAGACAACTTGTTGTAAATAGGTACTATATAAATAAACTGAATTGGGCTGCACTTGAATTGAATTGAAATGTGGTGCCTACAGACACGACACAAACTGGCTGTGTGAGTGAGCCTCAAACACAGCACAGCACAGAGACCATTTGATCAAGCTTATTAATAGTGTGTGTAAAGATGTCATGTAGATAAAAAGAAATATTTGTTAGCTATCAACTTCAGATTTCTTAATTTCTACTAAGACACAATGGACTTTTGTTTTGCTGGCAGGATTTCCATATTTGTTTTTATGGGGCTGAAAGATCCAGAAGACTCGGTCGATCCGAGTCGACCCAGAAGGACACACATCTGTTGGTGCAGCCGGATTGACATTAGCGCTGCTCGTGTTTGTTGGTCCACATACATGAAGCAGTTTCAGAATGTTTAGTCGGGGACCAGCTCATATCTTTTCATTAGAACAAAATACAAAAAAACAGCAACATGCTGAAAGGTTTTCAGGTAACTTCAAATGAAGCCCTGATCGTGGGCTGATAGGCTGAGAGCTCAAGCATCACCAGGAACTGTCCTTCGTCCGAAGAGGAAGTTTTCTGTGCAACAGCTGCATCAGTCCTGACCTCAGCAACCCAAAGTTTCAGATATGTGGTGGCGCTCTTTGCAGAAGAAGCTTCTGAGTATGGATACAATGAAAAATAGTTCTTAGCTGCAGCCAAGACCACCCACAACCGAATCCTCTTCAAGCATCCTGCGTCTCGTGAGAACGACTTCTGGGAAAATGTTATCTCCCTGTTTAGACAAGCACAGGAAATCCTTGGATAAAACAGTCAGACAGTCTGGCATGCAGCAAATATTTGGAGATTAAGAATTCTGTAATTGTTATTTCAGTCACCTGCACATTCACACTGATGTGTCTCTGCTACTGTGAAGAGTTTTGTTTGTGAGCTTCCGCATCTTTGCTGCGGTGCTCTCCTTCTTCTGAAATGTTTCTTCTATGTCAGACCACGCAGAGTTCGCCAGGTGTCCCCAGCCGCTGCCCATGAGCTCTTCCAGTCTGCCCATGTCCAGCTGCGAGCTGAATAAAAACACCCGGCGCTGCCACCAGCAGCCGCTGGCCACTCACCTGTCCTGTCGCCTCTACCAGACCTGCGACCACGCAGTGCTCATCTCAGGTTGGACCGCTCATGTGTTTGTCTCATCACCTCAGAGAAAATAGCCAAGGTTTTCTCTTAAGATCTTCTGCTTCCTGGAGTTTGAATTTACCTGAAAAGACTACGTTTGACTTCCTGATACGCAATCACATCTCATTCACTCACGGGCCGAACTACTTCTAAAGACGAACAATCTGCAGGCCTGTGCATCGTCTGCTTATTAAATTTCAGCTGATTAAAAATAGTGAGTGATTATTCAATTTTATAAAAAGCAGAGAATTATTCTAAATAATAATAATAATTTAAAAAAATCACTCCAGAATAGAAACACATTTTTCTTAATTGGAGACTGAATGTTGAAGACGTCATCATGAAAGAGTTCCTGTTATAGTTCAGCTGTGCACTCCACTGTCCAATTGACACATAAAATAGTGGATTCATTCAAAGTAAAGACAAATGTCTCTATTTTATTTATTTCAAACTGAAAGTAAAGAAGAAACCGCATAAACTTGTCTATCTTGCCATTCAGCACATCTGGTACACATCCAACCAGAAGAACTCTGGGATGTCTTCCAAGATTACGTTCTTGAGTCTCTTAGTCTCCATAATATCACCTGTCACTCTCCAAGGTAGTTTAATCATGGACATCGATGTGTGATAGTGTAAAATCATACGCTGTTGTTTGAAGGTTTACAAGAGTCCAGAGTTGTTTTGGGTGGTATTTGCCAATCGAAGGGACAGGTGACCTCAAGCAGAAGACAACACGTCCTTCAAATCAGAAACCCCAAATTTCTACATGTCTCTTGCTTTTTTGAAGAAACTGAGGTGATTATTTTTAGATGAAAACTCAAGTCATAGAGATGAATAAGCTTTCAGGATAGAAATAACTAAAGATTAATTGATGAGTTGTTGAAACCCAGAGGTTCCCGTCTCAATCAGATGCCCGAACCACCTCACCTGGTTCCTCTCAGCACTTCCTGACTTACAGAAATTCAGGTTCCAGTCACCCTGCAGAGGAAACTCGTTCCTCCCATTCCAGTCCATGACCTCAGTCTTTCAGCCATCATAGCCACTAATCACGACTGTTTAATCTCTGAAACAACAGCAAATGAAGTTTTTGCTTGAACGTGTGTTGTTGAATTTAAGTTGGCATATTAAGTGATGGAAATATGACTCTACGTCCGTTTGCGTGTTTACACAGGTGGCTGGCAGCAGCAGATGACATTCCAGCGTCACGCTCAGAACCTCCACCGATTCTATAAAATGCTCAGAAATAATGGCTTCCATAAGGATCACATCAAGACCTTCTTTGCCAGCAGTGGACAGCTTCCCGGTAGGGAGTCAATAATCGCTCAAACATTACAAAAGAAACAAAAAAAAAACAGCTCAGAGACACTTATAATATGCCTTGGTTACATCACTATCTATCTTTGTAAAAAAAATAAGTGATAGAAAATATAATAATTTAGACTGATACATCAATATACAGTGGGGCAAAAAAGTATTTAGTCAGCCACCAGTTGTACCAGTTCTCACACTTAAAAATATGAGAGAGGCCTGTAATTTTCATCATAGGTGCACTTCAACTATGAGAGACAAAATGAGAAAAAAAATCCAGAAAATCACATTGGCTG
>JBAMYA010000014.1:13938326-13957092 GCA_037176975.1 Arrhamphus sclerolepis | reverse complement strand
GAGCTGGGATAGGCTCCAGCAGACCCCCGTGACCCTGCACAGGAAATAGCGGGTATAGATAATGGATGGATGGATAAGACCAGAAAGTCCTTTTAAGATTTTCACACACCACTTCTGCATGCTGGTTTATTGCAGTTAAAACCAGAAGTTTACTGTATAAAAAGGACAAATCTTTTTTTTCTTCACTGTGAGACTAAACTGTTCATGTTTTAGGTCAGTTGGGATTAACAGAGTCAGAACTTCACGTACATTTCCTGACGTTTTAGCATCGTTGTTTCTAAGCTGTATGACTTTGATCAAATGTTTTGGTTTTCCTTCCAGAAGATTCTCTCAATAGTTTTCTAGAATTGTGGTCCATTCCTCCAGACAGAGCTGGTGGAACTGGGTCAGGTTTGTAGGTCGTCTTGGTCTTTTCAACTCTGAACACAGATGTTCTACAGGACTGAGATCAGGGATCTCTGATGGCCACTACCAACATTTATTTAGTTGTCCTGAAGCCACTCTGGAACTAATTTGGTGGTTTGTTCAGAGTCACTGTCCCTTTAAGACCCATCTGTGTCCAAGTTTTAACTTCCTGACTGATGCCTTGAGATGTTGCTTCACTATTTCTACCTGATGTTCTTTCCTCAAGATGTCATCTGTTCAGTGAAGTCCACCAGTCCCTCCTGCAGCAGCACACCCCCACATCATGATGCTGCCACCCCCGTACTTCACAGAGGGATGGTGTTCTCAGGCTTTTTCCTCCAAATGTAACAATGGTCATTATGGCCAAACAGTTCAGTTTTAGTTTCATCACCACAGGAATGAAGCGCTTTTGTAATCTGTTGTCTTCTTCCTGGCTGAGTGGTCTTCCAGTCCATGATTTAACATCTTCATCTGTTTATTGTGTGCAGATTTTGATGACCATGACTTCCTTGTTAGCAGACGCACAATGAGGTTTTATTTACACTTACTTTAATCTACTATTACTTCAAGACCTGCACTGTTGCCAATCACAGTCCCCTGTGTATGCGTGTGTTTTCTCACCAGACAGGAAGTTGCTCTGAGCGTCCAGGACTTCCTGAACGTGTCGGACCCACACCTGCTTGACTTCCACGTTGGCGGCTTGTAGTGTGAATCGCTCTGATGAGCCGCGACATGACAGGACGAACTTGCAGGGGTCGTTGTCTATGCTGTCCTCCAGACCCAGGAAGCACACCTGCAGAGGCGGTTACTCAGAGTTTATTCACGGGGAACCTGCAGTCAAACTGACCCATTTTTTCCTGGAAAACTTTGTTTCTGGAAAGCTTCACATACCTTGATGCTCTTCTTGAACTGGTAGCCAGGTGTCGATGAGCCTTTCCTGAGGAGCTCGCTGAAGATGACGATCTGCTCAAAGAGAAACACTCTTCGCTCTTTGGAGCGTGACAGGACACCGGCGTCCTGCTCTGTCACGAAGAAGGTTTCCTGCTGCAGCAGCTTGCCCTGATTGGTCAGTTTACCCTGCACAGACAAAGAACAGACCGCTTAGATGTCGAACTGATGAGCAGAATGAACACATCTCGCATCGCTAACGTACCTCGTATCCCTGAAGCCGACCCAGATTCATCATGTCGTTGCAGAGTTTGGGGACCTGAGACATCAAATCTACAGCTTTCTGTAGTTGGACAGAGAGGTTTTAGAGGAGTTGTTACGGCAGCACAAACATCCACACACTTTTATCCCTTTACCTCAATTTGTTCACAGTCCATTCCTGCCTTGGTGCTGAACTTGAGGAAGTCCTGAGAAGAAGAACAAAGTTAGTTCAACCCTGCACACAAGTGATGGACAGACGGACAGACACACCAACTCATGTTTCAGCTTCCTCCTCTTTCTTGTCCTCTGGGAAATTTCTGCGTCAGAGAGCAACTTCACGAAACGCCACCTGTGGGTCATTACTCTCCTCAGCACGACTGCTGTAGTTTTAGAGAAACAGCACTGAGCATACCGTGTGTGTGTGTGTGTGTGTGTGTGTGTGTGTCTTTTTTACTGCCTGACAGATGATATGTACGTTTTGTGTCTGTTACCTTCAACAGAAGCTGGTATTTAGTGATTCTCTGGATTGGTTTGATGAGGAAGTCGCTGATGCTCAGTCTGGACTGAATGTCCTGCTGGATTCCCTGTAAAAGAGTAGAAATGTATTAAAATAAGAACTGCTGACTCTCTTATGTCAGCAGGAGGCCTCAATGCAAAAAAGACATGCAGGACAGGGCCCTCAAAGACCGGATTCGTGCCGGATTCACAGGACAAAGTTTCCTGATGACAAACATCGTGTGTCAGTTTGTAAAGACTGAATCACTCAGGTTGGCTTCCTGTTCATTTCAGGACAGATTTTACTGTTTTTAAGGTTTTAAACAGATTGGCACCATGTCCATGCTCCTGAGCGCTGAGGTCTTCCAGCCAATGTTCCTGGATCCAGAGGTGACTGAGCTCTTTCACTCGCTGGCCCCAGTTTGTGGAACAGATTACCATTACAAACTAGCACTGCTAAAACGCTAGCTACATTCAAGTCTCAGCTGGAGCTGAGTAATTACTTCTAATTCACTTTACTACATTTTCTGTGCGCACATTTTAAAGTTGTTTGTTTGCCAGTAAAGCGCTTTGGTCAACACTGGCTGTTTTTAAGTGTGAATTTGAAATAAATTGGACTTGACTGATCCTTTAAATGTTCCAGGTTTTGTTCTGGTAAAAATACAACCAGTAAGAGTCGTTGGAGCCGTTTATGCATGTCGAACATCCAACAGTCAGTTAGGGTTCCTGATTCTGAAGTGTTTGGAACAAAAAGCTCCTCACAGAAAGCAAGCGAAGAGAGAAAGAAAGAAGCAACTGCTGACTCCAAACACAGAACAAACAACGCGAGGAAGCAACAGACAGACGGACTGAAGCTGAGGATGACTGATTAGATGAGCAGACAACGAGGAAGTTCAACAACACAAAAGCTGAGTCTGAAAGGAACCTAAAAGTTCACTTACGTCGAAGTAGGTGTCATACTCTGCTACGATGTACTCAGATTTGGGTTTATTCTGACAGTAAACCACGTACATATGCAGCCTCCTCTCCTGCAGCACAAACATCACGCTTTCAGACACTGAAAGAGCTTTTCATCAAACTACTCTGTGATGGTTTCACTCACATGTTTGATGAAGAGCTCAGAAAGCAGTTCATGGTCGTCCAGACATTTCTCCAGCTCTCCTACGAAGAAGCTGACGGAGACAAAAAGGAGACGGGGTCAGTCAGAAGCAGCTAAGAGCCTCCGTCTGGGTCCGACTCCAGAGACCTGGACTTACTCTCGGTGCCAGTCGTAGATCTGGTGGATGTTCCCAAACACGATTTTGTCTTTTCCTTTCATGTCGTCGGGAACGCCTTTCTCCTCGATGCGCTTCATGAAGCCCTGCAGGAACACAAAAGTCAGTACCTGCGTGCTGATCCAGAGCAGCTCCCAGACCTCTGAGCCCCCCTCCATCCCCCCCGACAGCCCTCACCTCCACCACGATGCCCAGGTCTTTGACGTAGTCCTTCTCTGTCTGAATCAGCTCGTTCAGAACAAACCTGCAAAGAAACAAAGCAGGACGTAAGGGAACATGACTGCTGTGACAGTAAAAGTGCAGAAAAAAAGATGCAGTTGGTGACGCAGTACTCACATCCGTCCTCTCATAGCTTTCGCTCTCTGCTCCAGTTCAGGGTTCCTCGGCTGGACTGGAGTGCTTTGTTCTGGTGGAGACAGGGAGGAGAAGCCCGGATACGCTCCCGGTTCCACAGTCTGAGCAGAGGACAGGGCAGAGCGGCGCCAGTCAGTGCGTGAGTCAAATGAGCACCATCACACAATCATTGAGAGCAGCTGTCAGGGTGCTGATGCTGCCTGACAGCAGGGGGCAGCACCGAGCTGCACCGAGCTGCAAAACTGTCAGCTGTCTTGAAAACGTGTAATTAAGCTTCATTCTGGGGCAGAAACGACAACGCTGGCGTGGACGTTGAGGCGTAAGAAACCTCAGAACACATCCTGCAGAGATTATACAACTTCCTCAGCTCTTCTGTATCATCATGCAGCCTGTAGCCTCTCCTGGTCTAACATTTGATGAAGCCTGAAGGGTTTAATTTAGCGGCCGCTGCTCCAAAAGTTTAATTACATGTTGCAAAGGAAAACTGTAAAACCAGCATTCAGCATCTACAGACAACAAGGACACCAGCAGATGTCAGTTCACTGATCGTTCTTTCAAAGCTCTTTCAAACTTCCAAACATACAAGCTACAGTAAAACTGAACGTCTGACTGCAAGTAATTGCCGTTTTGGATTCTGAAGCTGGGGCAGGAGAGGCTTCTGACCTCAGGAGACGTTGCTGTTGACATTTCTGAGCAGGAAGTGTTGGATTCAGTTTGCACAACTTAACTTATTTTACAGGCTATACAAACTCTGAGCTTTAAATCAGTCACCTTCAGCCTTGGTACTCAGGACCGTTTTTACAGGATTTTTACAGTCTAATAGGATTAACTGAAGTCACATTGAACGATGTGAAATGGGTAGATAATTTACAACATGTGTGACTGAACATACGCTGAATCGTGGCTACGACAGAAATAAATCTGAGTGTATTTCAGCGTCATCGCATCATTGTATTCTGCTAATGCAGTGATGACTCTGAAGTTAGCGTTGTCGTAGTGCTGCTGGTGTGCTCTGAAAAGAAAATAAATAAAACCAAGAAAAATAGAAGTCTTTCTTCTCTAGAGCTGAACGTTTTTCTTCCCGTTTCTCCGTTGTAGCTGCTGCTGTTGTTGCTAGGATACTGCGCTGTGTAGACGCTGATGTTATTTCATGGTTAGCTCCTATTGGTTGGTCAGCTGACAGAGATGGTGGAGGCGGCGACAGACCATCATACTGTGATGATTTCTGACACTGCTGACATCTGTCTCAGCCGTCTTTGGTCGTCTGTCTTTGCTCCCGTCTCACTGTTTCTGAGCTACGATGGTCCATCTTCCATCAGCTTGTCAATAAACCACTATTTAGAGTCAGATGTGTTTCTGAACAGGGAAACACTGAAAACACACAGGGCAGTAGGTCCTGAGGACCAGGGTTGAAGAACACGATATATTTCAATATCCTGAACTTTCAGTAGACAAACGTCCACACTAAAGACGTCCTTTCAGACAACTGCGTCATTGTGACAGTCTAATCAACCAAGTTAAGCCACCTCTAACCCTGCTCACTGAACCCACCCAACCCTTCACTTGCATGTTTGCTCTGGATGAAATGAGTAAATAATAGTACACAAATGCCAACAATGATTACAATAGCAACACCACCGTACAACACCACCTCACTGATGCATTAATGAATTTGATGAGACGAAACACACAAAAACGTCCACTGATGCATGATGATGCAGCCGCGCTCGCTGCACATCCCACACTCACCATCTTGGTTTTGACCAGTTTCTCTATTGCGCTAACCAGCTCAGCGGCGCTGGGCACCTCAGAGGACGACTGCAGAGATGTTAGCAAGGACGAAGACTGAGAGGAAGAGGAGGAGAGGACAGAAGGAGTAAAGAAGAGTCAAACTGTAGCGAGGAGAGACCAGAAACAAGCTGTTTATGAGCAAATGATCAGTCTGCAACCTGGAAGCCCAAGAACTGCGATCAGTACAGAATACAGCTGTTCAGAATTCAAATCTAAGATGAAAGAAAACAGATCAGATGATGGATGGAGCTGTCTTTTCTTCTGTTAGTTAAAATTGAACAGGAAGGAACTGTAAGAGAGGCTTGGAGGGGTGATATTGTTGTTTGTTAGGATCCAGGTGTGTGTTGGTGAGACTGAAAAAGTTACATAAGACGTGCTATAAAGATAAAGTTTGTTTTGACAAGGGAACTCCAGAGTGCGATTTAAGTCATATTACTCAGATAAATGAGTTTGTTCATGTGGATGGAGGATCTTCTTCGTACATGCATCTGCTTAATATACATCACTCAGTTACAACAGTTAGCATTATTAGCATTGTTAGCATCATTGAAGGCCTAAATGCCTCCTCCTGCTTCTAAACTCAGATAAGACTGGGGTTGTTGTATTTGGACAGACAGACCTTTAAACTTTTGTTATCGCAATGATGCACAAGGACAACAAAACTGGAGGTCTGTCATTCGCCGGCGCAACACAGTATTAAAAATATTAGAAAGTAAAACAAAGACAACTGTGTTGTAACCATGACTACTGACTTTGGCATCCATCACTCCTGTAAGGGTTGCTTTTAACCTCAATTTCACCTGTAACTGCAAATCAATTTTTTATTGGCTGGTCCCAAAAGCATTTTGAAAGCTCTGTTCTGATGAGGTTTTGCGTTTGTCCATTCACAAGCCCTGAAGCTCTGAGCTCTGTTATATTTCCATGTAATATATGGATATATCATATCATATATACATATAGCATCTCCCTCTCAGGCTGCAGACCTGGAGGCTCCCAAACAACTTTTGTTGCATCTTTGATACAGTCTTATCTTATCTCATCTCTTATACTTGGACTGAGCATGTTAGGATTGAACAGGGCTGTTTACTTTCTCTTCAGAGTATCCTGAGATGACTTTTGGTATGAATTAGTGTGATATAAAATCAATATTTCAAAAGAGAATATACTCACCTGGATGTGGAGAGTGGAAAGAAAATGTGATATTAATTAGTAGAAACAGATGTTAGTGGAAACGGCAGAGCAGGAAATTTATTTAGAGCCACTTTATGAAATATGAAGCGGTGATGAAGAAATCCATGGCTACCTTATCGTCCTGAACCGATGGATCCTTGATGATCTCCATGGGTGGAGGAAGAGGAGGGTGGACTTCATCCTCTTGCTCCTCCTCCCCTCCGCTCTGCATCCCGGTGGACGTCTTTGATAGCGAGCTTCCGTCTTTCCTGAGGGGACTCTGAGGGAGGAGACAGGAAGCAGCTCATCAGCAGACCATCCACACGACTGATTTACAGAACAACATCAGACAGCTGATCCTGCTGCGTCTGAATCAATGTTTTTTTTTTAAAAATGAGAAAATCTCTGTGACAGTCCAAACAAACCCATCTGGATGTTTTAAAGCGAGTTTGTCTCTTTCATCGTGTTGCTTGTTTGAGGTAAATGTTGACGTGAGTTATCGGCTTTCTGAAGACCCTGAACTTCTGGAAACAACCTCAGTAGTCCAGATTCCTCTCCAATCATTTGATGACATCACCATATATGTGTACACAATACCTTCCAGATGGCACAACTGTTCTACTGAAGATGTTTAGTGGATAAGGATCACGCCTTAACCGCTCTGCTGTGTTCAGGGAGTCAAGCACCTCCCTCTTGTGGAGGGTTTGACTAGTTTCTGCTCTGTGCTGCAGAACGGTGGACAGGCTGAGTGCAGGTCTGTGACGTAACTCTGCTGACGGAAAGATATCTTCAGACTCAAAAGTGACAGGTTCTCAGAATCCGAGTCTCAAAAATGTCCTTCTTAACAAGCACACAGGATTCCTTGCTGAACGGTTGAGGTACGCTGCCTGAACGTGAAGGTGTTTCCTGTTTTCATTTAAACACGTCTGGAATGAGAAAACTGTGTTTATCATCCTTTTTTTGTAATAATGAGTGTACATGTGTGTGACTCATTGCTTAGAATCATGTCCTTACAAAAAAGTACATTGTTTGCTAACCCTCCTGCAGGGAGAGGCTGTTTTCAAATCAGCTGCTGTCAAAGATAAACTTTGTTAGTGGACATGTGTACTTGTATACCGCTGCTCTGGCACATGGAACTGGGTAAACTGGAGGCCTGCCAGCTGCGTGGGCCAACCCTTGGGACCGCCCAGAGGTGCGGCGAGGTGGTGAAACTGCTACATACACACTCTGTCCTCACATAAATGAGACTTGCATATGGCAGCGTGGTGTGTGCGTCTCCCTATGACCAATCCAAAAAAATATATATATGTATATTGCAACTTTCTTTTCAAACTGGTTTCTCAACCTTTTAAGATCCAAAACTCAAAACGGTGGAAATATGACAGAAGTATAGAAATGAGACTGTGAGGAGACGACGACTTTGGTCTCAGACATTTGTGTGTGTGTGTGTGTTGTCACACAGAAAGAGGAACTTCATCTGTTTACCTTTCAGTGTGTGAATGTAAATGAAGAGAATTCGTTTTCACAGCCGCTCGCCCTTAAACTTTGGCTCAGACAGGAGCTGCTCCATTACACACACAGGTAACCAGTTTCAGACTGGGTTCATGGTTCATGGTTCTGCTTTGTTTGTTTTGGTTTTTCGGTTTACACTGATGTAAATTTAAATTTGAATATTGGTAAACACAAAGGTCAGTTCATTTGCTGTAAACGGATGCGGAACAGCCTAAATGTGGGTTTAGTTGTAATTTCTGCCGTCAGGTCAATAAAACTGAATTATGATTGATCACATGACTCCAGAGCCAATCAGCTTCTGCAGCCTGGTCACGTGTTCCCTCGGCCTCTGGCTCAGCGGGGAGCCGGAAAGTCCCAGCATGGATCTATACTGTTCAATATAAACTGTGCAGTATATTACGGAGAGGATCATTAAAATCCACCTTAAACAAAACATCTGCATCTGATCACTGTGTTCTTTTACATCTGACACATTTTATTCTGTCCTCCAAAAACAATTAGAGACCAGAGATGCACCAACTGCACTTCTGCTGGCTGATTGGGGTTTTCTGACAGGTATGACCTTTAAATTCAAATATATGCAAATCTCTTTTTCTTTTGTAGAACTAGAGTTAACTAAACACAGCGTTGTAATCAAGGTGCTATTTTCATCCTCTTGGCCTTTGTTGGGCCTCATGATATTCGTCACCCTCAACAGGGTGACGGCGTTTTGTTGTGTGGGACATTTCAGTTGTTGCTCCTCCGGGATTATTTTTAGCTTCATTATTTTTAAAACTGCTATATTTGGGTTTTCTTGTTCTAAGTGGAAAAATCTTATAAAGTATTACAGCATTATTTTCACAGTAGGATGATTCATTTACTGACCAGGAACATAAACATTTTTGTCAGTTTCTGATTGGCTGAGTTGATTCACCAACTTTGATCAATCAATCAGTGTACGAGAGTGCGTAAGTGACATTTCTGTTGACGTATCTGTGACATCACCCCTCTTACCTCACCAATGACATCATCCTGGTCAGGCTGACCCAGCTCACCACCCTTCCGGCCGTCCTCGCGTCCTGATCCTGGTCCTGCCAGACAACCAATCACATACATGTAAAAAGCTGATTTCTCTGTTCATGGTTTTCTCTGTGACGACGTGCAGGACATGTGACCTCCGATTCCTGCACATCGATGATGATGATGATGATGATTCTGCACTACAAGATGAGACCTTTGTGTGTCACAACATTAATGCACGTTAAAAGAAAACAAAGCAGTCCTTTGATTTTTGCCCCCCCCCTATACTGATTTACCCTTTAACCCCAAATCCCGGATATTGCATCACTGTGCACATGCCACTGACTTCAGGGAATATGTGGCAAACCTACGACCTGTTTGACACATCCAGAGGTGCCCGGGTTGCATTCCTGAGTGGCGTTCACCCACTTTTTTTTACTTTTTCTTTTAAGACTAGACACTTTCAGTTTCACTTTGTTTAGTTTTACCTGGTTCATCGGGTTCATGCAGCCAAAACATTCCAGGAATTTTTTTATTTGATCACTTGTGGCTGGAATGGTCGCCCAGGTAACCAGGAAGTCTGGGACATACAATCACTTTGACGTGTTGATGATTTTACTTCACTGTTTTGTTTTTTGCTTCTTTGCAGTCTCTCCAGGATCTTGCAGTATCTTTTGTTTGTTTTTTCAACCAAAAAAGCTTAATGCCAAAAATTGCGGCGCAATATGTGAAGATTTACATGCATATTTTTAGAACAAGTAAATGGAAAAATGGTAAATTAAGGCAAAAAATGGCAACATTTCTTTTATTAAAAGACAAATGCTGTCTCCATTTTAGCATATAATTGGTTTGAAAACCTGTCTCTCTGTTGACTTGTAGTTCTATTTCTCTACATTTCTGTACCACTTAAAAAATCTTTACCATTTATGTCAATAATGGCTCCTGAGGGCCAAAATTTGCAGAGATGTTGCAGTAATTTAGAAAAACTCCAATCCTCTGTGATTTTGTAGGTTGAATTTACTGCAGAATCACTCCTGAAGGGACTGACTTTGATAAGTGTCTGTGTCCTGGTGAGGTTTCCTCACATAAAGTCGTGTCCACATATTTAGAGTCTCCATCTGACTGACAACACTGTGGCGGGAACAAAGTCCTGCAAAAACAACAGCTGCTGAAGCTGAAACTAAAAGATGTGAATGTTTGTCATGATATTTGCATTGTGGCTTTTTTGGAAAAAGTGGACACTGAAACAATTAATGTCACATAAAACCATCAGCAGAACAAATCAAATAAATGTTATTAGACTGGAGCCCAGGTGAAGCTGTGACTAATGAGGATACTAGATTAGATTACTGCAACAGGAATCAGAATGACATCACCATTCGCATATTTATAACAAACAATTAAGAGAGATCAGGTGCAGGTCAGTAGGTTTTTCTAGATCTATGGGGGGTAAGAGAACTCCTGAGATCCATTTAATGTTTGTGGAACCTGAAGACCTGAGGGCCACAACCTCTGAAAAGAGCCATTTTGTTTTCAGTTTTTTTGAAGTCAACAGATGTTTGTGGCCATCTGAAGATCCAGTTCATTGCACGCCTTCAAATGTGTGATGTGGTGTTAAGTAGTCGCATATTGGATCTCTTTTTTTTAAAGTAAAATTTCAAAAAATAATTTTTGCCGTGCTGTTCTACAGATTCAGTGCTGCTGATGGAGCTCGGAGGTCGGCTGGAGCTTGGCGTCCATTCATCTTACCCGTCTTCTTCTGCTTGTTGTTGGGAAGCTTCTTGACTGAGCTTCCGTGGCTGAGGCGACGCACCGGGCTGGTCAGCCATTTCCTCAGAGTGTTTCCAGAGCGTTTGGGTCCAGGAGAGCCGGACTGGAGGGAGTTCAGCGACGCCTGGGGCTGCAGGTTCGCCACGGACTCCGTCTTTCCGTCAGAGCTGCTGACATGGTAGTTCTCTGAAACACACAAAGCAGAACAGTCATCACAAAAACAACTCCAGTTTAAGGTTTGAAAAGGTACTTTCAGAGTGATGACGCCTGATAAGAAAGGGTTAATCAATGACGGCGCTGTGAAAACATGATCATCCCACTTATCGGCTTTGTGTCATTGTCATTTTGAAAAGTTCACACCCTCTGCTGCTCAGCATTTAAGTGAGTCACCTCTGAATGATATACAGTTACTGTAAATGCTGCAGTAACCACGAAAACACTGGATTCAACAACCTGTTAGATTCTGCTGCTGCTGCAGCTGCAGCGGGCCTGGTCACTGGACATCATTTACTCACCAGTTTTAAGCCAATTAGGAACTTGGCTGACATTCAATAATTAATAATAATAATAATAATGATGAGTAACCATGACAACAGCAACATCATTTACACGTGGTACCAGCTGATCAAGCTTTCCAGAGGCCCACTGGAGTGAGACTTCAAGTCCAGGAGGGTTTAAGTAATCAGTTTGCTTTCACCATCGACGATGACAGAGTTGGAATATCAGGAATGTCAGGAATGTCAGGAATGCTGCATCGTTTCTGACAAATGATTGCAGGAGCACATTATGGAAATAACTCTGATGGAGTGGTAAGAGTAAACTGCTTCTTAGCAGCAACATCAGACCTGGCAACTATGAAGGAGCAACTCTGAGACCTGAAAAGGAAGCTTGAATCTTTTCTCGTCATCACTGCTAAATAAAATGTAGCTCTGACAAGAATGCAGTAGTATGCTTCAGAAAGACAGCTGCACTTCTCTCCTTGGTTCTTTTCCATTATATTACATTTAGCAGACACTTTTATCCAAAGAGACTAACAACTAGAGATTTGTTTGGCACTCATTTTACGCCGGACGCCCTGACACGCCCTTCCTGACACAACCCAGATTTTCAAGGTTTTGAGAATGACGACTGAGAATCTACATCAGCAGAAGTAGAAGCAGAAGTATTCAGACTGTACCTACAGATGGAAAACAGAGCAGCAAAAGAAAAGGAGGAGGGGACACAGCGGTAATTAATATGGTGTAACCCTGGAGATGACGCTGTGAAGGAGCATGTCTTCACCGCTGATACTGAACTGTTGGCTGAGAGTTTCCTCCTCCTCTGCCCTTGTTCACCCATGTTACCTGCCAAATATTGCACGTGACATCATGAAGCCAGTTGTTACCAGGCAACGGATAAAACAAGCCAAAGCATTCATGGTGATCTCTGCAGACACCACTCGCTCTGATTTTCATTTATTCATCTGCTGTATTTTATAATTAAACATCACATTTTCCCTTTGGGTTTTACTCAGTTGAGCTCCTGTTTATTTAAAACTTTAATCAGAGCTTCACTTTCTTCAAAGGAGCACAGGTATGCGGGTCCCACAGAGTCACTCGTGAGCTGTGAAAGAAGACTTGTGGAGGGATGACTAGAACTGAGCTGCTCACATCTTCAGAACTGCTGCACTCAGACTTGTGCGCTTTTTGTTAAATCACATTCAGACACAACAGCATTGTTTCAGAGGAGCAGCAGATCCAGCTGGGTCTATCAAAGAAAGACTTCCTGTCCAGTTGATTCTCATAAAGCTTCCCTTCACACATGTGAATCCCTTCTGCAGCGCTGCAACAGCGAGTGATGTTAAAGCAGGTAAATGCGACTCATGTGGACGTAAGATGGAAACTGAAGATCACCAGATTATATTTCAGTGTGGCATCAGTTTGAACCACCCAGCTCAGAGAAAGTATGAAACACGCGAAGACATGTGACTGTGTGAGCGGCAGACAGCGGTCACGCATCGATCAGCTGCACTCTCACGCAGCCGCCAGATCTGCGGGGTGTTCACGACGGCGAGTCAAGCTTTCAGGTGTTCTGCTCTACTATAACTGCATATTTGTCTTCATAACGTCTCCGTATTTACGCCTCCTCATCGTTGATCTTCTCCTTGTTTACTGACCAGCCGCTGAGCCACATAAATACCAGAGACATGTGACATTTTCCTCTTTGTGACATGTTGCTCGCTGATGAGCAGCGAGGAAAGTGTTGCGAGGCTCAGTGGAGCCTTTTAGTGGAAGTGTGTGTGTGTATCAGATTGTGTCAGCTGTGGAGATAAAACTGGTCTAAACAGCGGTCAAGGCCACGGCGTGCTGCTGAGGAGTCTCTGTTCTTCTGATGACACACAAACACATGATACAAAACACTTGACTGAATAAAAATGAAAAAGAAGGAGGAAAAAAAAAGGCCCGTCTGCCCAGCACGCGCCTGCGCAGCTAGCGTCCGCACAGCTAGCGTGAGCAGAATCAGGTGAAGCAAGTCGGGGGAACTTGCATCTGCTCAGTCTGCAGCAACACCTGGGCGGAGGATTCATCCTGCAGCAGGACAATGAGACCAAACGTCAGTCACATGACCTCACCCTTCCTGGAAGCTCTCAGCGCTGCAGATCAGTCAGCCAGGTGTTTCCAGGTGAGGAACCATCGCCTCTTTACCCGTCTGAGCTCTCAGCAGGGGGCCGTGACAGACAACCGACCTGTGAAACTCCTCAAGAGCCTGAGAGCGCACATGAACCCAAAGGAATGAGCAGACGTCAGAGAGCAGCAGCGCTGCCGTCAGCAGCCGCGAGTTCAAGAGAAAGCGCGACACGGCGGTTGACGCGTGTCATAGGAGGGTCACACTCACGATGGCAAAAACTTAAACATGGGATCTGCACACATGGGAACGCTCGCCGTAGGAAAGATAATGCATCAAAGACACATTTTATTCAGCAGCTCAACATTCTAAACCCCCCCGGTTGATTATTTCTGTTCAGTGAGAGTGTAACAAGTGCATTCATAGTTTTACTTTTATTTAAAGCTTTGAAAACTTAGTTTTGGTTTGTGAAGAGTTGACAAAGATACTGACAGAAAAAAAGAAACTGGTACGAAAGAATGTTAACTGTCAAAAAGGTCATTTATTCTTTAATTTGAGCAGAAAACTGGAGCGTCAGAAGCTAAAAGGCAAGTTTAAAAACAATGAATGACATCAAACATCAATTTTTTTAAGGTTGGAGCTACCTATTCAAGCTCAGTCAACATGAAATAAGAGATTAAAGGTTAACGTGAGCCTGGATCTAAAACATCTGAGCAGGAACACACGAAAGCACCTTTACCTCTCCTCCTACACGTCTCCAGTTCAGTATTTTCTTTTTTACTTTAAGGAAAACATGTTGTTCTAGAGAAGCTGTCAGATCAGATGACAGCAGGACACAGAGGAAACACGCTCAACTAAATCCTGACTGAATCTAAAGCTGCTGGAACATTATTTCAGGATAAACATCTTCCTTTACTTCCAGAAATCCAGCGTGTCATAGACGACTCCCTGCTGGACCTCATCATGGATTTAGTTCTTTCCTGTTCTGACCCGCATGCTTCCAGGAGGGAAGAAAAACAAAAACTAAGTTCATTTTACCCAAAATTCTAATTTTTTTTAGTTTTATTTAACTGTAGTAACTCTGACCTGCGCAGCTGGATTAGACAGTCCTGCAGGTCTTAAAAAGCTGCTGCAAATGAATGATTGACAGGAAACGTGACCTCGACAGGAAAAGCCAGAGCAGATAACATAACGAGTTGTCTGGACTTCCCTGGTTCATCTGGGAACATGGAACTGAAATGACCCATCACACATACAGGTTTTAGTGACAATACCAACCCAGAGTATAATTATACCAGATTACAGTTTTATCGTGCATTTTCTGTAACTTCTAAGTGTGTAACAAAAAGATTTTAAAAGAGACAAACCTTACAGAAGATGGTTTTGTCTGACTGCAGCTCCTAAAACCAGTCAACTATAAACAGGATCTGGTCGTCTCGTTGCTGAGGTACAGCAGTACAGAGAGGACGTCGACATGGTAACACTTACATTCTACAATGTAAAGGAAACGCATCATTCATATCGAGGTGAGGATTTTTAGCTCATGTAGGTCAACGGATGTTTAAAAGATCAAACCTCAGTCACGTAGAGATGAAAACAAAACTCCCTCTACATTTTTTATCAGTGAGACTTTTGATAAGGAGGAATGAGGAGTGTCAACAGCTCAGGCATGCCCGTCCTTCAGACGGTGAAGAGCGTCACTTCGAATCACCGCGCGTGTGATCACAGAGCTGATTTCACTGCATCCACGGTCTAATACAAACGATAACACTTATCACCGAAGGACAGCGTAGTCACAGCAAAAAAGAAACAACATTTCAAGCTCATCCCAGTTTGCAGAAGGGGAGGCAGTGGATCCCATCGTTTTACTCCAGCTCAGCGTAATTCCATAAGTGTCCTGCATCAGCCTTTAAAAACGCAGTACCAGATGGCAGTTATCACGTTTGTATCAACAGAAATCATTTGTGAGACCATACTGAAGCTGGAGATTCGATTTAAGCAGGATACAAACAGTCCAGGATGGAGGTGATTACAGTTATTGATGACGTGCCAGTAACTGCTGCCACTTTCCTCCATCGCTGCCGATCGATTTTTGCTGCGCTGCTGCTGCTGCTGCTGCTGAATCGTGCAAGCCTGATGAGATATGCATCCTCGTTATTCAACAGATACGTCATTCAAAACGCGTCCCATGACTGCTGACATGTCTGTTCTCAGTCATGTGTCCTGGTCACTCGTTCGTCCTGCAGCTGGACTCGTTGCTGCTAAAACCTCTTGGTGTTTGGGACTCAGGACCAGGATTCAGATCTGTTTTTCTGCTCCTACATTATTGTCTGAATGAGTAGCAGGAGACGATGTTTTCAATAAAGATATCAGCTGACATGAACAGACATATGCAAAGTCCACTGATCAATACAGTTAATGTAGATCTGAGGGTCATCGCATTTAAAACAAGTTAAGACAAGGTGGACTGGCCGGAAGCAGGAAGTGGTTGTAGTTATGGACATCTGTCCATCTACCCTCTATCCTCTTCAGCCTGTCTGGCTTCAGGTTTTGGGGGCAGCACCTTGAGCAAGGACCAGTTCAGACTCCATACGTCCCTCGCTTGAGAACAGGACCATATCTGAACTCCTATGTGACATCTCATGTCCCAACTGCCGAGGCCTTTGGCCACCGTCCGTTCTGCATGCCATTAAGCTAACGTGACCCCTCCTGCGGGTGGCAGGCCCACAGGAGGGCCAACACACATATTTTGTGCTCGTAAAGCAATCCCCTCCCCCAGACCTAGCTCCAGGGTTAGGGTTGGGACCCTGCTGACCCTGACCCCGGCGAAGGACACTGTGCTCTTTGATTTGAACTCTTCATATAAGTCAGACATATCTCTCTCTTGGTCTGGACCAGCAGCAATTTGCTTTAGGAGAACCCACAGTAAGGTGGTGATTCAAGGATGGGTTCTAGGTAACAGCACTGAGTATTAAGTATCAATAAGCAGTACTTGTATCAATAAGTATTTACCAGCAGCCATCGCTACTTCACAACATGTCGACTTGAACATTTCTACTCGTGCACCAGCTGACATGACTCCTCATACGTAGTCCCGGTGCGCCCGCAGTGTTTTCAGTTATTACTGTCATTAAGTGAGACACAGATCTTCATGCAGTGACGTCCTGGCTGGACCTGGAGAGCCAGACCATCGTTAGCGCTACTCACTGAGAGCAGTACGCAACACTGCGGCCAAAGTCAGGTGAGACACAACAAGGAAGCGTTTGTTCTGCAGCCACAGAAAGACAGAGTGTCTACTGTTGAAACTGCCATCACTCACCATCTTTAAAACACACACACACACACACACATCTGACAGTCTGCTGATATTAAACCAGCAGCCTGGATACTCCAGAACAAGGCTTTTTGTCTGTTCCATGCGGATGCATGTGTGTGCACACACTCAGTTTCATTCTGTAATTACACCACACACACACACTCTTTCTCCATGAATGGCTCCATTGACAGGACACTACTGAACCTCATCTCACTGAGCTCCACACAGGCTCATCTCAACTTCCTGCTTCGTCTTGTTTGTCAGAAATTCCGATTAATCGATGAGGTTTGAACCTGACCCAGAGTCAGCTGCAGCGTTTGTCCTTTTGGCCACAGTTTCAGACTTCATATCTCTGTTTTCCCACGTGTGGGAGTTGTGTTTCCTGCTGGGAGATGACACGGCTCAGCAGCCTCCGCTGTAGAGCCAGTCGTCCCGCTGGGTCGGACAGTCCAGACCAGTTTACCCCGAGCAGCGTGCTGACCAAGCCCAAAGAAATGATTTAAAAAACAAAAAACCAACTAACACACCACATCCAAGAGCAGCCTCGGCGCTCGTCTCAGTGTGAACAGGAGCTGCCAACCCTGCAGCCAGTGGACGATCCACGGCTCCTGCGTCACTGACGGACAAAGAAAAACCAGGGAGAAAACCTGCAGAGGTCCAAACATCCTCTGGACTAAACGTGACGAACCGTCTCTGGGGATTCAGAACAACTCAGACATCTTAGTCTGTTTTCTGAGGTTAAAAAGGCTCTCTAATTCACTTTTTCTGAAATCCTTCTTAGCTCGCATTCGAGACATTAACCTAACAGCACGCAGATAAGCCAAGACATAATGTAACACGATGCAACAAAAGCCCAGAAACCCTCAAATACAAACACAACAGACTTCCAGCCTGAAGCTGTGCAGAGATAAAAGAGAAGTACAAGAAAGAACTGATACTAATCTGAAAAACATGAATATTCTGTTTTGATGTGAGCAAAAAAAAGAAAGAAAAAGAAGTGATGAATGAATATTTTAAGGTAACGATTCAAACTTGTTTTTGATGCATTGAAGGCTTTAAAAATTCCTTATCAGAGCTTCTTAAAAGAGACTTTTTTCCCCTAAAAACACACAAACATACAAAAAGGAAAAAAAAAATTTAAAAAAAAAGAAAAATTTTGTCCAGTTTATTTTTCTTGGACGTCTTCACTGTCCTGCTTTAAGTCGCTGTAGAGACGCCACTCCTCTTTCCTCTGTGTGCCTCTTTTTACTTTAGTGTTACAGCTTTGCACAACCCACTTTCACGGAGCAGCTCACACAAACAGATGTGAAGCTGGGTGAGAAAAGACCGGGAAGTTGTTCAGACGTTCTGTGATGTCACAGAACGCTGGATAATTAAACTGGAACCCAAAGTTACAGTTACATTACAGTACGTCAGAGCCTCTTCAGGCTCCTACATACAGAATATGCTAACAAGGACATTAAAATGTTTCTTATAAGATGTTAGTACATTTGAAACGTTATCATTACAGATGCTCAAATTACACGCCTTAAAAACTAATCAGCATCAACAAAACTGACAAAAAGCCGACAGTCTGCCACGGCAGGACTATAAGAAACTAAGTTTATACGCACATTTAACATCTAATGTGCTTGTTCAACTAAAGCTGGATTTTCAAAATATATTAAGTCCAAGTGAAGGCGATTAAATCAAGTCACTCGCAGCTGGATGTGATACATTATTAATGCTCTGCACAGATGCTACATATACATGTATGTATATACATGTATATACATACATGTATATACATGTATGTATATACATGTATGTATGTATGTATGTATGTATGTATGTATGTATGTATGTATATACATACATACATACATACATACATGTATATACATGTATGTATGTATATACATACATACATACATGTATATACATGTAT
>JBAMYA010000014.1:13880130-13938226 GCA_037176975.1 Arrhamphus sclerolepis | reverse complement strand
TCACTGGACCCAAAGACCTGTCCACCTAAACGCGCTGGTTCCTGGACCCAAAGACCCGTCCACCTAAAGGCGCTGGTTCCTGGACCCAAAGACCCGTCCACCAAAACACGCTTGTGTCTGGACCCAAAGACCCGTCCACCTAAACGCGCTGGTTCCTGGACCCAAAGACCCGTAAACCTAAACACGCTTGTGTCTGGACCCAAAGACCCGTCCACCTAAACACGCTTGTGTCTGGACCCAAAGACCTGTCCACCTAAACGCGCTGGTTCCTGGACCCAAAGACCCGTCCACCTAAACGCGCTGGTTCCTGGACCCAAAGACCCGTCCACCTAAACACGCTTGTGTCTGGACCCAAAGACCCGTCCACCTAAACGCGCTGGTTCCTGGACCCAAAGACCCGTTCACCTAAACACACCGGCTCACTGGACCCAAAGACCTGTCCACCTAAACGCGCTGGTTCCTGGACCCAAAGACCCGTCCACCTAAAGGCGCTGGTCTCTGGACCCAACTGAGAAACGTCTTCAGCTTCCCTTTTATTTGTGCTTCGTGATCATTTCAGGCTCGTTCCACCCGATTCATTCTGAAACACTTTGGATCTGTGATCAAAGTGCCAAAACACTGAAAACATAACGCACTCCTCATCTGCACGACATCAGCGAGTTCTACAGAAGACTGCTCTGACTCACCGTCTGTACACAGAATTTGCTTCCTGAGAAACAGCAACAAACTTTAACGTCTCCAAGATCTAAATTTAATGTGCACAAAGATTTTGCAACCAATGACTCATGTGGAAAAAATAGTAAAAAGTAATGAATGACAAATGAAAAGGACATAAAGTCAGCAAAATATAAAACTAAAGAGATTCACTTCTCAAAAACAAAATCAAATTAATACATTTATATTAATAAATGAGGAGCTGTAAAAATAGAACTACATAAATAAATAAAATATATTTTAGTATTTTTAAAATGGTTAAAAAAAAAAAAGGTACAGTTGCAAAGATAAAAACATTTACAAATATAAATAAATAAACTATATATTCCAGTTATTATGCGTGTTTTTAAAAAGCACGCTGACATTTCTGAGGTGATTACAGATCCGTCTTTTACGCCTCGGCCAGGACGGCTTTTATCTATTATAATTCCAAGTCATTTGATCATCATATGAAACAGGAAGTTTTGGGTTCCAAGAACAATTTGAGTTCCTCATAAATGGTGCGATATTTCAAAAGTCCACCGCAAAAAACAAACTCCATAATTCTGTTGGACATTAGGGACTTCGCACCCACATTACACCGAGGTATCTGGGTACGGCGCAGAATAACGAAGCTGCTCTGGTTCCTGTGCTGGTTTGTTTATGGTATCAGCTTGAATTATTGAGACCCCCCTTCCTTCCATATACATGAATAAAAAGACACACATAGGCCCGGTTTTAGATAACCATAAAGCTGCTGGTACGTGGGCATAATCAACAATAAATGCAAAAACACACCGTGTGGGTGTTCGTGTTCATGTGAGGTTATAGCTAAACTCTTCCCAAAAACAAACCACCCATTCAGCGTCCCGTCAGGAGGGAGGGTCGTCCACCACCCGCCCGCTCATAACGGGAGGATTACAGTTGCACTAGCGGCGCTGTGAGACACAAGATCTGAGTCAAAACCGACTCTGAATCCTCCTTTATCTCATTCCAGACATTCACCTTTGCAGCCTGATCATGTGACCAGACGGCTGATTCCCACAGCTCACACAAGAAACCACGCAGCTCTCTGCTGGAGAAATCACTGAAGAGTTACTATAATGACTTCAGAGGAGTCACTGCTTTAAGTGCCAAAGGCTGTGTCACACCCACACAAACAAACACACACACACACACACACACACACACACACCCCTGAGCAGCAGCAGCCTGAACGGCAGAAAACAGATTACTCAATCCAACTTCTGGTTCTCCACAGCGACAGAACAAACTGTATACGTGAAAACTGCCAGTTTCACACCTCATTTTCCACTCAAACCAGTGTCCGACGCCTCAACACGTAAACGCATGCCATCACACACACACACACACACACACACACACACACACACACACACACACACGTCTCCACATCTCATCCCACCTGTGTTGTAGCAGCAGCAGCAGCAGCGATTCAGGATCCATCCACAGCAACGCCGGCCTCGCCTCATCCTCACACACACATCCTAATACACACCTGTCACTCTCTCTCGCTCTCTCACACACACACACACACACACACTTCTGGATTATCAAAAGTTCAGGACGTTCCTCAGGCCGACAGAGTGTGTTCACAGCAGCAGTGTCCAGTTCACACTGCTGAGATCCAGAGAGAGGGAGAGGCAGCGAAGAGGGAGGAGGAGGAGCCAACACACACACACACACACACACACACACACAGTTGGAGATCCTCCTCCCTCAGTTGTCTAGAACAGAAGTCTGTTATTTATTGTGCACAACTACTTTTCATTGTGGAGAGCAGAGACTTGTGTTCCAGCGATGTGTGTGGTTTTCTCTCGGTGTGTGTGAGTGTGTGTCCTTAAAAAGTCTCCTTGTTTCATCTCTCAGCTACAGAAAGGAGTTTTCTTTCTTTATTTATTTTTTTTAAACAAATCTCTGGTCAGATCTTCTGCTTAAATAATCTTCAATGACTGCAGCTGTGAGAAAAAACAACTGATCTCATATTAACACTTTTACATTAAAAAGTATTAACTGGTTTTATACGTCAATAATCACTCAGCTCATAGTTATTAATATTATATTCAGTCTGGACTTTGACACAGCAGGTCACAATGTTCCTATGAAGTTTTTTTTCTCTTAAACCTGATAAATAAATAGTGAGTGCCCTCAAGTGTTGGTTGGAGCTGCCAATAAACACCAGACACCCAGTTTAAGGTTTTCTGGAGGTTTTAGAACAAAAACCATAATGTGCTCCAGTTAAGACTCAAGTCTCTTCTGGTTCTGGACCCAGGTGTACCTTTGCTGCGCCTTGTCTTTAAAGCCCTATTGATGCAGCTGGTTCTATGCCTCTTTAGAACCCAGTATTACAGCTTTGTGCTTTCCACTTCAGAATGATAAAAGTGGGAGGGCCAGATAGTTTTATTGTGATCTGGGTTTTAGACCCAAACAAATGAAGTTCTGTCGTTCTGTCTCAACTTGAGCTTGGACTCACTTCAGACAGATTTATAGAATTTCTATGCAGCATTCTTGAACCCTTAAACATAACAATTAGATGTAATATATGCCGCTATCTTGATCTAAATCTCTGACAAACATGCTTGCAGGTCAGCAGTCATGATGCCAGTTTGACGTTTGATGCTTGTTCCACATCTGGATCTGAGATCAGAGCAGCATGCCAACACCATGATCTCCAGGGATGTGATGTAAACATGAGGATGATGCTGATGTTCTCCTAGCCAGGACAAACATCTGCCTCCCATCAAGTCACGACTGGGGTACCCCAAGGCTTTGTACTGGGACTCCTTCTTTTAGGAGCATGAACCTCCTCTTTGGGTCCAGTCATCCAATCATATGTCCTCCTGTGTTGCTGTTATGCCAACTGTTCCATCGTTTTCATCTTTCAACCCATCAATAATGGTCCTCCTCTACCCTCTAACTTAACAACATCAGGACCAATCAGGTGCGAGCCATGTTACCTCTCACCTTAACCACTGCAATGATCTTCTAGAAGGTAGACCATGATGCGCTGTAGAAATACTACAGTTGAATTTCTCATAAACATCCACTAAATAAAGTCACTAATGTCGCCTAGAGAGTGGCGTCTGTTTTTAAACTCTTGCTCTGAGGAACCTCGTCTGGTACGGTCCCTGCACACCACAGCCTGTTCTCATTTCTGCTCTGACCTTCAAGGACCGTCAGGACTGAGGCGTCGCTCTCTCCTTTCCAGCGTTCCTCAAGAGTCGTCTCTTCAGACAACACTTGCAAACTCACCTTCACACCTGTCCTGTTTTCATTCTGTCATTTATATAGATTTAGCTCCCACTTTAGCACTTTGTCACAGGCCAAAGTTTCCTCCTAAACTTCAGCGTGAACTTCCTTTTTCACTTTTTGATGGCTTGGCATCAAAGCATCTGCTAACAGGCTGAATGTAAATGTCAGTGATGACTACAGCTGTCATGTTGCTGCCCATCACATAATCATGAAGCACATGAGATCATTTAAACATCATCAACCAACTCTTCTTTAAGTGCATTTTTCCTTCTTCAGGTTAATATTGCTGCTCTCAACAAGCTTCATAAATCTGACCTCAGATCAGCCGGACCTCAGTATTTGAAGGTGTGTGAACGTTTCTCTGCAGTGTAGGTGTGTGTGTGTGTGTGTGTTGATGCTGCAGCAGCAGGTGAGAAACCCACGTGCACGTAGCCTAAATAAAGTGCTTTCAGCAGCACCGTTTCGCTGCAGTGTCCCACTTTATTCACTGCGCACTTTGACTGATGCTCCACAGGAAAAAGACAAAAAAATAAAAAATCCACCTGCAAATGCCAACTGAATCCACATGAAGCCGCCTCATAAGTTCTCAGCTTTTTCAAAATCTTGAAAAGAAAAAGCACGAAGATCAAGAACAACTGGGACAACCAGAAGTGTAACTGCAGTTGCAGCACATTCCTGAATTTTGAGCTGATCTGACGATCTAAAACCTGCAGAGCTCTTCAGGTGAGAAAGGGAAAAATGCTTTCCTGAGATGCTTCGGGGATTTTTACCAGACAGGAAAAGAAGCCTGAACAAAAAGAGTTCTGATGGCTGGAAGTTTCATGATTAAAGAGTTACAGTTTCATCCGCTCCCTCTGTCCTTTCAGTTCAGTGAACTTCACAGTCTTTCAGAGGACAAGGAGACCTACTTTACAAAGCAGTCACAAGACAGCGCGCACACGCGTGCACACGCACGGAAAGGCTCGAAGGAACTCACATTTGTGCTTTCATTCAATAAAAAAAAAATAAAAAAGATCAGTCTCAAGAGTTAATTAACAGCTTTAACACATTGATTAAATGAACTGTTATTTACTGTTAATTAAACAATCCCTTTACTGCAGTTACAGTCAAACCAAAAGGACTCATTCATTGCTTGTCCACATTTCCACAGGTCTTACTGAAACATCTGACATGTTTGGGTCAAAGGTCAGCTGCCGTCTTCACAGCTGGTTTTTCAGGTATGGTGAGAGTCCACCTGTATCTCCTGCAGGTCTACCTCATCAGAGCTTCCTCCTGCAGAGCTGCTCTTCTATGAAAATGCAAATGTGGTTTCAAATTACATCCAACATTCCATTGAAGTACGTTATTACAGGTTAGAGCACATATGCCTGATGATTCCTGAGTCGTTATTTAGAGTTCCTCATAAACACAAGTGTGCTCCGTTGTTCTCACGTCTCGGTTTTTCTCACATTTCCTCAAATGTTTCCAGGTCAGAGCTTCCAGAGCTTCCAGAGCTTCATGCTGACCTGCTGCTGTTCACCCTCTGACCATCCCAGCGTTTGCTACCTACCTGTTTATAAGAGAGTCTCTGCAGGACCCTACCATCATCATCATCATCACGGATAATTACTACTAATATAATCGGTTCTATACAATACTGACCATATTTTTGCCCCCCATGAGCTTCTGAAGGTTTCCTCCCTCTTAAAAGGGAGTTTTTCCACTTGCTACTCTCTTTACTAAATATTTAATCATTTTTTTTATGTGAAGGTCAACTGGTAACTGGACTGGGAGCTCACACACACACACCCAGACTCACACCACCACAGTAGTTTTATTCTCCAATATTAACATTTTCTTTCTGGTCCTCGTAAGCTGTGTTACTGCTGCTCTGTCATTTCTGCGTTTTATTTAACTCAGGGCCTTGTTTACGGGCTTTGTTTTGTTTGTTTTTAACTTGAAGGTTTTCTTGAAAACTTGCTGCCCAATAGAAGCTTCTGGATTTAATTGCAAATGTGTCATAAAAACCGTGCTAGAAGACTTTGCCTCTCTCTATATGAGAGATCAGCGTCGACTGAAAATCAGGAACTTCAGTTGCTGCTCGTCAGGTCCTTCGTGTGAGCTGTCAGGTCAGGCATCCATACGCCATCATATAGATAATTCAGAGTAATTTGGGACCAAATGTACATTTTTATGGAAGCAAAGCTGCAGGATGGCTCTTTGAAGAGGATCATTCTCTAGACTAGAGGGCGCAGAGCAGCGTCTGCCTGCTTTTCATCCATTTCCATCTAACCATCTTCTGTGGCCTCCAGTTTCACACCAGCCAACTGCAGACCTGCGACTAGAGCTGTAAAGCAGACGCTCCCTCACTCATGTCAGATTGAGAAAAACTGTGCCATCCTGAGAAAAAAGGTCAAACAGCAGCAACAGATTTAAAGGTTTATCCTGCAGATAAAAAGACACCGTATATATTGATGCAGCTCTGCTGTCAAACGTTTATCATCTGCGACAGCAGTAATATGGCAGAAACGATGGACCCAGACAGCAGCAACAGCTGGAGCTGCTCCATTTGCATCTCTGCAGAAACAAAAAGTATCCTTGTCATCCCCCAAACCAGGAAATGCTGTGGCTGCAGCAGGCAAATCAGCTGACCCGTTTGTGAGAACGAAGAATCCCAATGCTCTGAACCCTGGAAACTGGGCTGAGGAAGGGTGATTATGCCTTGGAATCACACTGGTGCACGCGCGTGGACAGCGGTGAGGTTTACAGCTGAGCATTCGAGATTTGACGAGAAGAATAAGACTACATGTGGAAATGGGAAGCACAAACATCCTCAGACAGCTGGGATGCAGTTTCAGAAATACAGGCTGCAGCAGCGGATCACGCTCCTGATCAGGATTAGGTCAGCTCAGAGGTGCCCCCTGCAGGACACACTGAAGACAGCAAGACCTCAGTAGTAGTTACTAAAACAACCTTCTCAGTGGTAACCATGGCGACCACCTAAAACTGCTGAGGGTGACATTAGACTCAACCAACGTTTACCTCCCGCACTTCCTGTTTCCTGCGGGACACTGAGGGGTTAGTTCATAATGTAAATGATGTTTGCATGGGGGCAGATTCAGATCTGGATCAGATCTGACGGTTTTACATTCTTCCACATTCAGTTTTATTTACACATACAACCTTTAATACACATAATAAACACCTTAATGCATTCATTAGTTGAGTTTGTCTATAAACGGGTTCAGATCAGAGCATCTCTCACTTGTTTCACAACTACAATTATCGAGCACCTGCAGGATTTATCACCATCATCCTTCAGGAAAAAATATTTAAAACTGCAGCTCTGGTCCAGCTTGCAGATCCTGTAGTAGTTAGTTGTAAAACTGCTCAATTAGCAATTATAAGTAAAACTTCTGATTCCGAATATTATATTATTCTGCTCTGAGGATTAAAGTATTAATGAACTGGATTAACTGGTTCTGTCTACATCCAGGTGTAAATAATAATTTCAGTCATTTATCCCCATCTTCCAGATGCAGGATCTTTCAGTAATCTGGGACTAACGGTTTTCAGAACCAAGCAGCAAAAAGGGTCAGGTGAGGAAAGTGACCATTTCTCTGCTTGTTAGCATGTACATGGGTGTCCGATGTGACTTCCAACTGGGAAAGTCATCGTGCTGCATTCACTGTACCTCAGAAGTGGGTAGTGCAAAGCTGTATTCACATCTATAAAGAGGCACATCCTGCAGAAGGAAGAAGTGGGGTAAAAGCTGAGCCCTGAAACTGTTTGCCATGTGCAGAGCTGGAAACGTGAGGCTGAGAGGAGAGTTACTGTCTCTGTGAGGTGACATTTATGAAAGACTTCATGAAACTGGGTCAAACTGAGAACAAAGCGGTAGAATATTGAATATTCTTCCTTTAAATCAGACTGAAGAGAGGCAAGTAGTACAGTATCTCAACTTATTTATGATGAAGGTGAGAAAATAATTACATTTGCACAATTTAATGGACATAATATACAATTGTACACCAAGTGAAAAAACATTGAGAGTTTAATTTGTTTTTTTTTTTTCCTGCATATTTATAATTCTTCTTAATTTATATTAAGTACACGGCAGCATCCACATCTCACCACCAGGGGGCAGTGCACATCAGTTCCATCAGGAAGGTGAAGTCAGAAGATAAACTGAAGGGCATCGTTTCACCTGAGATTCCTAGACTTCGTTTTAGCTCCTCATCACTGCAGCTGCTGCTGATGTTCTGGCCTCCAGCAGCTGCAGTCACAAACTGGCTTCTCAAAGTCATTGAGAAGAAAAAAAGGCCTCAGAGTTCACACGAGTGTGAGCTCTAGTCCAGTTTATTTCAGGTGAACTTCCTCTGAGAAAACGCTTGAAGAAGCGACGTAATGAGGTCGCGGCTCCTCCATAAACCAGGTGACCAAAGAACTTCTCCTACCTTTCCCTGAGCTGAAGAAGCAGTCCATCTCCACGCTGGACCGTGAGTGCGACACGCAGAGAGCCGAGCTCGGTACCAGTCCTTCCTGCGGCGGACTGCGGTCGGTGGTTCTGACCAGGCACCAGCCGGGCCGCTCACTGGGCCGCTCCAGCAGCTCCACCGTCTGACCTGGAGGGAACCGAGGCAGGTGCTCGTGTTAAACTGACAGAAAAACAGAGAGACTGAAGCTGCAGCTTATTTTCCTGCAACATGAGGGCTGGGGTCACCTGTGCTGACGGACATCTCTGTGCTGCATCCTGCTGTGAAGTCCTGGAGGACGACCGTCAGCTCGCAGCCGCCAGAGAGCTGCCGACAGAGAGACGTGTCACATGTCACATCTGATCAAACACACGGCTTTAAGAAAAAACAACACAACAGCGATCACGTTTCCTAGTTTATCTGCGGTTCAGCTTCAGTGAGTCTGCTGGCAGAGACGTTTACACCATCAACAGTAACGGGATCAAAAGCACAAATAAACAGAGGAAAAGCTCCCATCGCACAGCTGAATGCATAAATACACATTAACCAAAGAAGACGAGCATGACTGGAGGAACAGGATGGACGGGTCACACATGCACACGGAGACTCAAATTCACTTCTTTACATGCTAAACAGAAAACACGCTCAGCACTTTCCCAAGAAAACCAACAAATGGAGGACGATGCAACTAAAATAAGGCCCGTCTGGAGTACAGATACAGTCCTACGCTTCAAGCTGGCTGCAGGTGACGTCAGCAGGTGACGACTGGTTCAAAAGCAGAATCCCTGAAAGGCTGAGCCTTGGAGGCTCTTCTCTCAGTTAGGACATGCGAGAAGAACTATTACATACAAACACTGGGAAAGGATTCGCATGTTTCGCCTCCTGCTGCGCAGAAACAATGAGCCTGTTGATCAATGAACCGTCACTGATGACTCCATCAACGCTCCAATGCAGAGTTGAGGTTAATCAGAAGAGCAAACGCAGAGTAATCAGAGTAATCAGAGTAATCATGAGAACAGAGCAGGAGGACCTCTGAACGCACACAAGTGTGCGTGTGAGGTAGAAACAACGTTAGATGGAGTCAGACGCAGTAGTTACAAGGGTCATGAGCAGCAAACGTCATCTTCAGAGCTGGAGCGCGTCCCTCTACCTTCATCGTCTTTGTTTTACAAAATGTCAGAGTGTGTTAACGTGTGTGTTCTGTACGTGTGAGCCGGGCTAAAGGTCTCCTAGCAACAAAGATTGCCGTTTCTATGAGGGTGCAGGTGACTTTATACCTGACAGATGGCCACACAGGCGCGCGCACACACACACACACACACGGTTTTTTTTTTCTTCTTCTGGCTGATTAGAGGTCAGCTCAGCTCAGCGAAAGAGAGAAACTGGGACTCTGATGAGTGAACCTGCTCTGCTGAGCGTCCAGGAGCTCAGAGACCAACAACGAGAACATTCAGTAGATGGAACGCTGTAAATGCAAATAAACCGAACTCACAGGGTTGTAACTCGTATGAAGTCGTATTTTAGACACAGAAGAACATGCAAAGAAACAAGTCCTGCATGAGTCCTTACAGCTCTCATGTCTGCTGCTTGTCCAGATGTGTCCACTCTTTGCCACTAGCCAAACAATTTAAGCTAACTGGCTGTAGGACGTGCCTCCAGCTGTTTCTTTTGACGACGGACTTTTCCAGCTCTTTCTTGCCATTTTGACACGTTGCTGTCAAATACTAAATTAGTCAACGTGTTTTTGTAAAATAGTTCACCTTCACGTTTGATGTTTTCTATTCTTCTGCTACAAATGAAAGAAAAATTAATAGTTTTGGTAACTGTTTATTACTGAGGTCTCTTTGTTGTAGAAGGTTCTAGATGTTGTAACAGATCTGGAAAAGACTCTGGTGTGTAGAGGATGTTCAGGGTTGTTTATGATGCCTTTCATTTCAGGAACCAATCAGCTCCACAGCTTCCACAACAGATTCTTTACCAGTTTGTTCAGTTACTGGTTCTGATGCTGGTCCCCCCACAGATGACTGCAGATCAGACTGAATTCTCCACAGCAGACTTACAGAAGATCTGAACATCTGGCTGCAAACACTGAAGGACCTCAGTTTCCTTCAGAGGTAACTGCTCTGCTCCTTCTAAACAGCATCACTGGTGTGTCTCCAGTCCAGTCTGTTGTCCAGATGAACACAGACTCCTCCATCACCTCCACTTCTTCTCCATGATGGAAACACTCTGACCTGAACCTGGTTCTCCTAAAAACCACAATCATCTCCTTTCCTCCGTTTACATTTAAGATGAGATGATTGTTCCAACTTCCTGCCATAAGTCCATCACTAGTCCATCACTAGTCCATCACTGATCCACCCCACAGCTGCAGAGTAATCTGAGTATTTCTACAGATGACAGGACTCTGACTGCTACTGGAAGTCTGAGGAGTTCAGGGTGAAGAGCAGTGGTGAGAGTCCAGTTCCCTGTGGTGCTCCTGTGCTGCTGGGCACCTGCTCAGACACGCAACCGTCCAGTCTAAATCTGGTGTGGTGATGTCAGCTGGATTCCTTCACAGTCACCTGGTTTACTGTGTCTTCTGGTGTTAAAAGCACAGGAGACATGGAATAATGATCCTGACAGTGCTGCTGTGACGTTTACTGGAGGAGATGATGGTATGGGCTTGTTTTCAGGGTTCTGGATGGGCCCCTTATGTCACTTATATTTGTGTTTCCAACACCATTTTTACAGTGCTTTGCTTCCAACTTTTGTGGCAACGGTTTGGGGAAGGCCCTTTTCTGCTCCAACATGGCCGTGTAGAAGTGCAGAAATCAATGCTACGGTTTGATGAGGTTGGTGCGTAGAACATAACTGGCCTGCACAGCGTCCTGACCTCAACCCCGTCAAGCACCTTTGGAACGAAGATGACTACAGATTGCTGGCCAATGAGTGGAGCAGCATGAAATTCCCACAGGAACATTCTTCATTCTTCCAAGAAGAGTGGAAGCTGTGCTCGGGGACCGACTTCATATCCAGGCTTTTATGTGCGGCTACATTGACTTTACATTCCCTGCTGGTGTAGCAGTCAGGTGTCCGACCGCCTTTAGTCGTCACAATCATTCCCAGAAGCTGATTTTAATGGCTCTAATGGGCATCCAGACAAAAACATGCTAGCTGTTGACTGATGTGGCTAAAACGTGTGTTTTTATGTTCAGTTTTAGTGGAGAATCAGTTTTAATGATTACGTAATCTCGTACGCGTCATATAGAAATGCGTATAGTTGGTAGTAAGGACGGAAAGCAAGGCCTCTGTGGTACGGAGGAGGAAAACTGCTAAATAAATCACTAAAGACCCTTCTGTTGATGCTCTCAAAGAGCCTCTGAAGACATTTTTATTCCTTCCAGCGTTTCAGCTCGACAACAGGCCACGACAACAGTTGTTACATTGTTTCTTGTCTTGAATATTTTTCCGTTTTACATTTTATGTACTTTTGATATTTGACTATTATTTATTATTCATGTTGCTACTTCACACAGCCTCTGGATGGAATTAATCTGAGTCTTCGATCAAAGGCAGATGTCACAAAAACACATGTTCAACACACATCTGGACCTTCTGCTCAAATAAATTAATGACATGGCTGTTTTTAATCATTTCCAGTTTTTAAAGACAAACCCTTTGCAAACAAGCAGATTAGAGCAAAGCGTCCATCCAGCTGCAGATAAACTGTCGCCAGACTTCAGATCTGACGCTCGTGCGTATTTGAGGGTGTGTCTTGTGCTTTTCTTCTGTCCGTCATATGACCCTTCTCTGAAAACACACAGAAGCTTGTGATGATCAGATGTTTGAAGAGCGAAATGGCTGGAATCTGTAGACACCAGCCAGCTGCAGTGATGCTCCCGGTAGATGTGCAGATGTGCAGCGTTCACCGTCCTGCGTTTAGCAGTTTAAAGCGATTCACAAACATCAGATGGATTTAAGAGGACCAAGAAAGAAACCATCTTATCTAAAACTGCTTGGTGGGCAGCGAAGCCCAAATACCACCAGCGGTTATCCAGCTGGAGACGGCTGAAAGAGTGAAATAAAACTGGGCAAACTGAAGAAAGCAGCATCTCATTTTAGGGATTCCAGCAGAAATCCCTGATGGGGGTAGAAAACGGTGAAATAAAAGCAGACTACATCTGGTTTTACAAAAACAAGCCAGTCTGAGAGTTGTTGTGCTGGAAATGGGCTATCCCACATGCAGACTGGCTGGGCTGTTTATGGGCAAGTCCAGTGTGGGCCAAAGAAAACTCATCAGAGCCCACAAGTGCAAAGCTTGCTGTGGTCCCTGCATGAGCAAATCCACTGGAGACCCTGTGGGACTGTGTTTGCCCTCCGCAAATAACACTACCTCTGCAATTTGTCAAATTCACCATTTATAAATAAAGACACATTAAATCACCAGAGAATGAACTCTGAAGGGGACGAGGTTTCTCAAAGGCCAAACGTGGGTGTTTGCATTCAGAAACAATCTGGACGCAGTTCTGTGTCGGTGGAAATGTGACAAATTGAGTTTATTAAAATCCTGTGATGCAGCTGGCCAACCTGAGAGCCTTTTCAGGCATTTAAAGATCATTACATTTAAAACCAGAAACTAAATCAGATTATTGCCTTTAGAAACGCAATAATTGCCATTTTCTTTCAGTTCTGAGCTGCAGGCTCACATTTTTCTTTCCAAGAACTATAATCAACAGCACACAGCAACAGAAGAGGCTCTTATTCTTTCATTTTTAGTCTTTTGGCCTTTTTTAGCTTTACAACACTGGGCCTTCTCAGCAGGGGGATGCTAATTTAAGAGGCGGATTTATTTCTTCTTATTCTTTTTTTGTTCTAAACATTTTGTCTGCAGTTCCCCCACAAGTTATTTTTGACTTTACCGATTCTGCAAACTGTTGGGTCTTCTGAATTCCACAACAAAGACGCGATTCCTGGTGACTGCGTCTTCATGACAACTTGACTGGAAAAAGAATGTCGTTCCTCAGGGCTGCGTTGACGCGTTGATTTTTACACTGGCCTGCAATTAATTGCCATCACCAGACAGACGGGGGTCGATGAGGAAGACATACCCACCAACACGGACAGTTCTACTGTCATGTGATCTCTTGTGTTTTAGTGCTCCAGCAGCTTCCAGGGAGTGTGAGAACTACAAACACACTCAGCGGCGTGGTGAGCGTACACACTCATGGAGAAAGATTTATTATCAAGGACCACCAGGAGACGACCCTCACACACAACCAGTCCACACTCGTACATTTGATCTGCAGCTCGACTCTTATCATCTGTTAGAAAACAAACGAGCATGAAGATGGCAGTTCTGCATTTATGTAATCCTGAAATGCTTCATTGAGCTTTATAAGTCTTTTCTCAGATGGACGCCAATGTTACAGCTCTAAACATAAGCGCCAATAGCGTCACGGTCGTGCTCGCTTGACTCGTGAACAATTCAGCAATGCGGGTTCCTTCTGTGCCATAAATACCAGTTTGTCAGGTGTGCAAGCTGCTAAAAACACCCATTTGGAAGCAGAAACACCTGTGCAGCATCAACAGCTGCTTCTGTATGAGACCTGGGCTCCATCTGGGCTCAGGGAAGCCTACACCGTATGTGCTTGAGCGTAGATGTCAAAACCCAAAGCAACATTCATTTCAACCTGTGAGAGAATCCAGAGACATCCGAGTGCTTCCAACGTTTAATTACCTCCCATGTTTGCAAAGATGTAGCAAATGAAGCTGTAGCAACAGCACTTCTGCAAACAGCCCAAGGTGTACATTACCCGAGCGGGCGATCACATGTTGGTGTTGACAGAGCAGTTACACCAAATTTAACCTGATGAGAGCTGACAAGCATCACTGGAACCAGTTGAACCAGTTCAGCGTCGCACACAAGGGTTCAAATATAAAAACTAAAGTGAAATTGCAGCTCAGCCTCATCAGAAAATGAATGTTTGTCCACAAACGCATGCCGCCATCCACCGTTAGAAGCTTGGACGTGATAATGTATCCAGCAATGGTCTAAGAAATGGGTAAATGTACCCTGGTACAAGCCCACCCACCCACTCGCTCACGACCGGAAGCTGGTCTTCAGCGAGCGCTTTTCCACTACACAACATGGAGATCATCACCAACTCACTATTCTTGCACAGTTCTGGAGATCTAAGAAGCTAAATATAAAGCCAGCAAAGCAAACAGCCTGCAGTCTCTAATAAATATAACTGCTCGACTGTCTTTAGGTCCATTCACAGCCAGCATGCTCCTCATCTGCTGTGCCTGAGGAGGTAGTAATAGAGCCATAACAAGGATGAAACAAGCGATGTGTGAAATGGCGAGAGAGATAACAGGGCTTGAAGATGGCTTCAAACTCAGGATGAAATCAATCAGCTCATCACGGGGATGATGGCCAGGCGTTGTTGGAACACATGGCTTAAAAGAAAAAAAACTTTGCGACGTCCAAGAGACAAACACGCTTAAAAAGCACCACTGAGCAGAGAGGCGAAGCGCCGCAGACTAAAACCCTAGAACCTCGCCGTGCTGGGGCGTCCATCTGCTGAGGCCAGCCCAGCGTGTCCCTCCTGCAACGCTAGCAGCGACCTCAAACAGCCAGGCACATGCCATTCATGACTGGATCACACCCTGGGACTTCCCCAACGCCATAAATAAGGTTAAAATGATATAGATTAAGTAGAATGGATCACTGCTAGTTGTCCACTACTTTTCAGTATATACACAGATTTATTTATCTATTTACCATGTTTGTCAATGAAATTTCAACTATGGGATCAATAAACTACGTCAGAGCACAGACGTCAGACGTCCTTCAGACTTCTTTTACCTGTCCACGAGGACGTTTTCATTCTCCGCTACCTGTGTTTTAACTTGAACACTCAAGCTTTGACACCAGGCGGTCCAAACTAACAGCCTCTCCAATGAGATCACAGCAAACGTCTGCTGACTGCTGAAACTGAGGGAAGGTGTGTGCAGGTGGTCAACAGAAGACGGTGAGCTCTGCACACACCTTAGCGGCCAAACAAGTGCTAATTTCTATGCTGTGTAGTTTCTATATTTTGTGATACAAGCTTAAATTCACACAGCTAAAACGTGCAGATGAAAACATTTAGTCAGAATCAAACTGCCTTCATGTCATTTGGTTTTGTCCATCTCTCCGTGGCAGCTAATGGCCCGTTTCCTGTCTGTCTGCAGGCTGCACACACACGCACGCACACACACACACACACCCTGTTTAACCATTAACCTCCCTCAAGCCCAGCTTTACTGCACCAAAACACTACATTTGCCATGCCACAAGGCTTCAGGGAAGCTTCAAACTGAAAAGACTTTTCAGCTGCATGTGAGCGTCAGTGAAAGCTTCAGTAAAAACAGATCTCTGGAAAAATGATCCAGTTAGAAACAAACAGAATTGCTCTTTTAGTTGTAGTAGATCTGTCAAGCTTTCCATCTTTCATACTCCAACAACTCAAGTGTCATATTACGAAGAGAAAAAAAACAACAACAAAACATTATGCAGGTGGAAAAGTAAGAACTGAGCAGCACGATGCAGCTGATCATCTCACAGTTCCACACAGACTTCGATCACATCCTGCCTGGAAGTGCAGCAGAAGTTCAGACTCAAGCGTCTGAGTTGGGAGGAAAGTGGTAAATGTGACAGATGAGCAGGTTTGTACTCACTCTGCTGCTCTCTTTAAACAGTTTGAAGCTCATCCACTTCGGCATGTCGGCCTCTCCTAGTCCGTCTGCCTCTCTGCCTCCCGCTCTGTCTTTGACAACTCCCTCGTTAGTGTGTCCACCACACACACTCACATGAGCTCTCTCACTCTGTCTGAACAAACAACCATCGCTTTGTGTGTGTGTGAGTGTGTGTGTGTGTGTTCACATTTCTCCCACTCCCTGGAAGCTACTGGAGCACTTAAACACTTTGAGCAGCCAGTGCCAGCGCTGTCTGAGCGTCATATGACCAGCGGATGGCTGCTGTACGTCTCCAGTCTGATCTGAACACACATGTTGCAGCTGCTGCCGTCTTCATCTGCTTATTAGTTACTCCAACCTTCCTCCTTTGTTCCTTTCATCCTGCAGGACTTTGTTTTAATTCAAGCTAAGAAAAAGAAAAAAAAAATCTAGGCAAGAGTTCAACACACCAATAAAATAACTAAATCTTTGACACATAGACAGCGATGTCATTGCTCGTTTCAGCTGAGGAAAATCGAAAAGAGAGACAGCTTGTTCCTCTTTCACGATATGGTTTTTTGTTCCTTTTTCTCCCCAGTTAGCACCATGATGAGTATGTCGCTGGGAAACGTGTTTGATGCAGACGTTTCTCCTTCTACAAGTAAAAATTCCCAAAGAACCACAAAAACATTTATCACAACAATCCTGATGTTATGAAGGTAACAGAAGGCAGAAAATGAATCTAGAACATCTCAAAACCTGCAGCCTCTGCCTTCTAACTGGTTTCCAGTTTTAGTTATCTGAAGGGAAAATCAGCCAAGTCAGTCTGACAAAAATCTAAATTAGCAGATCTCTAGTTTCTTTGTCTATTTAACACAAAACTCATTTATTTAGCAGCCTGTAAGACAGGAGGAAAAAGTAAAATATGTAACCTTTAAAACGGAGACTAAAAACATTTAAACACCAACGACCACTCAGACCCGTTTGTAGTAAAGCGGATACTTCAGGACCTCTTCCTCCATCATCCATCTCTTCATGGACCTGGTGATTGGCTGTTATGACGTATGAAACTACCCCCCCCAAAACCAAGATCAATGATGTCACTGGCAGCACACAGCCTCCTACTGTAATATCGGTTTCAACTTCATTTGAAGGAATATTCTGATTACTTTTAAGTACCATCATAAAGCTCCGTACACAGAAGAACTGAAAAAATAAATAAATCAAAAAAGAGAGTTAGTTTGTGCTGCTTAGATCACATGCAGTTTATTTCTGCAGGTGCATCTCTGACTGGGAACCAGCCCGCCTCTCTCTAAATTTTCTAAATTCTGCCCCTGAGTGCTTGAATAAACTTTGGTGTTTGGTCACAGAGCTAATGTGTTGTCATTAATGGACCACACCAAAATAATCTGCGTTGTTCAAATCAAAAACTCCCGTCCACAAATTTTATTGTTTTGTATCAGAAATTTCTCTGTGACAGACAGAAGTCTGGATTCACAGACTGATTTAAGGGGGAAAAAAAAAAAAGTGTTTAGCCGCTGCTGAGTTTTATGGAACACTGCTTCCAGAAAAACAATTTTTTACTCCAACTGAAGGCGGAGGCTAAATAAATAAATGTCTGTGCTCTGAACTATAGGAGCAGCAGCAGCGGAGCCATAAACCCGCCGAGTCAACAGCCGCTGGAATGATGCTTTAAATAACAAAAGACCACAGACTGAACCACGGCTGACTCACTGAACCAAAACACGTCACACAAGACACAGATTCCACTCATGTAGCAGGACCAGCTCATTTATCAGGATGCTGCAGGAGTCCGAGTGCCAGAGCCGACAGCAAGAGCTCATGTGTGAACGACTAAAGCACTGGTTTCTGAGCATTACGGACATCTGAAAATTTATTTTATTTATGGACTGAGTTTCTATGAAAACACTGATTTCTGGAAGAAGAAAAAGAAGCTATGCAAGTGTGGATGCTGTGCTGCTTAACCAACACAAAAAATACTTCTGGCACTTCAACAGTATAAAGTCGTGTTTAGGGTGGATATGGAGCTGCATGAATAAAATAACTAAATGAATACAAGCATGTCTATGTAAGCCCTGAACTAAAAAAAAGTTCATCATTACATCATGTCACCAAAAAAAAACATGCAAAATGTTCAAAATGCAAAGTGGCGTGAAATGTTTTGAGATTTTCCAACTTTTGATGCAAAACATCAGTCAAGGTATTTTAGATGCAGGTAGCTAATATGTTTATTTGCTTAAAATATTCGTATCTGAGAAAATACTCATTTCTTCAGAGACGGTTGAGAAATAAGGAAGTTTAAGATACATAAAAACAAGGCCTGAAGGTTACATACATCCCTTTTTCAAAGATTATGTTCTATTAAAAACAAAACCAAAACAAAACAAAAAATGATGTGAGAATGTACATACTTGTACACTAAACCTGAACGCTGCCGACAAGACGGAGGGAAATGGGTGACGCAGATGGTGAGGTGGTGAACTGCAGAAACCTTCATCTCAGACATTTAACTTCAGTTCAGATCCACGTAACCATCGTAGATGTGTTCCTGCAGTGATCCAGTACTATTCCAAAAACACTCAAAGTACGTTCATACCTTCATATGAGTAATTAATTTATATTCTAGAGTGGTGGATAGTACTGATTGATGCATTAATTGTGAAAAGGTGTCCAGTCAGTCTAATCTCTGCGCCCTGATGATGACTAATTAATAGATATTGCTCTTGGATTTATGTGCTGAACTGGGTCCACTGGTAAACAGACTGAACCCACAGCAGGTAGTTGTTGACTGTTCTTGGGTTTCTGGGTGTTAAATTGGAGGCATTTTTAACATGACCTGGCTAACATCCAGTTTCCTTACAGTGTGGCAGAACAACATCACAAGACAAGTTTCACAAGTGTGAAGATGGATTTGTCTATATGAACTGTAAAAAATGTGCATACGACCAATGTACAGTACAGACCAATGTATGATATTGTTGTCATGGTGAGCTGACAACAGAGACGGGAGCTGACGTGACGCCTGGGAACATTCATGAGCTCCTTTGTATTGGCATTTTTGGTAGAATGTGGGTTTGTTGAAAGTGGGATATGCAGCGAACGCACCTGCAAAAACTTCCAGTTTTATGAATCTAATTATATTTTCGGCTTTTGGGGTACGCAAACTGGCTGTCAGGATCCTACACACGGTTTTATTGCCCACAGCAATAACCGTCTACAATCAACCTTTGAGAAGACTCAAACCATGGCGACTACTGCAATAACTGAATTTCCCTTCGGGGATCAAAAATGTATTTTGAATTTATTTGATGAAACATGCACCCTGAGGCTTCAAATATTTCCCAAAAGAACTCATTTCCACCCGAGTCACAGGGATGGTCTCTTCCCAACACATGACGAGTAGAGTTGATAGCCGTCACTCTGGACAATCTTTGTGCAGCCACCTGAAGCATCTCAGAAGGTTTCAGTATCAATACGTAGCTGATCAGTGGAAACCGTGTGGTGCACAGGAAATCGAAGAGAGCATTACAAGGCCCAGATGACTGACACCTTTGACCTAATACCTCTGGATATGAGGCGAATGTTCGGGCCAAACATTCTTCACCATCTACGAAGTGTAACTGATGTCTTCGCTACTAAGGCAACCGCTGATACTGATGTAGTGAGATGATTTCACGATTCACTTCCATGTCTGAAGGCGGAGTTATTTCCATGAGACCCATGGACGTCACAAGATTAAACCATCTGCTAGAACTCCTACTACATCGCTTTGGACTTCTTAAACATGAGCAGAAATGGTTGGAAATGCCACTGCAGTGTGTTGGCAACAAAGCGTTTGTGTAAAACCAGCAAAAACAGAAGCTTCCCGCCCTGAACACACACCCTCCAAACCCAGACAGTGGAACAACTGACTCTGCCAACACTGGCTTGTTATTTTAGTTTATGTGAGGAGGAGGGGAGCGCAACACAGAAGGATGCATTTTAATGGAAACTGACTGTGGAAGTGTAAATTCAGCTGCTCAAGGGCAGCAGAAGCTAAAAAAAAAACAACAACAACCCAACAATGAAAAAAAAAACAACAACAGAGGAAAAGAAATATGTAAAAGTACAGGAGAGAACACCCAAACAAGGTCTGACCTCAACTTCAGAGCTGCTCCAACCAAACCCGATCAGGAACCCAGGTCAGAGACAATACTGGTCCAGAAAAATACTGGAGGAACTGCTCTCCGTGTTTGTGCACCATTTCTGCTCAAGAACCCGCAGAATCAACCGCTCCATTAGGGAACCAACTCATTTCAATACTTCAACTGTATCTCAGTTCCCCAAACGTCGTATAAGGTGCTTCCACAGATACGAGTCCACTCACATGACTGTGATGTTGTCGTGATTCTATTTGAATCCAAAAAGGTGACCGGATTCACATAAGATATCATGTTTCACACAAGATAACCAGAACTGGACGACATTAGCAAAACATGCAACGCAACTGCTGAATATTTCTGCAATGATGCTAACATAAACCTCAGACCAAGAAAAACAAATGGGACTGCTGATCTTCCCTGAACTATTACATCAGTATGCTTAATGCCGTATGATTTTTACAGTTTTATAAGATTAATTCAAGTCACAGTGTACCATGTAAAATCGGTAGATGGTGTATTTAGGAAGTGTATTTCAGGCTCTAAATGCAGCTTCAGTGAATGATTAGCCAGTTGCTGCTAATGTACCAATCACTCTAAAGTTCATGTGCTTTGAAAAGAAAAGAAAATAAAGAAGTGTTTTTCTACTTTGAGTTGCACATTTGTGTGTTGAATCTGTGGCTGTTGTTGCTAGGCTACTGTACATCTTTCATGGTGCGCTCCTATTGGTCGGTTAGCTGACAGATTCCTGAGACGATTCCTCCAGATTTCTGACTCTCCTGACATCTATCAAGGCCCGTCTCTGGTCTCTCTTGGATGGTTCTATCGTTCATCTTTGCTGCTGTCTCACTATGAGATCTGCCATCGTTTTTGAGCTACGATGGAACATTTTTAACACGATTGTTCATCTTTTGTCTGAGACGGCCATAATCATGCAGCGTGAACCCAACATTAGACCAGCATTGCTGTAGTGTTCCTTCTTGGCAGGAAGCTCAGGTTTTAATTTCTTTTCTTGACCTAGCTACCACTGCTCTTTTCCCAAGTCTTCATTGTGCAGCTCATCAGCTTTATATCTTTGCATTTGCTACATCTCTGGACATCACCTGTCTAACTGAAAACCGGTACTATTGCTCTCTTTCAGTCTTTAAAACCAGCCTAAAAGTAAAAAAAACAAAAAAACAAAACTGTGGCCAACTGGAATCTATTTTAAAGACAGGCAGGAAAGCAGACTATACACATTTCATAGAGTTATGATGCATTTTAAAACAAAGTAAATATATGTAACTGCATCCGTTTTCACCAGGATTCTTCCAGAAATCTGACGGAGGGAAACACAGCTGTTCGAGGAAGTGTTGTGTTGCTCCTAAAATCAGCCAGAACTTCTCCGGCTGCCAACAACATACACGGGCCGAGTGAGACTTTGTCGAGCTGAATGCTTTCTTTTGAATTTTGTCAATAGCTTCTTTAAAGAATAATGATAAATCACATAAGGCAGACAGCAGCGTCACTTTCTCACCGCCCTCAACTCCTACAAATGCACACTTTAAGTTTAAGTTTTAAAAACTTACATCCTTGCAACTCAATGCAAGGATGTTCACAGCCGGGTCGACTAATCCCACATGAATTAACTCAAACCAAATTTAGGACAAAAGGATTTTGGTGCTTTGATGTTTTCAGGAAAACAGTGGAAGAAGATCCAAAGATAGAGAGCTGGACTTTTCTAAATCCTCAAAACAATAAACCAGAACAGACCGACAGCACACCCACACTCCAAAAGAACTGCAATGTGCACACTGGAAAGAAGGGGGGAGGAGGGGCATGCAGCATGAAATCAGATGCATGCGCATGGATGCAACAGACATGTGAGGGATATTCTGTGTGAACGGAGGTAGAAGAGTGGGACGTTAACTGAAAGCAAAGTAAAAGCAGACAAACAAGAGTGTGTACAAAGGCGGCGGCAGTGACGAGGTGGTTCTGTGTGTGCGCTGCTGACATTTAGTGGAAGGCTCGTGTGTAGGCGTGGGGCTACGCAGCGAAAAGGGCACACTGTAACACCACAGCAAGAGGCCGCAACCGACATCGGCGTGGGGTTGTTCTTGGGTGTGCATGTACGTGTGTGGTAGTACGAAGGGGGGGGGTCTGGGGCTCCACCAGAGGAAAATCAGTTTAACAAAAAAAGTGAACAAAGCTGTGGAATCAGCAACGGAATATCAGCTGCACCAAACTCAAAATCTATACATTTATGCTTTAAAGCAGGGCTGCCAAACTCTTTCATCCCAGGCCACATCATCACCGTGGTTACCATTAAAGGGCCAGTTATTCTTCATTTTCTCGACCAGATAGGTCATCAGATTTCCTGCGAGGTCCTCGACTCAGTGGTTAAAAATTTAATAGCGTTTGTCATAAAACCGAATATTTGTTCAACTTTTATCGTACAATTCATATTTGTCCTAATATTACACATTTTTTCTTGTACAATTGAAAATTTAAAATAAATAAATAAAATAAAAACTGACTGTGAAGAAAAAAAAAAATTAATTGTAAAATGATAAATTTTTCAGCACCACATATTTTGCTTTTGTCATAAAACCTCAAATGTTATAAAAAAAACATCCCAATTATAAAACTGAGACATTTGAACTAAAAATGAATTTTCAATTTTTAATCTGACTACAAGGTCAAGCTTTTTTAAGACTTTTTGACCATAATATCACAAATGTCAAAAAGTTGTGACTATTTAAACTTAAAAGTGCAATTTTGTGTTGGAAAAATGAATAGATTGAATTGAAAATATTAACTTCTACAAAACATCTACAAAATAACTATGGTAGAAATAAAAATATTTTGATAATTTCAGCTGTATGGTATAAAATCATAAATCTTTCCAAAATGACCAACTTTTTGTTGTAAAATCTTTTGCTGACTCATCACTCTTTGATGTACCAGCTCAAACAGGCACAGACATCTTAAGTGATCAAATGAAGCGTGTTTAGTTTGACACGTGCACTTTACAGACTCCACAGATGAACCTGCATCACAAAACTCTTAGAAAAGTGTAGGAGTACGTCTGCAGTTCAGCACACATCAAACTACCATCTGAAATCAATATAGGAAACCCTCCAAATAAACATTTAATTACTGGAGACTCTGGTGGGGATTTTCAAGCAACACTCATTCAATCATGTCATCACCAAGTGGCTCCTTCCTGTTACTCTCACAACACAAACTGTCAAAATAAAAGTCTTACTTGGATGTGAGAGGCTCGGTGGTAGGTCGCTTCAGCACAGATACTCGAACACATCCTGAAGAGGGTTTTCATCGCTTTTCAAGTCACTACATTGCTAACTGCCTCTCACTCATACAAATAATCTACAAAACATTATATATCCACATAGATCTCTCAGAAGTGGGTTTCCTTGGAGCCCAGGCATGTGCATGTCACCAGCACATGGAGAGCCCCTGCTGCTGCCTATAGTAGCTGCATGGGAGACCCTGTAGCACAGCGACAGGTGTGGCTCATCAGCTCGTCACTGACTGAGTCTCCAGCAGCTGTCTTCACCTGTTAAGGCCGTGTGTCCTACCTTGTCACTGTCTACAGTGTTTTGGGACGTCCTGGAAGCTATGGAGATGGTGTCTGGTTGGCTGCTGCCGTCTCCCTGACTGTCTCCGTCTTCAGCTCCATCCCTGCAAACACAGCGTACAGTCAGAATGAAACAGCATCACATGAAATCAATGACAAGATGCAACTGATCTCAGAAAGAAACTTTCTGTTGAATAGAACTAGTTTTGCTAAAGGAGCGTTAGCTATTTAGCCAATGAGAGACCGACGCTTGCTGAACGTGTCATTGGGATTAAGCGAACCACAGTAGCTTGATCTGATGCCACAGTAACTGTGAACCAGGCATGAGACAAACTGTCTGGGAGATTTCCTGTTCTGTTCATGTGAACGAGGAGTCTTCTGACCAATAGGAGTGCACCATTCGTGGTGTTCCACAGGGCTCCATGCTTGAGCCGATCATTTTCACCGCACATTAGCAAATAATAATATTAGGCAGTACAGCAGACATTTTGGAGTCTGTGCCAGTGATATTCTGTGATAGCCATCCATGAAGCCAGATGAGATCATTCAGTTAGCATGCCAAGGATGTAATAAAGTCATAAAACCTGGATGACTTCTAATTTACTGCTACGAAACTCTGATAAGACGAAAGTTGTTGTCCTTGGACGTGAATGCCTGTCTGGCCATGTGGCTGCTCCTGATGGCAGTACTACTGTGAATACTCACGGAGAAGGTACTGTTAATGATCAACCAAAGTGGAAAACACATGTTCACAAGTTCACTCCATGTACAAAATTCAAAACTGAAATTGTTTTAGTGCGTCTGTGAATCTCAACAAGGTTCACTTTGTACAGTCTTGGTTCATGACTCAGTTAGTCCATAAATGTTGGTAATGATTAACTGAACACCGTATTTAGGGACATAAATAAATATCTGGCCGAACGTCTTCATGATGTTTGACAAAAACCAGCAGAGTCAGCGAATTTTATCACCAACGTATAAAACTGTTGAGAAAACATCTCAAGTCGTTGATCTTTCAGTTATCTTCAGTCGGCAGGATAGAAATTAGGAATTAGTGCTGGGCAATATGACCTCCAATCAATATCACGATTAACACGATTATTTTAGTTTTTGCCCTCGTAGATCACTGACAGTATTCAAGTAGTAAAACTGAGATACAGTTTTAATGAAAATGTGTATCTGTGATTTTACAATAAGTAAAAGCAAAAACACATGAAGTAGCTGGTAATTTACTGAATATATCAAATAATTTAAATAACTGACAAGGGCAGGATTACATTAGTTAAAGGTCTGAATGCCTTCCACATTTATCCAAATACACCTTGTAGATGCTGGGATGCACTAATATTAAATTAGCTGTACACGAGTCAGTAACAGACTGCAGATATTAGTTTTCTAGTTATTCTATTTTTCTAATGAAAGAGTACGTATTTATGCTTAAACAGATTGACTCCATGTGGTAATTTAAGTAAAACCAATCAAAACCGAAGCTCTCAAAGGTTCCCAGCATTACTGCAGCGTTCGGCCACGTTTGTGGATGCGTGACCGTCGTCAGAGTAACGTGCTCCTCTCGTCATCAGAGATGCTTCTCTTCTCTGTGAGGTTTCTAACATGACACCTTGTTAGTTTACCTCTTTGTATGATTCTTGGGTTTGGTAAGTGCTGGTGCTTTAGGCAGGTGGAGGGGCTCCTTCAGCGCCCCCTTCAGGTGAGTCATCCTCTCCTGGATCACTTCTCTGATGTTCTTGATCCACTCCTGTTTGGCTTCCATACTGGAGGCCTGGGAGGGAAGCAGTCTTGGTAAAACATAACAGCTGACAGAAAAGCTTCTTTCACTGGCGTCTCATGTGCACTCACCTTTAGCACCGTTTTGTTATCAGAGGAGGGGGTTCTCCCTGACCACAGCGCAAATTTACATGGGTCACCCTCAATGTGCTCAGTCACCCCCAGCTCGGACGTCTGCAGGAGGACACGGATTATAAATGCATGCAGAAGAGCGACACCTGCTGTTCAAGTATGGAATCACACCCACCAGTAGTCTGTTCTTGTACTGGTACTTGGTTCTCCCAGTGGAGTCTTTGAACTCCTTGCTGAAGACCAGCGAGAACTCAAACAGGAAGAGGTGCCGGTCCCGTCCTTTTCGGATAAGCGACCGCGGGTCCCAGACCTGGAAACTGTCCTGCAGGATCAACTCACCCTGCACCTCCAGGTTCTCCTCGAAGCCTGACGAAGACGAGCACCGAGGTTCATAACGAACCGGCATTACATGTAACCACGGTAACCAGCAGCGTGGACTGCGTTCTTACCCTCCAGCATGGCCAGATGCATGGCATCGTTCGCTCTCTTGGGAACGCTGAGCATCACCTCCAGACCGTCTTTAATCTCTCCTTTGCCCTCCTCACAACACGAAAGCAGCTCCTGCAGGAGGACGACACATCCGTACGGGCTCCAATTACAGTCGTCAAGGTTTTCAGCTTCTAAATTCAATTTACAAATGTCTCCAATTTGTGGTTATAAATTTAATTTTGCCACCCTGTGAAATAAATCTGACTGAGTTTGAGCGTTTGAAAACATTTTTTTTGACATTGCTGTGCACAGTAACGCTGCAGGCTCCCCGAGTTTGTGACTTTAAGGCAAAAAAAATACAAAGCTCACAATTTTACAACCATAAAATCATCATTTTAAAATTGCAAAAATTAATATTTTATGCCAAAAAAATTGATTTAGCAAAATTCTCAACTTCACCACAAAGATTTGCTTCCTGAGAAAAATTGTGATTAAAAAAAGAAAAGGGTGAATTTACTGAGCGCCCTCCTTCCTGTTGGGCTCCAGCCCCCAAAACTGCCTGTGCACAACCCTGACAACATTTATAACTTGAATAAATAATAATCAATGAAAAGAATCCAATCTGCTTGTGCGTCTACCTTCAGCAGCAGCTGGTACTTGGTGATCCTCTGGACCGGTTTGATGAGGTAGGAGTTGATGGAGTTGGCCAGGCCGCGTCTCTGCTGGATGTCCTGTTCATTCCCACAGCAGCACAACAAACATCACCCTCAATGCTCTCACCAGGGAGAAAGGTTTATTTGAGAGAACGAAAGAGAAATCTTTGAGGTGCTGCTTCTTGGATACCATGCCGTGCGTTAATGTTTTTACGTGAGCTCATCGGTTCAGTCAGCTGTTCCAGAACGGTACGGCGTGTTCTCCATCAAACATCTGAGTATTTCTAACATTTAAATGTCAAACGTCCTGTTCGGTAGACGTGTTTCTGTCATTCAGTGATTAAACAGCTCCATCTGCTGGACAAATGTTTGATCTGCACCACCTCCAGTCTCCATGCAGAATGGATGGAAACCAGCTAGAAACCAGCTGGAAACCAGCTGGAAACCAGCGAGAAACCAGTGAGAAACCACTTTCACTACCGTTAATGCTAAGTTTGTTTTAGTTATATCAGGAATAAGTTACGCTAAGGTGAACTGAGCTGTATTTAGCTGGACCTGGGTGGTGGTTTGGTGCTTATAAAATAAACTGAATAATGTGACAGACGAGACTGAAGCTCTTTTTACACGTCTTTTGAAACAACTGTGGTTTCTATGGAAACGCTATCTGCAGCATCTTCGTCCTCGAGGAAGCAGATTCTAGTTTACTTCCTCAGACCGTGACACCATCACAATCACAGACACAGTTTTCTGACTCGACAATGTTTCATATAATTAAAAATTATTATTTTTTAAAATTTTCCTTGTTTTTGAGTGGCATTGTTCTGCTTTGCAGTGACTACGATAATGAGTATAAAAACCACAACAGCTGGTGAATGCTGCATCAGAGGTGGATTTGTGAGTAATCACAGCTTTTTTGTTACCTGACGTTGTTGTTAAAATGATGCAATGAAAGAAGTCAATTAAAGTCCTCACTGGTGGTGAATAAAGACAAGGGCATCACCTAACAGAGATGTTCAGCATCTGCCCTTTCTAAAATGCAGAAATGTTGATTAAAGATAAAAAGGGAAACGTGAAACGTGATAAAAATATCAAGTCTCATCAGAGGCTCAAAGTGCTGTCGGGTCATACAGCTGTGATCAAAATAACAGCAGTGAGTTTAAAAAAATAAAAGCTCAAAATCCTTGAAAGACTGGAGACACGGCACATTCGATTAAAATCAACCCATGAAGAAAAATGTTTCAACGGAGTTCCTGTTTATTTTCTAACAAGTGAAGAAAAGGAAATATAAAGATGTTCAAAAAAAACATCCACGTCTACATTTGTGTTTAAAAACTCAAACATTTGCTGTAAAAAGTGATTTATCTGAAAGTTTAGTTGTGCATCAGCTGTTTCTGAGAACTGCTTCACACCTGTGAACAGGTATTCCAGTTCAGGACCGCTGGGCCTCTGTATGTCTTAGTTTTCTACTGGATCCAGGTTCAGGATTCGTCTGGTCACTCCATAACATTAATGTGGTTGGACTGGAACCAGGATGCTGTTAACTGGTGTGTTGGAGGTTGTTGTCTTGTTGAAACCTCTTCAGTAGAAGACATGACCTCTTTAAGTGTTCTGGACTGATCCATGATCCTGGAATGTGATAAATAGACCCAACACCATCCCCACATCATGATGCTTGCTCCACCGTGCTTGAATTCAGTGTTTGGGGGTCGTCTGTGGTCTGTAGACCCAAAAAGACCAATCCAGCTTTCATCATTCCTCTTCAGACCAGTCCGTGGGTTCTTCTCTTCAGCACATGTGGGCTTGTTGAGTTTATTTTTCATGTGGAGGTTTCTAGCTGATATCTTGTCTTCACATAGACGTCTTCAGGTAACTTTAGATCTTCTGTGATCCTCCTCGAGATGGTCATGTTTGTTTCTTCTTCCATCCGTTAGTTTTACTCAGATTTTCAGAGAAATGACACTTTTTCTTCACTTCCTGAACAGCAACAGGTGTTTCTCCAAGTTTCGATTTGTCTGCAGCGTCTCCACTGCTATTATTTTGAACACAACTGTATTTTCAAGACCCATAATTCTCTGCTAACGCCTAATAAGTGTGGAGTAATTAGATCAGAGTCTAGACAGAAAGCCCTCATTGTGGTCGAATCTCACAGATTACATCACTTTTATGGTGATTTATGACATACTAGGCAGTATGTACGGGATAACGTGTGGTGTGCAGAGTGAGCAGCCTTCAGAGCCGCTGCTGATCAGATCAGCTGACGTTTGACTCACGTCGAAGAAGGTGCCGGCATTCTCGAGTATGAGCTGGCTGGAATCGGGTTTGTTCTTGCAGTAGTCCACATAAATGTGAAACTTATCAGCCTGGCAAACAGGGAAGAGGGAGAAGAAGTCAGCGTAAGTTCATTCAGATTTCAGAGGCAGGAACGTTGGTCTGGTTCAGGCTCTCACCCAGGTGACGAAGCAGTGACCCACGTCTTCTGGAAGCTGCTCATAGTTCACCAGCTCCTTCAGGAAAATGCTGGAAACACAGAACGCACAAATGAACAGGCTCTTCCATTAGTTACATGCTGTCTGAAACACCTCAAACCCCATTAATCCATTCAAGATTTATCTTTTTTTTCTTTTAAATCCAACATTCTCCACTCCGCTTTAATGATAGACAGCCTGCTCGTCACTGACTTGTTGTGGAAGTCGTAGATCTCCTGCATGTTGCCAAAAATGATGTGCTCCTTGTTGGCGATGCCTGGAGGAATCTCCTCCACGCCGCTGGTCATCTCCCACAGGTACGTCTGTGGGACAGAGGGGTCAGCTCAGCGGGGGAGGGGAAGCAGCGTGAAAGCAGAACCACCACAGACGAGCTTTTCCTCACCTCCAAACACTCGTGGAGATCTCTCACATACGTCTTCTCAGTCTGCAGCAGCTCGGCCATGATGAACCTGAGACGGACATTAGGACATTAGGACAGAAGAAAGCAGCGGCTGCTGAGCCTCATGATGTCCAGGATGAAACTATGACGTCAAATCTTTCATATTTGAGATTCGCGATCATTCTTTAAGACTTTTCCATGATTTACCAAAGATTAAATATAAAAATACATTTAAATCTAGTGAATTATAAAGGACAGACTGCAAGCAGAACTAGTACAGAAGTAAATTAATAAGTGAGTTAGGAGGAAAGGATGAGTCTTCAAAACACAACATCTGGAAGCTTCTTCCAGCACAGGAGTCAACAAGTCGCTGTGAGGCCTCTATAGCAGTGTTTTTCAACCCTGGTCCTCAACGCACACCATCCTGCACGTTTTAGATGTTTCCCTGCTCAAACACACCTGGCTCTAATTAGCAGGTCATTGACAGACTTGTGTGGACCTTGAAGACAAGCTGATGGCCGTCCAATCAAATGTGACTGAGCAGGGAAACATCTAAAACGTGTAGGTGGAGAGCAGCTGCTTTAAGGTGGAATAACTGAGGTGGAGAGCAGCTGCTTTAAGGTGGAATAAATCGACAAAAAATATTGTTATCAAGTTGTAATTTTAGCACAAAAATATTGACTTTTTATAAAGTTTGATGTTTTTTACGACTGTTGTCATTTTTTTTGGCCTGTCATGCACATCTACTTCTTTCCACTCTTCTCCCTCGACCATTACGGGGTTTTTCCCTCAAACATTCATTCAGAAGAGGTTCCGCTCTAAACGACCTGTCGGTTGTCGCTCGTAGAGAACAACATCGTGTGTTTGCTCCTTCTGTTATCGATGACTCTTTTACAGTCTGGGCTGGACGTGTCCTCAGGACACTGAAAGACGTGTTCATTGAAGGACGGTTTGCCTCCTTTCAACAGGTGAAAACATGACTTTCATTTCTTTAGGTAACTTCAGCTTTGCAACTGGTTCCGTGTTGGGAACATTTAGACCTGACCTGCATACCAGCTGCGATCGTTGTGAAACTGAGCCAGCGACACCATCTCATGTTTGGGGATTGTTCAAAAATGACACAATTCTGTCAGTCAGTATTCACATTTCATTTGTAATTAATATTGAACCAGAGGCCACAGTTGCAATATCTGGCATTGTACCACGACTTTCTAATTTTAATCAAAAACATAGAGATGTTTTTGCATTTACTACACTTACTGCCCGCAGGCTTATACCTGCTTAAATGGGAAGAAAAATACCCTCCATCCTTTAAATTTTGGTTTGTTGATCTTTTACATCATTTAACACTGGAGAAAATAAGACATTCTACAAAAGCTGTACCAAAAAGTTTTAGTGTCTGGAAACCCAACTAGGAGCAGATTAAAAAGGTATAATTACTTATTTTACAGGGATAATATTTTAATTGTGTCTGTAATTTTTCTTTTGTTCTATGGTGTTCTGGCAGGGTTATAAAAAGACTGTTGGATGTTTAGGTTGGACTAAATTTTTAATAAAAACACAGCAAAAAAAAAAGTTAAAGTTTTTGACATTTTGGAGTGTATGATAAAGAGCCTTGGTGTTTTGGGGGAAAAGGTCTCGATCTTACAAAATTTTTTTTCTTTTTACAATAAAGTCAACTACATATATAATTATAACTAACCCTAGTTACTATAGTATAACTCTAGTATAAAAGTCTCAGTTTTATGATAAAAGTTGTCAAATTCGAGATTTGAGACAAAAATGAGTCAGGAATAATCAGCTCTTTAATGGTAACCATGGTGACGATGTGGTTTAATTGTGTATTTTACCAGCTGAGAAGCAACAGAGTCGTTAACAAATGTCTAAACTGGTCTGAGCTGTGGTCCCATCATGCACAGAAATGCAGATGTTCTGCAGCCTGCAGTAAACTGCGATGAGCCGCATCCTGTAGCTCCTGGTTCTGGTTTAAGGATTCTGGTTCGGTCCGTCCTGGACACCTCCCTGGGGAGCTGGTTTGGGCAGACCCAGGACACGCTGGTGGAATGAAACCAGCAGCAGAAGTTGACTCAGGGTGGATGGAAACCATGAATTCCACTGCCACTGCTAAACGTGCAGCTCTCCACCAGCCCACATCACCTCAACCAGCACCTCAGCGTCTCCAGGTCTTTTCCAGACCTAAAAGGTAACAGCTTTTCCCTTCTTTCTCTCCTCCTTCTCTCCTCAAATGCACTCACTCTTTCTTCCTGGCAGACTTCCTCTTCTCCTCGTTGATCTCGTGGTTGGGGTCGCGCAGCTTGACCTCAGGGTCGTCCGTTAGACTTGCAGGGATGATGTCCAACTCCAAGTCTTTATTGTCCTGAAGGGGAAACGTTGTTTGTCTCAGTGATCTAAAACAACAACTGCACCTCCGTTTGTGGACTGCTTTAGAGGGTGTCCCACCTCAGAACTGACTCCCAGGCTCCTCTCCAGGCTCTCCTGGTATTTCGCCATGCGAAGCGAGAAGTCCCGGTACCTGCGGTCCACCGTGCTGACCCACCGCTTCAGCTCCGACACGTGGGCGTGGCCTTTCTCCACCAGGTTGTCCGCCAGCTGGATGAGCAGCTTCACCTTCTCCTTGGTTTGCTGAGGGACGTCGTCACCGATTACATCCTTCCCTCTCGGGAGCTGAAGCCCCATGCACCAAGACCCTTCTGATCTGCTCTCGTTTCACACAAACACACAGCGTACCTTAGCAGAGAGTCTGAAGTGATGGTAGTCGTCCAGGAGTTCCTGCGTTTCCTCACTGCTGTCTCCAGGTGCCGTATGAGTGGCCAGGTAAACCTCACCCGTCTCCTGGATCCAGTCCAACGCCTGTAAACCAACGCAGGCAGGTGCAGCTCAGTCTTTGTTTGAAATGACCCTTTTGTTGTTGCAGATGTCGTCCTTTCGCAGAGTTTATTCTTTTGGTTTCCGTCACATACACAAACAACTGACCTGCTTGGCGCTGCGCTCAAAGACCACGTACTGCTGACACTGATCCAGTCTTCGTTTCTTCAACGTCCAGAAGTGAAGAACTCGGTTTTCTCTCTGCAGCAGCTCGTTCAGGATGGCTGCACACAAAAAGACGCACCAGTCACAACACAGTATAATTACAACAGATGTTACATTTGTGCTCTTGCTGTCCTGAGGTTCAGATGGTTCGTCCATCTTTCATTACCACATTTCAAAAGTAGACATATTTACCCTTTTTTGGATGACTTGGTTTGAGTTTTTCTGAGCTTTTAGTGAAACCTAAGAGACCTTTTTTTTGTCCAAATGCACAACAGCTCCCTTTGCCATTTCTTTTCAGGCTTTAGGGGGCGGAGTCAGACACTTGTCTGTACTCCAAATGTGCCTCATGTGATATGTGTCCTACAGCTTTGTGATTCCGAGCCAACCTCAGTTTTGACACACATCAGTCTTGGCGAGTACACACCCGTCAGCGCTCGTCTCTCTTGTTCCAGGTTGTTAAAACAGACAGATGTTGAGGGAATGAAATACGGGTGGCTGGCGGGCAGCAGAAGAGCAGAAAATCCTGTTATTCCACTGACACCTGTTGGCTCGATGAAACTTGGGATCTGTTGGTCATGTGTGCAACATTTCGGGGTGTCTGGTAGCACCGCGGATCGAGCGGGGGCAGTCCATACACCGACGCTTGACGCAGACGCCTTCAGGCTCTCGTCAACATCCAACGCTGAGTACCGCTGTTGCATCCAATAAATTTTTCATCCCCCTAATAGATTTACACACCAACCAAGAAGTCTCATGTCCTAGTGTGGTGTGCTGGTGGACCCTCAGTAGAACTAACCGTTAACAGCAAAATAACTCAATAAATGACCATAAACAGGTCACGTGTATGCATTTCCTTTCACTTATTAGTCTTAAAATCACAAACATATGTAATATTCCATTAGAAAAAAACCACCATACTTTTAATATTTGTGCACATTTGCAACAAAGAAATGAAACAAGAATAATTAATTGCTGATTAACTGTAACTTAAGTACGTGACTTATATCACGCGGCTCTCACCTTTGACCTGCTGCTCGGGTCCTCTGGCGTGGCCGGCAGCTCCAGGCGTGCTCACGTTGTTCCTGTGAATGTACTTCAGGAACACCTCGGCGTTCCTCCGGGCCAGCGTGCACGCCTGAAACACACACAGTCTGTTACTGACAAATGCATTAAGAGTGAACGTGCGCGTGCGTGGCGGGTTTGCTCCTGAACCTTCAGGAAGGCTTCTTTCTGCTCCAGGTGCTTGCTGATGAGCGGCAGCAGGTGGTCGCTGTCGGCTGAACTGCCCAGTTTGTCGTGACTGCCACACCAGTCCTCCTCCCGACGATACTCCTGCTCCAGGCTCTCCAGCACGCTGCACACCTGCAGAGACGCAGAGCGTCATTTCCAGACGTGGCGAAAAGAGAGCGCAGACTTGAGTGGGAGCGTGACGGCCGAGCGTCAGCACCTGCTCTGACGTCTTGTAGAAGGCCACAGAGGCGTTGACCAGCTTCAGGCGGTCCTCCATCTTCAGCATCAGCTGCTGCCAGTGAACAGCCACCTTCTCGGCACAGCTTCGGATCGCCTCTGGATCGTAGTGACCAGCCTGCAGCATCATCTGGGACGGAAGGAGACAGAGGCGTGAACGCCGCAGCGGAGGAGATGTACTGGATTTCGAGGGAAATGAAAAAGAACAACTACCTCGGCCTTTTGTTGGACCTGCAGGGCGCTCTGGTGAGTCTTCTGGAGGGAGTTGGCGTGGAACAGAGACTGGAGGAGAGGAGATCCAGTTACCATCAGCTGGAGCATTTAGCAAACATCAAACCAAAGAAAACCAAAGTCTTGCTTCCAAAATGAGAACTTGTCATGTTCTCATTAAGATTTTGCTAACGAGGGCGCACTCACACTAGCTCTCTGGACCATGACGCAACTCAACGTATGTTCAATCGCAGTGTAACATTCTGGAAAATTAATTATCTATGCTTTAATCTTCGACTCTGAAAAGTGTGAACCCAGCGTAAGGTCATGATAGTTTGTGCCTCACATCTGGTTTCTGATTGGTCGCCACACCTGGAATCATGTTATTCATCATGTTAGCATCTGTTCACTCTCATTCCTGTGTGCCGTTTTTCATTTTTGGGTTATCTGCCTTCACAGTGTCTTGGGTTTGCTTGTGTGTGTGTGTGTGTGTGTGTGTGTGTGTGAGAGAGAGAGAGAGTTAAAAGAGATTTTTTTTCATTTAAACATCAGCCTCCATCAAGACCTTCACTTCATTCCTGACACGTTGAATCAGATTTGAGTGTGTTCTCCTGACTGACAGCTGCTGCTCCCATCTGAGTTCCTCGTTGGACTCAAAGTTTCCCTGCGTTGTTGTGTGTGTGTGAATGTGTGTGTGTGTTTGTGTTTTTAAGCGGTTAACCACAGCTGCATGACATCATTGTGATGGAGGAAGTGAGAGCAACATCAGCTGAGGAAACAAACACACTTTTGTGAACACAGCAGCCACAGGAATAGAAAGCAGCAGAGGGCACACACACGTGCGTTTGGATGTGTGTGTGTGTGTGTGTGTTTGTGATGCAGTGCTGACCAAAGAACTTTCACCTCTCTAACTGTTCACACACATCTGCAGTCAGCTATTTAAAGAAATACATGCACACGTATGTGGAAAAGCACACACAGCACACTCAGTGGCAGCATATAAATGGATTTGTCTGTGTGTGTGTAGCATCTGTTAGTCCTCAACATCAATGCCGAATGAGATAATTATTGAGGGAAGGCTGCTTTACACACAGATTGCAAAGTGTGTGAGTGTATGTGATGGCTTTACTACATTTGTGGGGACTCCACATGTGTTAAGGCTGTTTCATGGTTTACAGTTAGAGCTGAGTGAAGGTTAAAGTCAGGCCTTCAGCTGTGTTGGTCAGGGTTGGGGGATGCAATATACCAGTGATGGGTCCCCACAAATACAGAATACAAGAACATGTGTGTGTGCACTCATCTGCTACTATTCAAACCTTTACACACTGGAATAATTATTGCTCAAGTACAGTAAACCTGGTATGAGCAGCAGTAATTAGGATGTGTATGTGTGTGTGTGTGTGTGTGTGTGTGTGTGTGTGTGTGTGTGCACTCACCTCAATGGCCATCTGGAACTGCTCATGCTCCCTCTGCAGCTGCTCAGCCTCAGACAGAGAGCTGGCGTTCACCATGCTGGCGTTCAGCATGGACTCACCATTTCGGATCCAACTCAACACCTGAAGAGCCACAGAGACGCATCAACACAAGATCAAGATCGATCTCCAAGGGACTGACCTCAGAGATCTCAGTCAGCTGAGAGACGCAAGGAAGTTGGGAGTGGAGGAAAGCGAGAGCACACGAACAACAGAATCGTAATCGTGGCTGGACCTCCATGCCTACAGGGGGTCCCGTCAAGCTAAAAACTGCAAAAGTTCTATTGTGCTGCTTTAGATACTGAATTCCTGTCCAACCACAAACCTTTTCTTTTTTTTTCGGGGGGGGGGGATTCATGAAAAGATTCAGTCTGGTTTTTAATCAATTCCATATTACTGAAACATGTTTTTTCAGAAAAATTTAATGACAATTCTTTTAAGTTTTTATTTGGGAAACTTCAGCTTTTGACGCTGTGGATCATAAGAATCTCATCGCTTTTCAAGTTATTTTGAAGGTACAAAATGTAAAAGGTCAACCTCACAAATGGTTCATGTTTGATGTTTGCAGTTACTTTACAAGCTTTGGATTAAAATGTTTTAAGTTTTCCAGAAACTAAAATTCCCAGTACTCTTCTTACACTCCCTCATCCTTGCAGATTTAAATGTCAAGTGGTTTTATGTTCTCATTTAACTATGAATATTTTTTTCTGCAGCTTCTTACAATGTCGTCTAATCAGTAAATTTAGGGCTGGCTTGAGAATGTGCGGTGACATCAGGCTACAACGTAATCATAACAAGATGGCATCCAGGAAGCGGTCGTACACGACGTCTTTTAAGCTGGAATAAACTGAAAAGTGTTGAGACTGTTGAGATTTCTTCAATTATTTTATTCGTGAGGGAGCGTTTTCTAAGTACAGAACATTCGGAGTTCCTCAAGACTCATTTCTGAATCCACTCCAGTTTATATAGTATAGATTTTCTTTGCTAGTAAAACCTAGATTGCTTTCCGTAGTTATGGAGATGACAAACATTCACAGAAGATAAAGGTTCATTAGTGGACTGATGAAGTCTGGGCTACACTGAAACATAGATTAACTTAAATGTCCTTAATCTGAAGGCTATTTAGACATCTTATTCACATCTTATCAAGATGCCAGGTTTTGAGAGTGGTCTGAGATCTTTGGTTTCATGTAACTGATCAACGATTTGAGAAAAAAAAAAAACTGTTCTCAATTGATTATAAAAACAGGATCGAAATCTGCTTCAATAAGTCTTTTTTTCTCAATTACTTTCAAGGTTTCCAGTCTAATTGGAACATGTGGTGATTATTATTGACACAACTGAGAAGACATTTATGAGCACCTGTTGCGTGCTTCTGTTTTCACAGGTAAGCAATGTTTTTCTGTACGTTTATTTAATCGTTGCTCTTCTACATTGAAGCAGTTTGATAATAAGTAGAAAGTGTACAACAAAATCACGAACAAAATTTTAGTGATGGGTTCCTTGAGAAAGACAGAGACCGCAGCCAGCCCGGATAAACGTTTCTGTGTGTTATTAGCATGTTGCCATGAAGCTCATTCATTATTCAGTTGTATCCATCTGCAGCAGCAGCAGCTTCCTGTCTGCACGCAGCAGGTTCGCTTCTGCAGAATAAATGTCTCTGCAGGAAGTGGGGGCCATGCTGGGTGTTGTTCTCATCATTTCTTAGACATGAGGTCTTTCCAGATTCAGTTTTAATGTGCATTTGCATTCTTGCCGATAATACGAGCAATTCACCGGTGAAGCTCCGCGTTATTTACTTTCAGCTTATGAGTGGGCTGCATCATTTCTACATGCGTGCTTCGCTGCTGGTGAAGCTTTGTTGGGTGCACGTGAATTCACCTGCTTGACCTCGGCCTGCAGGTGGCGCAGCTGCAGGCTCTGCTCCAGCCGCGTGTGCGTGTGCTGCGCGCTGATGTCCACCTCCTGCTGCTTCTCGTGGAGGAACTCCAGCAGTTCCTGAACCTGCGAGGCCAGGTCCATGTCCTTCTCCCCCGTCAGCTCGATCCCTGACGCAAGACACACACATTTAAATCACGCTGGCATGATCTCCATCACATGAGGAAGCTTTAAACGCAGCCACCCAACCTTCATCAAGATCTGAAATGAGAAGGTTCGGAGTCTCCGTCTGTGCACCACCACACAGCCTCCATCTATATGCATCTATAACATAAGTCACTGCAACCCAGACAGATATGATTTAATTAAACTGAATTGTCAGCAGCAGCGATGTGAAGTAATCCTCTTCTGCTTGATGTTATCAGTCTTGCATCATTGTGGAGGAATGTTGGTCCTCTCTTCTACACAACTTTGCTTCGTTTATTTGACGTCTGCAGACGTTTGTTTATGCACAGCTATTTTAACATGTCATCGTAGCATCTCAGTCAGGTTGAGGTCTGGACTTCAGGTAGAGCATTTAAAAAAGAAAAAGAAAAAACAAAAAAGCGCCCAGCTTTACCAGACAGATCACCTGATCTTTCATTCCAGAATGTGCTGGTGTACCGACATCTTCATGGTTGACTCAATGACTGCTGAATGGCTGTGAGACCAGCCCAGATCATCACTCTGCTAGAGATTATGATCAAACATATCCCCTTTAGTCTCTTCTGGCTAGAGGACATTGTTCCAGAATTCCTGTGATTTGTTAAAATACAAACCTTTTCTAGCCTAAGCTGTTCTGCCATGTTCTTTTAAAGTAGGTGTTGATCAGAAGGGGACCAGGGCCTCAAGCAGGTCCCAACTTCTGGGAACTATGACGCTCAGCCCAGCTGAGGTCGCCTTCAAGTGGTTCATTATTCCATCAGATTTTTATAGGTCTGTAGATCCTACCAGGTCCACCACTGTAATGGAGACAGCAGCTCAAACAGCCCTGAGACTTTCTTGTGACAACTCTTCAGAGCTCCAGAGCTTCTAATTTAAACGTCCTGCTAACGTTGGTGGCGCCAGTCACACAACGGACCCGGAGCCAGGACAACAGAGCCAGCAGGGCCCGGGCAGGAATGCAGTTCATACATGGAAATTCAGACACCACGTCACATTTAAAGAAGAAAAGGAGGCGAAATCCAAGCTAGCAACCAAGCTGCTGTTAGCATTGAAAGACTCCGCCTCCAAGCTAAAGAAACATCTTCAAGTAAGTTCTTTTTTAAAAACTAACGTTAGCCTACTGCAGCTCCCTTGTGTGGGACCATGGATGAACACCATGACAACCTCATTTAAGTTAGGCCTACTGACAGTCCCTCCAGGATTTTGCAATTTTGCGATTGTAATAATTAAAGCAAAATCAACCAAAGTCTGCAAAATATGTGGAGGGTCGCAATTTTTCTAAATTACCGCAATATCGCCGCAATTTTTGGTCACGCAGAGGAAAAACGGTACAAAAGCAGTGCAAAGACAGAGTATAAAAGATAACCGCTGTCAAGTTAAATAAGGACGAGACACCGTGAAAAACAATTTCCAACTGTTATGTTACAAATCAGATGTTATTTATCCTATTCATTATTTAACATTGTGGATGGACATTTTTCTACAACTAAATATAAATCTGCGTTTGCAGTATGTGATTGCTACATTTATGTAGCTGTAAAAAAGCATGACAATATAGTAAATAATCCAGAGTATTCAGACTACGTTACTCACATTGAGTAACTTAACAGAATACAAACTACATTTTGGGGGCATGTAATCTATAATCTGTGGTGGAATACATTTTAAAAGTAACCTTCCCAACACTGCACACTGTTGATCATCTGAGATTATGTTTAGCTCGTCTTAAATCTACGGCGTTAAAGTAGTTCTTTAACACTTACATCAGATGTTGCTGTTAGCAAAACGTCCTGATGTTTGTTCAGTTAAAGGATTTATTAAAAGAGGAATGTGTGTATGTTTTTTTGAATTAACTTTTAAAGAAGAGTTTTGTTGGGTTAAGACAGAGATAAAGATTCGTAATTCCACGCAAACACACAGACACACGCTCAGCTGTGCGACTGCATGGTGGTGATTTTTATCACCTAATTTTCTCAACACTCCACACACAAGGCGCTCCTGTGAGGTCACGTCTGAGGCCGAAGCAGCGGTTCATCGACCCGCCGTCGCTGGAGAGGCAGCAGCTGCAGATCCAGTCACATTCAGAGGGCAACAAGGACACACTTGACATCTGAAGAGCATGAATGCTAATGCATCTCTGAGAGCTGAGAAGAACACAGCTGCAGACTGTTATCAGCAGGCCCTTCAAACACAACTCCCAATTCAAACAGCACAAGTGGCTTTCTGTGTTTGGCTCCCAAAGACCCGACGTTTCTGTCAATCAGATCAGTCTCTCCTCAGAGTCAAACTCTATTGCATCACCATGGTTACCGTTAAAGGGCCAGTTATTCTTTACTTCCTCAACCAGTTATGTTGTCAAATTTCTTGACAGTTCCTGGACTCTGTCTGCAATTAAACTTTTTAGTGATTTATTGTCAAAAAAATATCAAATTTCACAAAAGTGGTGACTTTTATCCCAAAAAGTTGAGCCGTTTCTATTAAAATCACAAATGTTTCTTGTATACTTTTTCTTGTCATGAACCTCAAATTTTACAATTTTTTTACCTTTATCATAAAATTGAGACTTTTCTACTAAAATCACATTTTTCTGTAAAATAACAGATTAAAAATAATTTTTACTTTTTTTTGACAAAAAAAGTTAAATTTTGTGGTAAAACTGTGAATTCTCAAAGATCTAGACTTTTGTTTTAACCAGTTAAAGATTTTTAACCACAAAAACGTCAAAAGATTATGACTTTTTAACTTCAAATTTAGCTTGTTGGAAAATATCAACTTTTTTGCAAAATTTTTCCATAAAATCTCAACAGTGGTAAAATTGAAAATTTTGTGTGGTTTCATCTTTTTATCCAAAAATCACAAAGTTTTTAGATAAAAAAAAAACAAAACAATAATTTGACAAAAGTTATCAACTTTTTGTTGTAAAGCCTGACTTTTTGAGTTCCTTTTTCTCGTTTTCAGACTCCACTCTGCATCTCTTGTCGTTTTTGTCAGGAAAGGCTCTTTACCTGAGGCCTGGACCTCCATGATGTACTGGTGCAGGTCTTGGCCCTGCTGCATCACTTCGTAGGTCATGTTGTTCATGGCTGCTTTCCTCTCGGCGTGCCGTTTCAGCCGCTGCTCTGCCAGACCGATGTCCTCTGCGCTGCCAGAGGAGGCGCTGCCGCCGCCACTGCTGCTGCTGCTGCCGCTGCCGGTCCGGCTGGCGTCGTTCAGTTGACGGGAAAGGTCCTCGTTCCAGGCGTCCAACTCTGTTGTGACCTGACAGAAGACAAGAGGAAGCCATGAACGCCATCGGCAGACTGTGGTGGTTGTGCAGATGGTTCTCCGTGTCATCCTCTCCAACCTCGATGGTGTACTGTTCAAAGATGCGCAGCTGCAGAAAAATGTCCAGCTTAATTTTGCGTTCATGGAACAGCTCCTCCATCTGGCCCTGGGCCTCGTCCAGCTGCTGCAGCACCCCCTGGATGTGCGCGATGGAACTGCAGTGTGGTGTCTTATTGGTGGACATGGCTGCATCTCTGCAGAAACAGGGTGGAAAAAGATCATTTAAAAATCATTTGATCAGAGTTGGTCTTAATATTTGGGAAATATAACCTGAGATAAGCAAATGCATTCACATCTGTCATGTAATTCTCTGTTTGACAAAAATGAAGCAAAAAAAAACAACTATGTACCCACATAATCCAATATCTTAGAGATGAGTCTAATGAAGGAACTTTTGACTCATTAATTTTTACAATGCTGCTTCAGGTCACTGAGCTTCATGACCATTTGCTTATGAACATATTCTCTCTCTCTCTCAGTGGATAGCATAGCTTTCTGCTAAACTGTTGGTTTTGTTTTTTTTTTCTCTTTTTTGCCAAACTTGTCACAGGACATTGAATCCAAACAGCTCCACTTTGGTCTCATCTGTCCGTGTTCCAGAAGTCTTGTGGTTTATTCAGATGTAGTTTTGTGGACATCAGTTTGTTGTAGACAGAAGAGGCTTTCTCCTGCCAGCCATTGTCAAACCATACTTGTTTAGTCTTTTTCAAATTGTGCTCAACACTTAACATGTTCAATGAGACCTGTAGGGTATAAGAGTCTTTTTTGTTTTTCTCTGTGCACTGCCTGGTTTGCACGTGGGGTATATTCCCTCGGACTGCCTTGAATAATCTTTCTCACTTTGACTGTTTAAATCAGAACTGGTTGAAAATGGTTCCATAACCTTTTCCAGATTGACATGGAGCAACAGTTCCTTCTCTTAGACCAGGGGTTTTCAAAGTCTAGGAGTGCGAGCCCCCTCAGATGACATGGAAGCTGCTAGCTCCCCTCCCAACAGCACACACAGTGGAGTCAGGGTAACCTGCCTTTGCAGTGCTCCATGATAAACTTGTCAATGTTTTGTTTTTTTGTGACTTAAGTTAACTTACTTCCTGTCAAAAACCCCTGTAGCTTGGTCACTGAACTTGGGTGTTTCGCTCCAGCATGACACCGTGATTTTCATGGTTTCATGCTGTCAGTAGCCTGTACTACTTCACAGATCACACACTGTGGCTCTCGTGCATCTTCAGAACCAATCCCTTTCTTACGTTTTATACCTTCAGATTTTTTTTTTATTCTCTGTCACTTTCACATACGGCCAATCGATCCATTTCCCTGCACATTCATAAGCTTATTTTGTCTATTTCACCCCGTGATGCCACTTTGAAAACCATTATCTTATACCATTTCTTATGTCTTTCCCTACTAAAACTGTGTGAACACTGACTGACAAACTCACAAAATGTCTGCTTTTATTGAGGGATGTTCACCTGCTCGTTATCAGTCGATCAAGAACTGACCTAATTCCATCTCACCCTCTTAACCCTCACAAGGCCCTAAACCCTAATCCTGACCCCAACCCAAACCGCCTACGTCTTTGCCTCAGGTCGTTGTAACCTCTGCCCTTAATGCCTTGTAAGGGTTAAATGGAAGCAATAAGGGGGTACGCATGATCTTTTCATTTCATGGCTTAACTTTTGTTCCATAAACAATGACCAGTGAAAAAAGTTGTTGTCTTTGCCTTATACAGCCTCAGACATGTAAACACCCACTACGATCAGATTTCTCTGTGTAGGTGTTGTCATACAAAAAAACAACACATGAAACTGAAGGAACCAAATGTTACACATGACGAAGAACCAGGCTGAAGAATGGTAAGTAACAGAATCCTAGATCCTCAGACACATTTTTTCTCTCTTAAAGTCCTCTATGAATACTGAGAAGATCGTGATTACTACCTGAGCTGCTGCATCAGTTCCTCTCCCTCTTTTATCACGTTGAGTGTTGCCTCCAGTGTGGCTGTCTGCTGCTGCTGAAACTGCTGGATCAGAGTCTGGACTGAGTCCACCGAGTCACAGCACACATCATCCAGCAACTGCTTCTGCAGCTCCTCCATCCAGGACCACAGCTTGATGCGGACGAGAACGTGGAAAGGTGCAGTCAGTTCATTCGCACAGTCAGATACCATCAAGAGCATTATTACAGACGATCCAGCCACTGTTGTTCCACACATGCTCCTTGTAACGTTAAATTAAGACAATTTAAAAAATCAGTCGAGGTAAAACTGTGCACCCTACCTCTTTGGTGTGCGTGTGGAAGGAGACAGACATGTCAAGCAGCAACTTCCTGTGTTCGACTCGCCGCACAAAGTCCTGGATTCGCACCTCCAGGTGTCGGGCCGCCTTGTAGATTTCTTCTGGGTCACATTCTCCGGTTTGTGCCAGCTGCTCAGCTGCCTCCAGCAGCTTGTCTGCGTTGGTGTATGTGTTCTGAAAGGTCAGCATCATTTCTATTTACCCAAATGCCACAGCCATAGAAAATGTGTATTTCTGGAAAATCAACTAAGAGGTTGCAGTGGATGGAGACATATAGTATTCACTATAGAATACTATAGTGGATAGTGGATGGAGACATATAGTATTCACCAAAATAAATAACATGGCCTGAAGCTAACAATCACCAGTTCAATATCCAGGTGCAGAGACGCTCCTTCACAGTAACATGTCCAGGACTACGCACCTGCTGTCACCAGTCACTCCTTTACTCTTAGTGCTATGTTTGCAGTCTCAGGCTGCATGTATATTGCAAAATTTGTCTAGAGTTTGGTTTAAAAACTCTTCATCCTTTCTCTCCATTTTGATTCTCATCCACATCCTCAGTCTTCCCTTTTCATTCTGTCTGGACTTTCTAGATTTGATGTCTTTGGAAGGAGCAATTGTTCAGTGTGTGCAAAAACTTTGCCGTTACCATGGCTATAGACCACAAAACTTACAGAAATGCAACAACTTTGTTATAGACTCCCAGGAAGTTTCAAAGAAAGAAACCAGAAGGCTTCGCTGCAGCATGCTGCCATACTTGCTGACTCCATAACCTGGATAAAACTCCCAGGTCATCAGAGGTTTAGTTGATGCCTGATCAGCCTGCAGATGATTCCTTCAGTTTCTGTGGTGTTGATCTACAGAACGTGATTATCCTTATGTCTGACTATGAACCTTTGAAATTTACAAGCTTTTTTTGCTATGTGCTGGTGTTTGATTGATATGTGCTCTATGTGTTATTGATTGATTTGTGCTTTTCTCTTTTGCCATTGTTGGCTTTGTCATTGTGTGGCATGTGATAATGCACTCAATGGGGTTCTCATTAGAAAAAAAAAGGTCCAAATTCGGAGCAGTTGGCCCTTGGGGCTCTGATTTTAAAAGGTCAACCATCCTTTTATCTGCATCATCACATCAGCGTGAACACGAGCATCCAAACAGGACTTTGTGTCCAACTCTGATTATGTGGTGGGACTAATTTAAAAACATTTACACTGACACACCATGACTGGAGAAGCATAACGTAAAGTCTAGTTTTATAAGACGTAGCATAACATTTGCTCTTTCAGAAAAAAAAAAAAAAGCACTTAATCCTGCCTGAATATTAATGCTCTCAGCAGTCATCAGGAGGACAAAATGGATTACTACTCTGGTTAATATAAGAAAGATCAAGAACGTGTCATTCCAGGAAATGTATTTACATCACACACACACACATATTTGGGGTATTTTAATAACCGCCGGGTGAGGTGAAGTCAAAGAGTAAGAAAATAAATGCACTATGATGTGAGTTATTCAAGAATTTGAGTTTGTGGCTGAAAGCTTACAGTGTGGATGTTTCACATGCCAAATGGATTACTCAGAGCATAACGATTATAAACTACAAGGGATTATTACGCTTTCATGCACAACTGAACTGGTTCAGGTTGAGGATTATGACAGAGGGAGGACAGCAGAGTTCAGTCATCCCTGTCACGTCAATATAGGAGCTCAGGCCAGACTTTTTCAGATTAACAAAGAGAAACAAATTCATTAGACGATGAAGCAAACAGATGAAACAAACTGAGTGTTTAGTTCAAGTGAAATTCAATAATTTATTACTGATGGGATAAGACACTGTGGAATAAATAATAAATAGATACTAATAAGAAAACAAAGGCATTATAAATAGTCCCTATGTAAGGCTGCTGTTGCTGACAGGAATGATGTGAAACATCTGTACTGCAGGGAACCTGAGGAAACCCTCGTTCTTCCTCTGTTTGGAGGATGTGTGGTGTTTTCCATTTGGTTCAGCAGCTTCACTAAGAGCCAGTCTTTATCTGAGCAGTCTGATGCTGCTCCCTCAACAGCTGGAAGCAGGTGAAATTTCACCTTTCAACACAAACTTAAAGAAGATGTTGCACATCTTACTGCAAACCCTGAAGGAACCTAAGCTTCTTCAAGAAGTCCAGTTCTGTCTTGTCCTTTCTGTCAGCAGCTTCAGCATTGCATCTCTAGTCCAGTCTGTCACCCAGGACAGCATCCAAGTATCTGTAGTCCTATCTCCGGCTCTGCTCCCTGATTGGCTTATTCCTGATCATCCAAATGTCCACGATCATCTGTTTTGTCTTTGTTTGATTGTTCCATTGCCATGCGACAAAGTGGCTTACCAGTTGTTCGTACTTAGTCTCCTGTCTACTACTGACACCTTCCAGAACTCCTGAGACATATAAATATTTGACAAGACTCTGAGATGTGTTAGAAGTCTGAGGGTTACAGAGTAGGTGGGTTTCCATTAGTAGTTTCATGGGACATCAACTGTTGGTCCGTCCCCATCATAAAAAACTGTTGGTTTGGGGGCGGTGTTGCCTTGGTGCTGATTGGGTATGCTCTAGCCAGGAAGTTACATTGTTCAATCCTCTTGATGTCAGCTTCACGAAGCGTCTTCACCAACATGATGTCGGTCGTTACCAACACCAGGGCATATCCAAAAACACCGCCAAAAGAAATGCAGCAACTCTCTCAATGTTCTCTCTCTCCTTCAATGTTCTTGCTGTTCTAGTTTCTTCCCCCTTCATCTTTGTTGTTGACTTTTATTTTACTGGTAGTTGGCAAGAACTAAAAGTGGTGCATTACTGCTAACAAGTGGTATGGAATGTTAGCTTGCTAAGTCACTAGATCCTGCCGAGTCCAACACTGTAATGGAAACATGGTGGCTGAAAGGAGGAAGCTGACCCTGTTACAGTTCAAAAATCGTAGCTTTTACCCCGGACCAGCTAATATCAGTAGCATCACAGCCTAGTGCTAGCCAATGAAATGGTATGTTGGGGCAGGAAGAAATTTGATTGGTTGTTTATTGGTGTGACGAAGGTATCAGCAATGGACCACCAGAAGCGTAAGAAACACCCACTCCAGTGTTGCCCTCCTGTGTGAGTGTGCTGTAACATCTCACAGTGATTACACTGACTCTGACCTTAACTCTGTGTGTGTGTGTGTGTGTGTGTGTGTGTGTGTGTGTGTGCGCCTTAAAGCTGTGCAGAGCTGCATAATTCAGCTAATCTCAGGTCTCAGTTTGCTCACTGAACATTTCTTTGTTTTCATTGTTATGACTAAAACCTCAGCTCCTGTTTTTTACGTGACGGACTGAAGCCTCGAAATTAAGAACGTCTTCTGTTGATCATCCAGGAGACTTGTGACCATACATGGTAACGCGCAGACACGTAATCGTGCTTCCTGCTACCAGTCACGCTGCTTTTCAAAATTTGGGATTAATCACAGCAGATCGCTTACAGATGTTTGCACAGCCAGCACATAAACATTTGATTTAAAAAAAAAAAAAATCTTTTAATTTGAACATTTGTTTGACATCACTCTTATTTCTACACCAGAGCCAAGATATCAGCTGGGACTTTCCAAGTTTTGAAACATGAGGATCAAGTTCTTCAAACATAGCAGGAACAAATAATGGTGCTTATTTCTGAAATATCACATGAAAAAAATCTAACTGGACTAACCTGAGCAACATCTTCGAAGTCATCGTGTCTTTTCTGCAGGGCTCGGGCTCTGTGAAGTGACTTCCCAACACCCGTGTGTTTGCTGAGGAAAGCCTCGCCGTGGTTTTCTATCCAGTCCATCACCTGGAGGAGAGAGAACATGCAGAGATCATCTTCAGTTTGCCTCCGAAGTCAACGTCAGCACCTGAAACTCGTGTTCCAAGTCTTTTTCTGACAGCAAACGTGCAGATCAACAGGACGATGCAGGAATGAATAAACCAGAAGAAGCTTCCATGACCTGATCTGTGAGGTAGTTCTGAACCTTTTATGTTCACACTCAGCATGTGAAGGACTCCAGCTATTGAACTGCCACAACTTTTTATCTGCGTCTTCTGATCTGTTGTAAGTGTCTGCAATGAAGTGAAGGTCAAAGTAAACTTAGCCAGCAAGTTTTTTCTTTCTGCACTTGAAACTAAAAATCATCCTCACTGACCATCATAGGAGAATAAATACAGTAATTACAGTCTTTAAAGTAATGTATAGCGAGGTATTGTTGCTGCTTAAACGGCAGCTTTAATCATTTAAACATTAAAAAGCAAATATAAAAACCATCCAGTCATCTCAGTTTAAAATGTTTAAGTTCATTTTAAAGTTTAAACAATAAAAAGAAAGCAAAAGAATTTAAAAAGTCGTTCCAGTGATTTTCATAACATTTTAAAGATTTCATAACCTGAATGTCACAGAAAATCATCATTCTGACTTCTAAAATTTTAAAAATCTTTTTATATTCGACATTTTAATGTAAAAAAAACTGCTAATGGGTCTCTGTTATTGACTTCTCAGGTTTTCAGAACATTTACAATTAAAAGCAAGCGTTCATGTTTTGCCCAACTGGCAGATATGGATGCAACAAAAACAGGTTGCGGATGAGCATCTTTGGGATTCAGAGTCAGGCTTTGGTGACGATGCGCCCAGTCATCGCTCCCTTGTTTATCTGCATGCTGTCTGCAAGCACCTGAGGGAACTATTAAACGTTCTGTCATGTTCAGAGGAGGTGGAGAACCACCAGCGTTTATTGTCACTGCAAACAGCTTCCTGCTGCACTGAAACAGAAGTAAAGCTGAAAAGCTCCAGGCCGGACACCAAATGACATTCAACATTCTGTAGCTTCACTTCAAGTGTTGTTTTTCCCTTCAATTTGTTCTCTTCAAGACTTAATTTCCATCACAAATGCACGGCGCACAGTTAATGACTAACTTGTAATTTTGTCATGGAGGACGTGAGATCCATGGCAACTGAAATGGACTCAGTTGGAGCTCTTACAGCAGGGATACAGTGGCTAATGGAGGAGGGACTGCAGTGCTTGTTAAGAACATGTGGAGTAATGCTGGACGTGTTACTGTGAAGAGACTTCTCAAAACCAGTTTTATCAGCTCGGGGTCAGCATGCCAAGGCCCACGCCTTTGGCTGCTACCCAACGCGATGCACCTGACCCGTATCGAACCTCCTGCAGGCGGTGGGCCAATGGGAAGGCCCTTGGGTGCCATGGGGTCTGGCCACCAGGCTCTTACTGACAGGCTGCTATCCCAGGCCTGGATCCAGGGTGGGGCCCCAGGGACCCTAGTCCAGGTGAGGGACATCAAGCTCTTGACTTTCCTCCATACAAAAGACTCCAATCACACTTGGTCTGGGCCGTCACCCAGGACCAATTTGCCTCTGGGAGACTGTACAAGGGGCAGTTCCCCCAGACTACATAGCCTGGGATTATTTGGGTTCACAGACCCCTCCACCGCATCAAGGTGGCGATTAAATGACGGGTGTCCTTGCGAAGAACTGAAGGAGGTGGGTGGAGAGAGAGAGGTCTGGGTCTCTCTGCTTAAGCCGTTGCCCCCACGACCTTCTGTCCTTTAAATCCGTTGTGTTTTATTCACAAACTGCAGAAAAGTCTGAACACATTTGATCTGAGTTCCCCAGATCGAGCTGCAGATTTTCAAATCTGCGACCACCTGACCATCAGACCTCCAACACATTAACGCATCTCAGAGTGGTTCTACCTGCCTTGAAGGAGCAGCATGACTTCATGACATCAGCTAGCTGTCAAGGATCCAGCCAGAGTCAGAAACATCTCAGCGTGAGCTCACAACCTTCACAAACTTCAGCTGGACTCTCTTTGCGCGCTCAAAGTGCCAAATAAAACGACAGCATGCACTTTATACGTTCTGTCTGCGCTCCTCTCCAGAGTCACATCCATCGTGCAGCGTTGCAGCTCTGGCTGGAATAACCCCGTTTTCACTGATTTACGCACTGCTTGTGTGGAGATACCGTCTCACTTTGTGCCTTGTCTTTACTTTCTGTGAATGTCTCTCGTCCTCCGTAAGCCTCTCCTGGGTGTCATAGAAAGTGAAGCATGACGTGTATAACTGGCAAAGTTCTGCCGATGTGATCTCTGCTTCCCTCGTGGTCTTGGTGTGCCTCTTAAAAACACTCTTACACTCTCTCAGGGGTCTCATAATAATGTCTTCAGGGCGCCAAAATCAGAGCATTCATCTTTAAATTTGCACTCTGATGCCCTCATTCTCCCTCCTGAACCCTGTTTGAGCATTTAACAAACACATGATGACTGCAGCAACAGGGAAGCTACTTTAAATCAATTCAGTCTGCTGCTGTATTTGTGTGCTGTAAAAAAACAAAAAAAACAAAAGAAACGCTGGAAATCAAGATGCAACAAAAGCAGTAAATCTAGGGGAGGACTTTCATGTTACTTTATTAACATTACAAAGTTATAAAAGCTTTATTGTCATAATGTCTTGATGCTTGCAACATGAGTTATTATCAACAGATGAAATGAAGCTCATGAGAAATAAAAACATGAAATATATTTGGTTCCAACTGTCCACAAAGAAATAAAAGAGCAAATAAACGATAGAATCAACTGTGAGGAATTTTCTTTAGTTATATTGTTACAGCTATTTGTTTGTGATTAGTTTCTACAACTCCAGCACCAAAAAAGGTTGGATGTTGCATAAAATGTAAATATAAACAGAATTCAATGATTTGCAGCTCCCATAATCTCATATTTTCTTCCCAATAGACGCTGAAGCCGAGACATTTTACCCTTTCATGGTAACTATTAGCTCATTTTGACTCTGATGGCGGCAGCTGGATCAGGGGCAACAAAAGACTAGAAAAGTAACTGCTGCAATCATTGGGCTAATTAGGTTAATTTGCAGCAGATTAATAACATGACTGGGTTTTGGAATAATAAAAATACAAATACACGATGACTGTGTGTGAGACTCGTCGCTTATAATCATGTCCTTACCAAAAAGTATGTTTGCTAAGCTTCCTGGTTGTATTTAGATGAGCTGCTGTCAAAAGATAAACTTTGTTCCTGGACATCTGTACTAGTATATCTCTGCTCTTGCATCATAGCTAATGAACCTTCAGCTGTGGTTTCGGTTGTGGGTCAACCCTTGGGACGCTCCCAAAGTGGTCAAACTGCCTTCCTGTGAAACTGGTTGGAACATATACGCTGTGTTAACCTCGAATAAATGAGACTTGTTTATTACAGTGTGTGTGTGTGTGTGTGTGTGTGTGTGTGGGTGTGTGTGGTCTCCTTCTTCTGAGATATAGTCTGGGACAGACTATATCTCTGTCTCAGACCAATCAATTGATTGGCCCAGACCAATCAAGACATAAAAAGCTAATATTGCTGGTATAAAAGGAGCTGGCGCATTACAGCGGGGGTAGAGAGTGTCGGACGGAAAGAGTCTGCAACAAACTGCATCGAGGGGGGGAATCAGGGGTCAGCACTGCGCTAAAACCAGTCCTGATTCTCTACTGGCCATTTCTGCATGTCCTCATGTCCTCTCGGGACCGAAGCGTTTCTAAAATGATCTGAGGAACAATGGAAAACTGTTCTGTTTAGGAATCAACATTTTTCATCACAACAGCATGTATTCACAGAGTCCAGATGCTGAACTGACCTGCCCGCAGTCCAGACCTGTCACCAACAGAAAACATCTGGAGCATCTGGAGCACCCAGACCTGTTGAGCAGCTAGGATCCTGCATCAGACCAGAATGAGACAACTTTCTCTCCAAAAGCACCAGCACCTGGTCTCCTCACTTCCAGATGTTTACAGATAGTTGGTAAAAGAAGACGATGGTAAACATCACCCTGTTCAACTTTTTAGAGATGTGTTGTTGCCATCAAAGTCAAAATGAGCTAATAGTTTCCATGAAATATTTACGGAAAATGTCTCATTTTCAGCATCTCATGTGTTTGTTATGTTCTATTGGGGAAAAACACATGAGTTTATTAGATTTGTAAATCATTGCATTCTATTTTTGTCGATATTTTATGCTGCATCTAAACTTTTTTGGAAATGGGGTTGTACAAATATCTTTACAATGCATTTCTCATTCACCCTTGCAGCAATCCTATCGGGAGGTTCAGCGTCGCACTGGAGGACGCTACAAAAGCTGGCAGAGGTTGCACTTCTGCGACAGCTGTGATAGACAGATGAAAGATGTGTCACTGTTAAACCTCAGGCAATTGCCTTCTCAGCTTTAAACCGCTTGCAAAGCGTCCAAACTAACCCTAATGAAAAAGAACAACAAGAAAGGCTTTTATTTCCCTCATTTTATAAGCTGCAGTTCCTGTCTTTACTTGGTGGTGCAGCTTAGAAATGTGTCAGTCTGCAGTTCCATCATTATGGTTTCAGTAATGCCAGGAGTACTCAGTCCAAACTCATTCTCACTGCATTACTATTAGATGAGAAGTAATATGATACATGGGACTTCCTCCTCCTCCTTCTTCAGTTACTGTCCAGGTTAAAAATACAGCTTTGACATTAAATGCTGAGCTCCTGACTATCTCTAAAACCTCCAGGAATCTGACACTCTCCAAGCCCTCGCAGTCTTCTCAGCTGTAAAGCAGTGCCAGCGCAGCAGAGAGCGTTTTATCTCAGGAATTTTCACATTAAACACAGAGCAGCTGGGAGTAGAGCTCAGCAGCGATGCTCTGCACCCTGCATGCTCACATGCAGTCTGACATGCTCTACCGTGACTCAACATGTGCGTCAAATCCAGGCCACGTTAGGAAACCATGACTGCAGTGAATTCTTTTTCTTATTCTGCAGTTTACAGAAACTGGCACTTACATCCAGCGTCTCCCTTCCTTCTCTCACATGTTTGTGTTCATTCATCTTGGGACCTGTATTTGTGTATTAATTGTGTGGTTACCTGCTGGACATCTTGCTGGAACACGCACAGCTGAAGCCTCTGGTGCAGTCGCACCTTTCGGTGCTGCCAAATGTTCTCCAGACGCCGCTGATGATGGAGAACCTCGTGAACGACGTCCAGGATGCAGTGAACCTAGAAAAAATACACAAATATATGTGTAGAGTATGTTTATATTATGCATAAATTCCTTAATCTGCATTTGAAACTTGTATAACATCACTTACCGCTTTGGAGTAATTAGCAGTTGCAGTCAGAGAGTCAGCGTTGCTGGGACTCAGAGGCCTCTGGAGGACATCTAGCAGGGCTTTGCCATCCTGACTCACCTGGACACGCACAAGGAAATTAGAAAAATTAGAGAGAGATTCACATGAAAAAAGGTCAGCGAAGAATTTGAAGTCATCATAGCATTACAGACAACATAAAGGTGGAAGAAAGGAAGTTTAGAAGGATCAAACCAGGAAGGGTCATGTGACTGTGGCGATCAAGTGGCTTGACCAGAATTAGTTAATGAATATCAGCCATTCATCCAAACGGCGTGCAGGGGTTGCAGGGGACATAACTGGAGGAGATAATCCCAGACGTCTCTTTCTCGCGCCACTTCTTCCAGACCTACCTGGGACACCAAGATCTTCCCAAACAAGCCAATACATATCATCCCTCAATGATTCCAGGGTCTGCCACGTGGCCTAATGCCTATAATTAATGTCTGAAATGGGATCCTGATCTGATGCAAAAACCACCTCAGCTGGGTCATTTAAGTGTGGAGGACCAGTGATTCTAGTCTGAGCTCTTCCAAAATGACTGAATTCCTCATTCCTACCATGGTGATGTTGGGTTCTATCATGATGATGATGGATCCTACCATGGTGATGATGGATTCTAACATGGTGATGATGGATCCTACCATGGTGATGATGGATTCTACCATGGTGATGATGGATCCTACCATGGTGATGATGGGTTCTATCATGATGATGTTTGGTCCTACCATGGTGATGCTGGGTCCTACCATGGTGATGCTGGGTTCTACCATGATGATGTTGGGTCCTACCATGGTGATGTTGGGTTCTATCATGATGATGATGGATCCTACCATGGTGATGTTGGGTTCTATCATGATGATGTTGGGTCCTACCATGGTGATGTTGGGTTCTATCATGATGATGTTGGGTCCTACCATGGTGATGATGGATCCTACCATGGTGATGATGGATCCTACCATGGTGATGTTGGGTTCTATCATGATGATGTTGGGTCCTACCATGGTGATGCTGGGTTCTATCATGATGATGTTGGGTCCTACCTTGGTGATGTTGGGTCCTATCATGGTGATGATGGGTACTACCATGGTGATGTTGGGTTCTATCATGATGATGTTGGGTCCTACCTTGGTGATGTTGGGTCCTATCATGGTGATGATGGGTCCTACCATGGTGATGTTGGGTTCTATCATGATGATGTTGGGTCCTACCATGGTGATGTTGGGTCCTACCATAATGATGTTAGGTCCTACTATGACAGCAGCACAGTAGTTCAGTGGTTATCTCTGGTTCAGTTGGATCTTGGTTCTGCTGGTCTTTCTTTGTGGAGTTTGCATGTTTTCCTTGTGTCTGTGTAGGTTTAGTCCACATACTCTGGTTTCCTCCTACCATGAAGACATGCTGTTTAGGCTAATAGGCTTCCTCCCACAGCCCAAAGACATGCATGTTAGGTTAACTGGTGTTCCTAAATTGTCCCTAGGTGTGAGTGAGAGAGTGAATGGTTGTTTGTCTACATGTGGCCCTGCGATGGACTGGTGACCTGTCCAGGGTGGAACCCTGCCTTTCGCCCGTAGTGAGCTGGGATAGGCTCCAGCAGACCCCCGTGACCCTGAACAGGAAATAGCGGGTATAGATAATGGATGGATGGATGGGTAATACAAAAGTCTCTCTAGGCGCAATTTACATAAACTATCATGTAATTTGATTCATAGTGGTAATTACAGAAATAATGGCAATAATTATTGGAGTAATTTGGTCCACTATGTAGGTTGATAGAAAACTGCATGTATTGTAAAAGTGCCTTGAGTGGTCCTTCAGTAGTAGCTCGTTTCACAGCCCTCCCACCCCCAAACCTCATTCTTTCAATTACTACAGCTCATAACCACAAGTGCAGATTTTGTGGACAATCAAGATCTTTGCCTTTTGACTTCACTCTATTTCAGTGCCAGCTTCTCCTTCACAGCAGATGATGTCCCAATCCATCAGTCAGCCCCCCCTTTCCATCCTGTTCTTGAAGTAACAGCTCATTCCCAGTCTGGAGTGGGCAATTCACCTGTTTCTGACAGAGGATAATGGCCTCAGAGTTGGAGGGAAGTGTTTTACACATGACTGCATTCCACCCCAGTAACTGCTTGAGGTCTCAACTAAAGATCCCTGAATTTAAGGCAGACTTCTACAATGTTTATTCAGAACAAACATCCATCAGAGCTGCCTCCATCAGCTGTTTTAGAGTGAAAAGTTTAGTGTATGTAGTGTGGTCAGCATGTGGCTGCAACAGACGGATTGATGATCACTAACCAGAAACTAAACTTGCAAGAATTTGAAAGAAAAAGACACAGACAGGAACTCTGTCGCTGCTGTAATGCTCCGTCTCCTCCAAGTCCGTCACTTTTTGCAGCGCTCTCAAGGAAACAATGCAGTCCCAGCCTGCCAAGTCTAACCAGCTTCAATCTGAGCCTCGGCCCTGAACTTCACATCTGATTCTGTGTATGCGGACTTAACTTTTCATAGATAAGCATAAATTAAGCTTAGACCGCAACAGCTTGTCTAAAGATAAAACACCAGACTGCAGAAAATAGTGGGAGTGTTCCACACTAAATTTAGTGGCGTGTTTTCAGCCAGCAGTTTGAAGGGTCTGTGTAGCGACCGAGCAGCGCCACCCTGTCATCACAACCAATCACAGCCAATCACAGCCAGCAGCCCTGACAGCACAGACGCTCTGTTGTCTGCAACATTACAAGCGCTTTCCAACAATGAGTCTGAGGGACATGAGTTGCAAACAAAAGGAAAACTTCTTACAGTCTCTTCGGGTCATATTTTCCATGACTTTTTTAAATCTTATAAAGTGTTTTTTTTCTTTATCGTCCAGGGGCTTTTAAAGTGCTCTAGACTTACAAATGGGAACTATTGATGACCAGACACCAGCCTTCAGCTGGAGTGGAGAATAGTGGAGAAAGTAAGGTTTCAAAGACTCCTGCTGGTGAGCATTTAGTTTACCTCAGTGTAAGCCTGCGTCACCTGCTCGTACAGACTCTGGTGGCGGTGGATCGCGATTTCCAGCTCCTGCATCTCAGACGGCAAGCCTCCTTCACTGCAGACTTTGCACCAGGCCTCCACCTCAGACAGGAACTGAGGAGCCAGAACAGACACAAACACACGTGCAAAGTCATCCAGAAGAACTGTCTCTTTCACAGCCTAGAATATTATCTCGTCTCGGCAGAGACAACACGTTCACTGCAGCAGTTGAAGCGTAAAATGAACCAAAAGAATCACAAAACGGATGAATCCAAACTTTGTATTTGTCATTACTGCGCGTCGCATGTCAGACAAAACTACAGTATGATGCACAACACTGACAGTCAGTTGCCAGCAGTAAAATCACTTGAAGTACAGAGTTTCTTCTCCATCGATAGTTTTCAATCACATCAATGCGTTCTTGTGACTGATTTTCCCCCATTTTGAAGCACAACTTGTGATACATGACAGGTTCTGAAGTTCTCTTGGCATCAAACTTTTGCTAGTTTTGTTTTGCCTAATGAAGGGGGGGGGGGGGTCAGATTTGACATTTACATAGATTTGACATCATCACTGTACGAACAGCGTTAGCACAAACGCGGCTGTCACTCCTCCGAAGTAGTGACTCAGACTCTCTGATGTTTCCACTTCTAAACATCTGTGAATGTAATCTGTTTGGGACGTAATCTTTGTGAATTTAAATGTCAACTGCCTCTGGAGTATTTCCTGCTGTGTACGTGGAAACGTCTGCTACAGAGGTGGTCCAGCCACATTTACCTCGTGTTCATGTTTGAAGCTGGTGAGAAGCTTTTTAGCTGCATCCGGATGCAGAGGAAAGACTACAGAGGAGCAGGTAATCAGTCTGACGAGCTCCTTGAAAAACTTATCTTCATCGCTGAAGCTTTTCTGTTTTTTTCTGTCGTCAGGGGGAGGTAGCATCAGAGGTTAAAACAGCAGCTACTCATGCTTTCTCGACAGTCTTTTATTGATTCACTGACAAATTAACAAATCTCTGTTCTCAGCCTGACAAGTTCTGATCTCTCGTCCCTCCCTCCCAATGGCTCCCCTCTTTTATCTCCTCTTCACTCAAACGTACACTTGTTTCTGATGTCAAGGGCCCAGCAGGAATCAAACAAGGCCCATCTGTTGCCATGTCAACCTTCCAGGAATCAGCAGAAGAGCCGTCTGATCTGTTCAATGTAATCAGCTGGTGAAAATGTCCCATTTGCATGCAACATTCAGTGCCAGCATTTGCAGCAAAGTGGCTCGCTGATTGAAGCGTCAGCCAATCGGCATCTTGGCAGCGAGCAGAGAAGCCGTTGCCCCTTCACACCTCTGCCTCTGATCTCACCTGTTCGGCCTTCTGGTGGAAGACAGACGACATGGCGAGAATGGTGGAGCGCTCATCGAGGGCAGCAGCGAAACTTTTCCAGTCCTGATCCAGCTGACCTGAGATCTGCTTGATTTGCGTGGAGGCGTAGTGGCCGGCCTCCGCCAGGCGGCTCGCTACCGACATGATTCTGTTGATGTTGACGTAGGCATTCTGGGAAGGACATAGAAACCATCAAGGCACTACCATCAGATTCTAAGCTCTCACCATTGAAATATTTGGCACTTTTGCCAAAAAAAGAAAAGAATCAAAGAGAGGCTGAATTAACCCAAATATGACTCTGTATTCTAACTTGGTTAACAGACAGAAGAATGTGTGGATTCCAACTCTTTTGTCTTTGAGTTACAGGTTTGCAGCGTGAAAATTTAGGCTTTAAAGACTCAACGTACCATGGAGTTCATGGCGAAGTGGTTGTGTTGCGTCTGCAGCTCCACGGCGTGTTGGTAATCACGACCGATTTCTGTGTGGTTCTGGAGGAACACCTCCTTGTTGTGGCTGATCCAGTCGAACATCTGCACACACAGCATGAAGCCACATCAGAAATGTTCAGATAACGCTTTCCTCTGTGGGAATGTGAACACAGATGCTTGTGGAATGAGAAAAATGTCTTCATCATCCCCTCTTGTACATAATACTTGTGTGTGACTCATTGCTCGTAATCATGTCCTTACAAAAAAACCCACACTGTTTGCTGAGCATCCTGCAGGGAGAGCTTGTTTTCACATAAGCTGCTGTCAAACACAAATTCTGTCACTGGACGTCTGTACCATGAACAAAACTTCATATGTGTGTATCGGGTAAACTGATGAACTTTCTGCCATGGTTTAGATTGTGATCCAACCCTTGGGACCGCCCCGAGGTGCAGCAAGGAACAAGGTGGTGAAGCTGTTTTCCTGTGAAACAGCTTGTTCTATCTATATATGTGTGTA
>JBAMYA010000014.1:13851403-13868711 GCA_037176975.1 Arrhamphus sclerolepis | reverse complement strand
AGTGGGTCATTGACAGACTTGTGTAGACCTTGAAGACAAGCTGATGGCCATCCAATCAGATGTGACTGAGCAGGGAACCATCTAAAACATGCAGGACAGTGTGCCTTGAGGACCAGGGTTGAAAAACACTGCTTTATCTGCTCCTTCGCTATGTCCCAGCTACATACAGGAAGTAAACAAAATGCAACACAACACTGCGAGCTACAGTGCTGCAGAAAAATAAATAAATGAAAAACACTGCCACCTAGTTGTTAGTGGTGGAATTACAGAGGGATGGACATGATAAGCCGGAAGATGCCTGGCGTTAGCAGCTTCCATGTGTAGCATAAATCAGGCTAACGGCCCGACTTCCATCTTGAATGCTGTCATATGACGCGTCATAAGCACACACAGAACCTCTGTCTCAAACCTCAGAATACGTCTCCGCAGGAAAAACAAAAAAGAAAAAAAACAAGCCTTTAGGTTGTGTTCAGGATCATAGAAGCCTGTGATTCTGCAGCTGCAGAGAAAAGACAAACGGGTCCCAGAGGAGCTTCGTCATCGCTCATCACTGCCGCTTCACCAGAGCACCCGGATGAAAGTGGCTCCGTCCTTCAGCTTTGTGGTGTAGCATACATTTCTATCTTTCCATCATTAACCTAAAAAAGTTCCAGCTCTCTGACCTTTCATCCAGATCCTCTGCATCTGTGATCAGCTGATCCTTCATCCTGGAGCCCTCTGGTGTTTGCTTCCATCACTGGTGCTGAGACGGGAGTTATTATTTGTGCTTTTCAGGAGTTTCTCTAATATTCAGCAGCATTCATCGTTCCCTCAGCTTTGACCACCTCCCGTTCCCCCTCACGCTGAGGGGAAAAGGGAGGTGGTCACCAGTGTTTCTGGTGTCGACAAATGCAGCACTATCTTCTATGACAAGTGTGGTTGGTGGGTTTTGGGGGTTTTAAGTGGATTAAATAGCGTTTAAAAACAAGCCTCGTTGATTTATTTGCTGCTCAGACAGTAGACCACAAAGACCTGAATGATTTGAGTCAAAGGGAAGAAAGAATCAGGTCTTTTATCTCAAAAACGGTAAAGGGGGCCCTCCGGTGGCCATAAGAAGTCACTTCATTCTGAGGAAAACAGCTGGGATGTTTTTCCCTCTGAAAATCTTCATTTTTATATTCTGTCTCTAAACTCACAAAAAATATAAGACTGTTTATTTCTTTCCGATTTATCTGCTGATGATCTTCAACCGTACGCGTTTGCTGGTGCAGTCAGGATGTTTATTGGCTCCTCATTTCCCCTCAGATGACCTTTTATGGCCAATCAAAATGCCATCAGATAAAAACAGACTGAATTTACATTCTGTGGTCACGTTATTGTGCGTTTAAAGAAAAACAAACACACAAACAAAGCTATCAGGCATTCAGTACACCTTCTCATTCATCAACTCAGAACCAGAACCAGAACCAGAACCAGCGGTTCCTGAAGAAACTTAGCTGTGCTGGAGTGAATGCTGCCTTCACGCTCTGACGTGCACAGATTTCTGGAAGAAGGATGTTGTTATTTATAAATCAGCAGGGAATTTAAATTCTTCTGCTGTGAAAACAGAGAATCAGCCTCCGAGCAGAAGGTTTGATTCCCTCAAGACCCCTAAATCTTTGTGTCAGGACCTGCAGGAGACACTGCCGCTGCTGGAGGCGGTGCGTGGATCAACTTTTCACAAGAAATGATAAAATCTAACGGAATAAACAAGATTACACTTCTAATCTGCACTCAAATCAATAGCACTAGCAGCAGTTTGCAACACTTATAATGATAAAATCTTCAAGTTTACTCTTAGAATATTGCTGCTTTTGCAACTAAAGAACAATATTAAAGAAATATTTATAAAACCGTTTTTGATTTGACACCAATAGTTTTCGCAGAATTAAGCAAAGCAACAGAAAAAGAGACAAAGACTGCAGTCTGATCTGTCCTAAAGAGGAACTGGTTACTGTTATTCTGCTAAAACCACAAGTGTCCAAACCTTTTCCTTCCAGTATGATTGTAACTGCTTATAATCATGTCATTACATTAAAAAAAAAGCACATTAGGCGTCCTGCAGGGAGAGGTTGTATTCAGATCAGCTGTTGTCAGAGATAAACTTTGTCACTCGACGTCTGTACTTGAATATCGCTGCTGTTGCATCATAAATAGAAAGTTGTGTATGTTAGGTAAACTGATGAGCCGACCCTTGGGACCGCCCTGACGTGGTGAAGCGGCTTTCCTGTGAAACTGTTTGCTACATAAAGTCTATGTTAACCTAGAATAAATATGACAGCTTGGTGTGTGTGTGTCTCCGTCTGCAGAGATCCGGTCCAGGCAGATGGATTAGAAATAAAAAGAGAGAGAATATTGCAGTTTGGATGGCCATTAGAGGTCTGAATTCTGTCGCTCAGCTGCTGGACTTCATGAAGTGTCTGAGGTCATCTGTCCTCTGGGAAAAGCCACAAAGAACAGAAAAGGAACTGGGCAGAGAGGCGTGCAAGGTTTAGAAATGTCCTTAGAAGCGGACAACAGCGACTCGCTCTGCAAGAAAGCTTTTATTTGTCCTCTTTGACTTTTCACAGCTCACTTGTAGGATCTGAGCTTAAAGATCCAGTTACAGTTTAAACTGACAGTCAGGGAGAAGCTGGAGTGGAGTCAAACTGGTGTCTGAGAGTTAAAACAGACATTCATTTACTTGTCCTGTAAGTGTCGTATCAATCACTTATAAATGCAGCGCACAGCTGATCCAGTCTTATTATAGCTGGATAATTTCTGAAAGTAATGCTTGTTGAAATGCTGTAGCTTCACTTTATGTTTCCAGAGCAGCTGGGACCCGCTCTGGTTCAGACCTGGTGTGGAGTGTAGCCTCACTTTATGTTTCCAGAGCAGCTGGGACCCGCTCTGGTTCAGACCTGGTGTGTTCCACGGGAAATGCACATTTATTTTGGGTAACGTTATAAAGTAAGGCTACATCAGCTAATGCAGGGCTAGCGGCTACGTTTGACTTGCGCTACTAATCTAGTGGGTGGGGGCTCTGGGAGGAGTTGAAGGTGAGGGGCGGAGCCAAGGTGGGTCTTCCCTAAACTGACATCACACTAGGGAGGGAGTATAAACCGCTCTTGATTCCTGACACCAAAATCGTTCCACTGATTCACAGAAAATGGATGGATGGTTTGTTTTTGTGCTGGTTGTGAGTGTTTACAGGAACAGAGAGACAAACGGAAATAGAAAAGGACACTAAAAAGGGTTTCTGCATGAAAGTTCCCCTGTAATCTCTTAGATTTCTGTTTTTCATGTTTCAGGAAAAGTTTAATATGGAGTTGTGTATGACGCGAGTTAGCGCGTAACCTCCTCTATGACTCAATATAAATATAAAACATAAAACCTCACACCGCCTACACCCTGACAGGATCTTCATCATCGTCATCATCATAACTGCTCCTGTTCTGTGACTCTCCAGACAGCAAACGAGAAGCAGTGATGTTTTAATGTTCATGGATCAGCAGAATTTCTTTCTTTCATTTTTTTTTTTTTTTAGAAAAGGCTAAACAATACGCTGTCCTGTTTATGTCTGCAGGAGTTATGATACACAAAAGTTCTTTGTGGTCCTTTTATTGATCATATTAATAGAGACATATCTAAATACAATGTCAAACTAGCACCATCTGCGTTTTCTCTCTCCATTTCTTCTGGATACGACACACTGGGTTTGTTCATCACTGCCCACATCTGGTCTGGACCTCCTGGACAGTTCCTGACATTTTAGCAACATGCCGACCTGCTGATTTACACTTGACCCGAGGACTGAAACCAGTGCTCCTCAATCCAGGTCCCTCAGGGCCCGACACAGTGCCCCCTGAGGGACCTGGATTAGGGATTTAATTTATAGATTAAATCTTCACATGAGTTCCTGATGTGGGGGAAAAAAAAGAAAAGAGCCAAACAGCAGCGTAATGATTGCACACGTTTATGGAAAAGCATTTCATTGTACACAAAAAGGGCTGTTTATATTGGTTTAACATATATTATGATACAGATATAGTTAAAGTACTTGGCTAAATAAAAGTGAGTTACATATATATATATTTTTCTCCTTTTCTTTTTAAACAAAGAACAGAGATATGGCAGCTGTCAGGCCGCGTCGACCAGACGTGGCTCTGAATCAACTGTTTGGCTCCAGGTTTTTCATAGTGGCTACAGTCGTCACGTCTGCATCCGAGTCCAACAAGGCTCACGCCGTCCTCCGCCCGCTTCACTCTGTAGGAAGAGGTTTGCAGCAACCGGCGGCCCAGAACCAGGCCGCCACAATCTAATTTTTGATTTTTTTTTTAGGTTTTTTGCTGAAGATACTTTCTTGGGTTGTCGCTCGGTTATTTCTGAACGTATGCGACAGAGTTGCGAGGAAATACTGAGTGATTTTCCTGCGTTGCAGCAGGAATCCAGTGAAGCTGCCATGTTAACGCTGATCCTACTCAGGTTAATGAAACCACCCACGTTTCTTTCTACTGTAGTGTGTTAATTAAAAAAACAAAACACAGAGAGAGAGAGAGAGCGCCAAGATAAACTGAAGGCAAACAGGAAACAGACGCAGCAGAGACAATGGGGTCTGAAATCATCCACCACCGTCGTCGTCGTGGCACATTTTCATCCTGAATTTGGCTCTTTTTCGTCGCCCGTTTGCGCACACACGAAGGAAGCCTCACTTCCTCTGATGCCGACACCAAAGCCGCCGCATCTCCTGCAGACTCCTCTTAAAGCACAGCCTTTCACGGGGAAAATCCAGTTTATGACGTCAGCTTCACGCCAACATACGAACCGCTGATCTCCTTCAGAGGGCGTCGGCAAACCGGATGACGAAAAATTAATCTGTCGGCTTCATACCGAGGATCAAAGCTACACAAACGTTTTTAAAATGCAGCTCGTCATCTGCACCGAAAACTTGCAGTCCACAGCATCTTTACGTCTAAAGAAGACAAAGCCGAAGGCCCGCGTTGGTTTGGACAGCTCCTCTACGGTAAATCAAACACCTTGTTGGTTTCTTAACTGCTGCTTTGAAGCATTTCCTTCCCTTTTTTTCTTTTTTGACTCTGAAGTGGTTGCCTGAAGTTCATGGATCAAGCAAGAGGGCGGAGCTTCAGAGTGATATTTGAAGCTGGACAGATGAACACTCGTACACTTAGCACGTAATATGCCAAATTAAAAACCATCAAACCAGTCACATGACTTCTGGAGTCTGATTTATGCTTCTGTGTCAAAGCTACTTCGTAACTACGCTGTAGGTGCGAAACCTACAGCGTAGCCTGATGCGCACCTCTTGTAAAATCTAACAAAGCGTCATGGCGATGCGGGCCGCAAGTCACGCAAATGGTTGATTTGTTCTTCTTTGTCTTTTTCAAGTTGGTTAGGATGATAGTTTGCTGCAATGTCCGTTAAAAAAAAAGAAAAAAAAGAAAAACGATACTCAACATTCATCAGCGCCAACTCACGTAAAAAAATATACTTTATTGAAACAAAAGAATGCTTGAATCTACGAACTGAAGTGCTGCACAAAAAGGACCCACACCGCCACCTAGTGGCCGGTGGTGCAATTACAGAGCGGCAAAACTGGGGTAGGGGGCGTCCGTAGCCTACGTGCATAGCTGCTACACAGAAGCATGAATCAGAAATAAGGCTCATTGCATTATGGGATGCAGTTTCAGAGGTAGAATGGTCAAGTTGTATGCTGGACATTTTCCTGGACTCATCACATCATCCAGGTATTTTTCGCGCACTGCATACTGTATACTGCATACTACATTTTGGAACAAGCGGTAGGTTAGTAGTAGTGTAGTATATGGTTTCAAAACCAGACAAATATCTCTTAAATGGCAGAATTATTTACAAAGGTTCCTCCACAAAGTGCTCAGAGGGATTTAATCGAACTGATAACAAGTGGAGCACCTAGTGGTCATCAGAGGTATCGCACTTTAAGGCACCTCCATGTCAGTATCACGTCTGACAGTCCGTAATGGTGTCTTAAAAAAAAAAATAGAGGGGGGCTGGAGGACTAAAAGTATACTAAAACTAAAGGTGTACTCAGGGGTCTGTTAGAAGCGCGGGTCTTTGGAGAACGGATGTAAAAGTGGGCGTCTGTCAATCATCGTTTCTGTTTGAAACACGTGGGTAAGTTTGCTCCCTTTGATAATCTTTACTGAAATGAACATTATACAAAACTTTTTTATTTTCTTTCCATGCAGCTTAAAACAGTTTTTAAAAAAAGTGTTTGTCCTTTAGATAATTTTTCTTTTTATCATAAATTTGATACTTTATCTCCTTAAATAGCAAATTGTTCTTGAAAAGTTGCAGATTTAAGAAAATTCTGATTTTTATTGAAAAAACTTTTCTTTTCAGAAAAGCGCCACTTTTTACATGAAAAAAATAAGAATTTGACATAAAATTGCATTTTTTTAAAAAATAATTTCAATGTTTTGTCCAAAAATCTTAGATTTCTGTTGTTAAAAAAATACAAGATCACAAATTTTTTGACAAAATTAGAAGCTTTTTGCTGTAAAATCCTGGATTTTGTGTAATAACGTGTTTTCGCTGTAACTTTTTGAGTTTTCCAGCAGGTGGCAGTAGCTATCATGAGTTTTTGATGTCTTTTCGTACTAAATTCTAACTCGTTTTCTCCTGTGAGGACCGGCAGCAGTGATTCTGATTCCATCTCAGAAGATCCATCCACCTGCTTGACTCCCTCCTCGGAGCTGTGTGCGCACTACGTGACTAAAACTGCCTTTTGCTCGCCCGTAACTCCACCTCTCGTCTCCTGAGTGATTCTGGCTCGATAACAGAATCCAGTTGTGGCACTTTAGATGCTGCAAAGTCGTTTTACTGCAGAACAGACAAAACTGCACGCAGAAGAAGTGCTGCTTGTTATTCCCGTCTTTGAGTTCTGCGCCGCCGTGTTGAGCAGGAGCAGCGACGGGTTTAAGTGCCGTTTTTTTTGTTTTTTTTTTTAAAAAGAAAGACATTCTCCCGTCTGTCCATCCATGAACACATGCGTCGCACGCTGATGCAGTCCTGCACGTGTGGGGTTTCAAAAGCCAAAGCAGAACAGCAAATTACAAAAGATAAATATACAATTACAAAACTGCTCTCCCGGTTCTTTTTTTTTCTTCTCTTTTTTAAAATATACAGACGATTCTATCTGTCGTAATATTAATTTCAAGGCACAGCTGTCTCAGTTTTGTTTTTTTTCCACAGAAGTAACAAATTAGAGAAAGTCTGACAATGACTGAGAACATTAGAAAAAAAACTAACTTTTTTTTCTTTTGAATATTTTGAAAATAATTCTGGTTTCCCTTATAAAAACATCTTTGGCATCTTGGATCCACCTGAGCCTCCATCCAGCTGGCCCGAGCTGCATCCTGGTAAATGCACTTGTGAATTCATACTTCATTGTTACTCGTGTGTGTTTTTGCTAACGCGACAGCCGACAAGCAGAGAGGACAGCGTATACGTGGTATGGAGGGATATAAAACACGTTACGATAAGACAATGGAAGCAGCGTGAGTAAGCACTGATACAGGCAATTTATACTGGGTTTGTGTCCTCCTACAGGTGATGCACCTGGCGGCTCCGCCCCCTCGCTCTACTCCATCAGGTACACCCCTACGTCCAGAGCGGGGTCGGCGAAAACTCTTTCACTCTGCGGGACAGAGAAGACAGGATTAATGAGAGAAAAAGCCTCACAAGTTTCTGTTCATTCAATCTGTTGTTTGGGTCAGAAGCAGAAGGGTGGAGGTGAGCTAGCTGCTCACGCCGTCTCGCTATACTTGCACTGCTCTGTAATTCCACCACCAGCCACTAGGTGGTAGTGTGGGTCTGTAGCTCGGAGCACCGAGTTTGAAAATGATTCTACCAATCTTGCAGCTCGCATCTCCATGCAGCTAGCCTGACGCAGAAGCATGAATCAACTGTTGGCTTTGCAGTTAAAAATAAAAAAATTAAAAAATGAGAGTCCATAAAACACTGGCCGTTAATAGCGTTTACATTTTCAATCTAAAATAAAGAGCGCCACATTCCTGTACAGTTGTATTTGTTCAAAAGTGTAACTGAAGATGAAATAAAGCAAAGTAATATAAAACATCCCCAAATAAAGAAATGGAGGGGCATGAAAAAGTACGTCAATACCTTGGAATTTCTGCTTTTCTGAAGAAATCTACCATAAAATGTTAATTAATCTTCATCCAATTCAATAAAATAAAAGGTATTTGAGCTTATAAGACAGATGTCCATGAACACATCCCTGCAGTGCTGGAGGGAAGAGAGGAAAATGAAGCCATACTCTTCCACAAAAGCTAAATTCAGTCGCTCAGTAGTTTTCATACCTGGAATCTGATTAATGAAGCTGATGAAAATGTTTTATGGACGGACGAAACAAGATTTCATTTCCACCCCAGTGGAACAGTGCTGGTTTCAGTTTACCAGAATACCCCAACAGGATGATGTGGGGGTGTCTGGGTACCGGCTGGAGTGTTTCAGTGGGTCAGTGAGCAAACCTGAAGGACCTCAGCTCCATAGAGATGCTGTGGAACCAGCTCATTTCATCCACCGTCACCATGGTTACCAGTGAAGGGTCAGTTATGCTTTACTTTCTTGTCCAGCTAAGTCATCGCCCGCTAAACAAAAAAAAAATTCACATCTTTTTGTTGTTCTTTTTCAAACGCCTGCTAAATGAAACCTTTCTGACGTCAACCAGCTGCTCTCCACCTCAGTTCTGCTGCTGAAGACGTGTGATCAGATTCTGCAGCGTCTGCAGATCCGCTCAGTGAAAAAATCTATGACATGAAGCGGCCGCTCAGGGGCTAGCTCTGCGGTTTACCTGCGTCTGCGCGTTGCTGTCCAGGTAGTGCTCAATGCCGCGCGACAGCTTCATGGGCGCCATGCTGAGCGGCGCTGTCAGAGGGCTGACGTTGACGGCCTCCTGGCTGATGGCGGAGCTGCCCACCATGGGCTCGCTGCGGCTCCACTGGAAGTAGCAGGAACCCTGAGGAGGACTCTGGTCCAGAGACAGGTTGGTCCTGCTCAGGCCTGCGTGAGGCAGGACGCTGCCTCCTTCTGGGCCGGAGGAGAAGTGCTGCTGGTACATGCAGCTGCTGTGAGCAGCTGCCGGACCACCTGCGAACCCCCCCTGCCCAGCGTGGTTCAGTCTGTTGGCCCCACTCGGCCAGAAGTCGGCACTTGGGAATGTTTGGCTCTCTGAATTTTGGCCCTTGAAGGCGGGCATCGCTTGCTGTTCGCCCTGCACGATGCCTGCATGCGGCAGCTTCTGCTGCTGGCTCTGAGGCCACTGCTGGACGGGGCCGCTGTGCGGTTTGAACGCCAGAGTCTCCTGCAGGCACGATGGAGGAAAGCCAACAGGAACTGTGGACGTGCTTGGGGAGCTGAAGCTGTTGCAAGGAATCAGGGGGGGCAGAACGTCTGTGACGCCCGGCGCTGTGCTCTGTTGCTGTGCACACCTCTGCAGCGGCGGTCCGGTTCCTGCCAGCGCCGGGGCCTGAAGACTGTTTTGAGGCAGCAGGATCTGGTTTGACTGCTGCGCCTGAACAGAACCGGTCTGAGGACGAGCTGCGGGCCGGACTGGTGCCTGCTGGCACGACTGAAAAGAAGCAAAGTTTCCATGAGCTGAGACGTCAGGAAGAGTGAGCTCCGGGAGCTCTACAGACGGGCTGAAAATGTCCTGCAGCTGCAGCTGCTGCAGAGGCGGCAGGCTCCCGTCGGCCTCAGGGACCTGAGGACCCTGGTGGGACAGTTTCTGGTGTCTGCCGTCCATCTGAGCAGACTCTCGCCCTCGAATCGCTTCCCCGTTGACCGCCCCCTGCTGGTGAGAGTAGAGGCCGTTCGTTGGAGAATACGTGCACTCCGGAGTCGGCGTCTGAAAGATCTGCAGTTCACATATTTGTGAGGCTGAGAGGTCGCTGCCTCCTGTGAGGTCGCTGGGGGGGGCACAGGTGAGACAGTCCTCTATCTTCTCCTTAAACACATTATCAATGTAGTCAAAGATGTCATTACACACGAAGGCGTCCACGTCAGACCTGGTGCTGCTCTGCTGATCATCCTCCTGCCGTATCCTCTTGAGAGAGTTCTCCCAGTCCATCAGCTCCACGTCGTCCATCTGCAGATTTTGCAAAAGTGCATCAAACTCCCCGTTCTGCGTGAGTTTTTCCAGCGTGTCAATCATAGCCATCACTGAATGCTTGTCCTCCTCTTTGGCTATCACGGGCTCTCCGGTTGTGGCAGGAACCTCGCTGTCTTTCCACGAGCTGCTGGCAACGCTGAACAAGGCGCGGCTGTCCATGAACACCTGGTCGACGGACAGCGGCTTCTCCGGTGTCTGACTGTAGATGCTTTCGTCCTGGTTCAGGAAGCAGTCCAGCAGAGAGGCGGGCGCCATGTCCTTCTTCACGTCGTCGTTGCTGAACATTTTATTGAACTGGAACTGCGTGATGTCAATGGTGGGGGCTGCGCTGTAGAGGATGGCCTCACCTGCGGGGCAGTTGAAGGGCAGCTGAAGCCTCCGCTGCCGCAGATACTCCTCCCCCTCAGCGTTTCTGCAAAACAAAAACGACAGCATTTTACCGTCTGACGTCACGATATCACAACACTGTCGAGGGTGCTGTTGCTAAGTCGAAATGCTCACGATATAGCTCTCTGGTAAGCGATGATGAACTCGGGTCTGCCTCCTTTGTAGATGAGCTTGGCGTTAGACTTCACCCACACCCAGCCCCCCGTCTTACTGAGGAGCCTGAACACAGTCAGACCACTCTCCCCTGTTTTAATCACTGCCAGAAGACAAACAAACAAACAAACAAACAAACAAACAAACACATGTAACTTTTGTTCCCAGTTCAGTTGTGTTGCTAACAGTAATAAGGAGACAAACGTTCAAATATTCCCTCAAACGAAGCTGAAAGTGATATTTTTAATTGTGAAAATAATCCTAAGCTTCACTTTAAACAATGACTGAAATGCGCTTTTCTTCTTTAAACTGTAACTTGAGCTGTGTGAGAGGCTGCGTTGCTGTTAGCGCTTGTGTCTTTCTGTCTACGGCTCCAATGCAAACGAGTGTGAACTTCCAACGTACTGCGGATGTGGTTATCAGCGCAGTACATCATATCGGCGGCGTGGATGAACTGGTAGCCAGAGCCTTTGGTGCACAGTTCAATCTCTGTGTAACCCAGAATGATCTTCCCCCTGAAACGACAAAAAAAACAAAATCATGAGCTTGCTGCTGCTGGAATTAAAAAAAAAACAGTGCTGATGACACATGCTCTGTTGAATAAACAAATAAAACTCTTATTTTGTCAGACTGGCCTGCCTGGGATCTGGTGGAGCGTTTGCGGTACCTGCTATCGACGCCCGTGGGTGTGAAGTCCAGTTTGTGCTTGGTTTGAAAGAGGAGCATCTTGGCTCTGATCTCCACGATGGATGGAGGCTGGACCGGCATGGCGACGGCGAACAGCGCCAGCTGCGGCCTGTTGCAGGCCCCGTTTTCCCTCAAGAGGTTCTGCCCGTGGATGTACTTCAGGCGTCCCTGAAACTTCAGAGCCTGTTTTGGAAGAGGACCGTTCATCACTTGCTGTTTTAGGAGCTTGTCTTTTATCCTAGTTTTGGATTAAAAATCAACTTCAGACGAACCAGGAAGCCGGAGGAGTTGTCCAGGAGGCAGCGGAAGCGACACACAAAGCTCCTCTCCAGGAAGGACGAGTTCTCTGGAGGAAGCTGCTCGGGGTTGTAAATTACTGGATTGTTGCAGCGCTGGGATACTGGAAAAGCAGGCAGAGGGAAAACACAAGCTTTTTATCTGATTCATGCACAACTGGGGAGGCCAAAGAAAACAGCATGGGCTCAGGAGGAAGACGTGATGTCACGCTTCCTTTTTTCAGAAGAACGTTAAACAGCGCAGCCTCAGCAGATGACAGTTGTGGCTCGCACACGTGTGAAATGAAGTTTTCCTCCAGGACTTACGTTCTCCATCCCCTGTGATAGGCGGAGGGTTGAGAGCGAAGTGTAGCTGCTCTCTGAACAGGGCGCGATCATCTGTGTGGATGAGCTCGTACACGCTCTGGTGGACCACGTCCGACTGTGGACAGAGGTGACAACACATCAGCGGAGCTTGAGGAGCCGCACAGAACGTGAAGACAGAAAGTCAGGATGAAGTGTGGACTTTCAGACGGACGTGAAGGCTGGCACCTCACCTGATGGAAGCCCAGGTAGTCTTTGACGGTAGAGGATGCGTAAAACACCAAGCCCTCTGAGGTGACCACCACCACGAAGCCATTCATGGCCTGAAGATCAAACACAAACCCAGTCAGCACTCGCTGATTCTTATCTTCACTTTTCTTTAAGTTTCTATACAGAATATATGAACTCAAGACTTTTCACTGCTATTGAGTACGTCACCACAGTTGCAGCTAGCTACAGCTGAGCTACCGTGAAATCACGCACGGGGGCGGGACAACTAAGCTTAACATTGTAGGGAGCAGGAAGAAAGCTGATTGGTTGTTTTTGGTATGACGAAGAAACAACGTAAAATCGGTAGATAATTAATCTATTGTATGTTGCTGAACATACGTTGAACCCATAGTCGTGCAGAGATGGACGACCCATGAGTGGCGGCAGCCACACGTTTCTGCAGAGAGGCTTTGAAGCCATCGAGCAGACGCCTGAACCTGACTTCTTTTTGTCTTTCACCTCCTTACTAGCAGTAAAACACTCTTCTACCAGTTTTTACTGGTAAAATGAAACTGACAAAATGATGTTGTGTTGCAATGACATGAAAGTGAAATTAATTTTTAGGATTTGATGTTTTATTGCAGTGCCTGCACGCGTTATCTAAAGCACTATCGCTTACTGATCGCTCACAAACAGGTGGGGACATGTTTTTTTGGACTCACATGAGTTTAACAGCAACACTTGCACAGATTAATGCCATGGTGTGTTTCTGGATTATGTCTGAGTGACGCTTCACATCGGGCCATGAGCCTCGAACGCTGCTGCCTGTTTAGAATTAACAAACAATCGATAGCTGCTGCTGCTGCTGGCAGCCGGCTGAGTTGCATCATCACCGCCTGCTGCAGCCATTATGCAGAACATGTGTGAACATGTGTCTGACGGATGAGCGTCACACAAACACAGAGCAGGTTCGCTTCAGCCGCTCACACGGCCCGGTGCCGCTGCTGGACGCCAAACAGACACCGATTAAATCTACGAGACGCGGCTGGCGCTCAAATAAACAGTCTGATTGAAGGGTCGTGCACCTGCCGGGCTGCTGGCGCTTTTGCTTCAGCTGCAGAATAAAGTCTGCTGAGTTTGTCGAGGGTTGGTACGCGGGCTCAGAGGACTCAGTCCAGGATCTGGGGTTGTAAAACAAGAGATCTGCACCAGAAATTCAAGTCCGTGCATGCGCAGCAAAGACTTTTTATTTGTTGAATACAAGGAAAAAGTTGTGAAACGGCACCAAGACGCTGAAGAAAATGAAAGCGCTTTGAGAACATCTGTTCACAGATGCAAAGCAGATAAAAATCAGTATTTTACTTTTACTCAAACCAAATAGAGGATGTTCTAAAGACCTACTGGACAATCCCACTGATCATCTGGTTGGAACGTTTGATCTGAGATCAGTTTGGGGTACAAACTAACATTTTCTTCTTTTTTTCTTTTTAAACTTTTGTCACATTGTTGCGTTTACCTGGTACTAAAATCTCTGAACTTCAATTAGATGATTTTTGTTACACTTTTAGACATTAAAGTAAAGGATTAAACAAGAGGATCCAAACTTCTGCAGGTGATCGTGAACCCTGTGGGCGAACGCACACGTGCACAGATCTCCAAAACCTCTGACCCTTCGATCTGACAGCCGTTATCGCTGCCTGATTTCAGGTCATGTCTCCAGAAGTTCTTCAGATGCAGTTTTGAGAACCTCAGTTTTCTTTAGTTGTAAAGAGAATCAGCTTTCTTCCAGCAACCCTTCCAGATTAACCAGACTGTCAGCGCCATCCATAAAGCAACTGCCCACCTACGGCTTCATTTTTCTTAGAGCAGCACTGGAATGGTGACAGAAACTCTACGCGGTCACTCCAGCGGTTTTCAGCGGATATCGTGGTCTAACCACAGACCGTACCTGGAGCAGCAGGTCTCCTTCAGAGAAACCGGCCGTGTCGGCGTTTTTTCCGTTCTGCCCGTTCACCCCAGGAGTCCCCAGACTGCCGCTGCCGTTGTTTTTTATGGTGGCTGTACAGAAGGAGAAACAGGAGCGGTCAGCAGTCTCATCTCCAACACTTCATTAAAACAACAAAATAAACAAAAAACACCAAGTCAGATCGCTTCTCCTCGTCTAGCTGGTGCAGTTTCAACGTGATGACGAGTTCTAGCAGCTTCTGAATGATGATGCTCAAAGCTGCAGAAGACAGCCGTGACGTTCCTCAGGTCTCCGCTTCTGTCTTTATGTTTTATTATAAATCACAGAATGTCAGTAGGATTTATGATATTTATCATGTCTTTGGTTTCATGACTAAAAACCAGAATATTGATATTAATAAATAATGCGTAGTGACCCCTTTTTTCCAAGAATAGAGGACTACTATATAAAACAAATTAATGGCTAATAAATACATTATTGTTTCAATAAATGGCACAAAAATAATTCTAATTATTTTGGCCCATAATTCATGTACAGGATGCAACCAAATGACTTAGAAAGTACTTTTTAACTTTTGCAATTACATTTGTATTTATTTTATATAATAAGTTTGAAAACGCTGCATAAAAATACACACAACCTTTTCATGCCTCACGATGTGAAATTAAATCAGACACTTTTACTGTTTTAGGTCAGTTAGAGTCACCAAAATTATTCCTATTTTCTAAATGCCAGAATAATGAGAGAATTTCTATTACAAACCACCAGATTAGTGTCACTGTTCCTTTAAATAAGGCGGGAAAGACCAGATGACGATGGCAGGTTAGTTAACTGACAACATTTGAATTAACTGGAAACACCTTAAACACTCTGCTTCCTTGTGTGGCATCATGGGAAAATCAAAAGAAATCAGCCAAGACATCAGGAGAATTGTGGAGCTCCTCCAGTCTGGTTCATTCTTGAGTTTAATTTCCAGATGTCTGAAGGTTCCACATTCATCTGTTCAACCAGTTCTACTCCAGTAGAAACACCATGAACGTCCACCATCATAGATGTCAGGAAGGAGACGGTTCTGTGTCCCAGAGGTGAACCTGCTTTGGTGGTAAATGTTCCCTTCAACCTGCGATGGACTGGCGACCTGTCCATGGTGGACCCCTGCCTTTCGCCCGAAGTAAGCTGGGATAGGCTCCAGCAGACCCCTGTGACCCTGCACAGGACATAGCAGGTATAGATGATGGATGGATGGATGTTCCCTTCAACCCCACAACAAAAGCTGAACACCTCCTATATTTTAGCGCTCACTGCCCCAATTTCTTTTCGATGTATTTACAACCTTACTTAAATATCCAGGGTGAACAGATGCTCCCTCACAGTAACATATCTAGCATTGGCCTAAATATCAAGTTATATCAAATATTCAAAGCTTCGTTTTCACAAAGGGACACACAGAAACAGTCGCTGTCAACATCTGTAGTCCTCCTTCCTCTCTGTTTTAAAGTCTCATGACCTCCAACACCTCTCGGGTTTTATTCCAGTCGTTCGTTGGCCTTTTGGAAAGCTCAACCAGCTGCTCCCACACGTAAACAACTTTTTCTGCTTATCTATCAGACGCACAATCAAAAGCAGAAATCCCTGAAGCAGCAAAGCATCCAAACCGATGAGGAAAAATGTTTTAAAAAATGTGTTTTAACAGTTGAAAATCTCAAACAGATGCAGAGAAATGCGCAGTTCTTGTGTAACAGGCTGTCACTGCAGACTCAGAGATCGTCTGCGACGAGTTGAGCGACTTAAAGAAAGTGCAGTAATAAGACACTGCATTCATGGGCTGCCAGAGAACAAAGCCAGTTTAGACAGCCGCTTCCAGGTAAGGGATTGTAAAAGGTTGGCAGCGTGTCTCCTGGCAGCTCTCTGAGGGAGCTGTGTGAGGAAAATGTGTTGTAAACCGAACCCCTTCCAGCGGAGGCACGACTATTAGCTCGTTGTTTGTTTTGGATTGGCCTCTGCATCTCTTGCTAGCGCAGTACGAAACACTTCTTCAGGTAAAAGTCACTTCTCAGTGTTCATTATTCTCCAGCAGCCCTGCATGTCGTGTCATGTCCAGAGCGGAGACGCACCGCTGTGTGTGTGTGTGTGTGTGTGTGTGTGTGTGTGTGTGTGTGTGTGTGTGTGTGTGTGTGTGTGTGTGTGTGTGTGTGCGTCTGCAGCAGAAACGCTTCAATATGTTCGTGCAGCATGCTTTTTCTGCTGAATTATGCAAAAAAACAGTACATGTTTGGGTCTGTGTATTGTAATGACTGTGGTTACTTCCTTCCCCGCAGCGCCGCCGTGTACGGGACTCGTCTCCGTCAGGGATCTGGATCTTAGATCATGAGAGGAAAACGTAAAGCAAGCTTAAGTCCAGCTTCTGCTGTTGGGCTCTTGCCAAAACAAGGGTTTTTCTCATTGCTGGAAAACTGATTTTGGCAGTCGGGCACATGCGTGCACACACAGCACACGTGCACACGCACACACGCACGCTCTTGTATCTGCCCTGGGGGGAGTGTTCTGGGCCAACGAAAGCGCTGCGCTTATCTGAACGGCACCTACAGGAAAAATCCCAGGATACGGCCTCTCCCATCGCGTCCGTCCGAGCCTGTCACGCAACTTATTTAAGGAGGGAAGGGATCCCTGCAGCCCACCCTCAGTGAGAACTCACACACTGTTTACACAAATCACACGTCCACACAAGGCTCGGAGCACAATGCAGCACATTAACAGTGGTGCAGGAGGAGCAGGTAACCAACTCCTGAGAGAACTTTATGAAATAAAAACAGCTTCGGCCGAACTTGCACGCTTAAACAGATCTGTAGCAGCTCCTCTCTCCTCTCAGAGTTTGTGTAAGTGAGCCTCTTTGCGGTCCTGTCTGTTTTCATTCTACTTCTTTGCTTTGAACACAACATTTCGATCGTTTATGTCGTTTCTTCCACAACTCGTCTCCCGCTGCACGCAGCCTCTCGGCTCATGGCGTTGCTGAGAGTCGGAGGAGGAGATGTGTAATGATATCATGAAAGCCTCTGAGATGGGGGGCGGAGTGGGGTTGATGATGATGAAGGGAGAAATGTTTAAGTGCGACACATTCTG
>JBAMYA010000014.1:13837546-13851303 GCA_037176975.1 Arrhamphus sclerolepis | reverse complement strand
TGGCCCTTTAACGGTAACCATGGTGATGATGTGGCCCTTTAACGGTAACCATGGTGATGATGTGGCCCTTTAACGGTGATATTAGAAAACATGACATGCATCTATACCGTGACCCCTTTTCCTTGTCCTCTTTTTTTCCATCTTTCAAGCACTTTTTACGATGACAAATAAACCCGACTTGATGTTGACGTCTCTCACGTAACCCCTACCTGAGATGAGCACCGATAACTTTGTGCTTTTCTGTTTATTTGTTTGTTTTGGACATCTCTCGGCTCCAGCAGGTGGTGCCTTATGCAGCTGCCGCTGACATCGAGAGCTGGCTCTGCGACTCTGAGTCAGGAAAAGAGCTCGGAACACTTCGGTAGTCGTTGGATTAAATCTACGCTCTTGCGTAACAACAACGGTTCTAAAGACCAAAGCAGCAGTAAAGTGAATTGTCTGTAAAGCTGATTGCACAAACTCTCATGTTAACAGCTCCATTAATCAGCTCCATCGTCATGGAGACATTTTTTGTCAAAGATGATGCAACTATTAAGACGTTTCCTGCAGAAACAGAGGAAGACCATCGTCTGTTTTTAGCTCCATTACTGGTCACTCCAATTATAATCAATTCCCAATCTTTTCCTCATTAATATGACATTTGGACTCACTCGTCCATTCCTCTTCATCAGAGTCTCCTACATTTGGACCTGGACTTGAGTTCCCAAGACGGACCGGGATGGAACTCTGGCAAAGCTGCATTGGCATCCCAGTGATGTAAGGGCGCAGGAATTTATTGGTTTGTGACCCTCCCTGGATCCTCTGGATGCTCTGTACGCTCACAGATGTTTCGAATTCTCGGAGGTATGCAACACACACAACAGCCGAGTACCACCAACGTCATGCACACACCGGTGCGGAGACGCGAACCGGCGAGGACATAACCATTCACATGTGCACAAACATAATTACGCCTCTGTGCAAATGCTGCCTTTATGACATTGTTTTTGTAACTAATATGTCACGAAAGAAAAAAATGGCCGGCTAATGCTCATCGCCAGAGGGCATTGACTTGAACCCGATCCCCCGCTTCGCTGGTCCAGACTGATCTGGTCTCAGGTGGAGGACATGCTGAAACAACATTTCTGCTTCTCAGTGGTGCCAGGAGAGTCGGACCGCCTCGGTTTTTAGAGGGCTGCAGGTCCTTGCTGGGTTGGTTTTCCTCACGGAAATTTCCTCAGTCGTGTCTGCTCGTTCCCAACATCTTCAACAAAAGCCTCATGACTCTAAATCCTCTTCCGCCATCCCAATCCCTGTCCCCATCCCTGGGGACACAGGTCTAAGCTAAGAGGCCCAGACCTCCAACAGGTTCTCTAAGGGGGAAGTAGGATGTTCCAATGGAGGGGTCACATCTGTTCCCCAGCCTGTATTCCCCAACACTGTGGTCAAAACCTCTGGACAGGCAGAAACAGGTTTATGTAGTACATGGTACGAGACTGGGTCCTCAAAGAGATCTGGATCCTGGAATGGGTCTGGTCCCTGGCATGGGACTGGACAGGCCAGTTAGAGGTTGACGAACAGGCCTGTGTCAGGCCAGGATGAGGGGTTGGGGGACAGAACTGGGTCCTCATTAAATTATGTGATCATTTTTCAAAATAGGCCTATTTGTGGAAAAAATATGTAATATTTCATTAGTGCAGTTCATCCAGTACACCAGTTCATCCAGTACAGCAGTTCATCCAGTACACCGGTTCATCCAGTACACCAGTTGATCCAGTACACCAGTTCATTCAGTACACCAGTTCATCCAGTACACCAGTTCAACCAGTACAGCAGTTCATCCAGTACACCGGTTCATCCAGTACACCAGTTCATCCAGTACACCAGTTCAACCAGTACAGCAGTTCATCCAGTACACCAGTTCATCCAGTACACCAGTTCAACCAGTACACCAGTTCAACCAGTACAGCAGTTCATCCAGTACACCAGTTCATCCAGTACACCAGTTCATCCAGTATACTGGTTGTAATTTCCCCTCTGGTATAAATCTTTAGCTGAGAAAACGACTTTGACGCTTCAACTTCAGCAGTTTCTATAATATTGTTCTCCAGTAGAAGCGCTGGAACGTCACCACCAAAGGACTTACAAGGTAGAGCTCAGCCAGCTAGCATAACAAGCTGTTAGCTAACAGCTGGTCAGAAGTTAAAATAAAGGACAGAAAAACGGATGGCGGATAGAGAAAGTGAGCTGCGTCTGTAGTTTGGAAGTTTTTGGTTTTAAAAAATCCGACGCAGACCAAAAGTTTGTCTATTACAAAGTTTGTCGTGCCGCTGTTACTGCTGGTGGTGCGAACAGAAGCAACTTATTCCATCACCTCAGCAGAAAACGTGTTGGAATACCAAGAATGTATGCGATTACGATCGTTGGGTTCAACGCCGTCAACCAGTATCACCAGTTAAACAGTTGAGCCAAAGGGTCAGACATCGCTTGAACAGGGATTTTCTCGATGGACGGCAAGCGGTGGAGCGACATTACGACTGCAGTAAGAATCCACCTACGCGAGGACACGGTCCTGCTACAGACCGTCGAGAGACGTGTTCAGAGCCATGATTAAAAGACTGGATTCCAGGTGTCTTACTGGGACGAAAACATTTCAGCCGCACACACCAAACACAAAAATGATCAAAATCAGACGTTGTCATTTAATTTGAAGTTCAGTAGCTGAAAATGATCAGTGAGCACAAGTCTGGTGCTCAGAAAAGAAAAGAAAAGAAAAGAAAAGAAAAGAGAAGAAGAGACAAACAAAACAGAGGCCTTAGAGACTTTCTAAACAAATTGATTTTTTAAAAAGGTGGTGATGGTGAATCTGGAACTAACATAGAGACAGGTAAGAGGTAACTGTCCAGCTCTGACTGTCCAGCTCTGACTTCCATCAGCAGACATCCAAGTCTCCACATTCATCAGCAGCTCCATGATGCCCAAAGTGTTAAATAAAGTCTCCTGGAAACCAGAACACGTGGTCAGGAGAGCACACTAACACTCACACATTTGAGACAGACTTTGTTCCCGACCGCATGTGGGAGGAGAGAGAGGCCAGAACCAGGACCACAGACCGGCAGAAGAACGGTAAAAACCCAGGCGATCTTAGATGTCACATCACAGATTTCTTTTCCACAGTTCTACTGTCTTGTAAGACTGAGAATGAACAAAGTCTGTTCTGATGATATTTATTGATTCCTGCTGAGATTTAACATCCATCCAGTGATCTGCTGCTCCATAAAAAATAAAGACGTCCAGAAATTTTATGAATGAAACTAAGACCAAACTGACTGTTTATTTTTATTGAAAACAGTGTGCGTTTCTAGGTCCTGGAATGGGTCTGGGTCCTGGAATGAGTCTGGGTCCTTGTAATGGGTCTAGATCCTGGAATGGATCTGGATCCTGGAATGGGTCTGGGTCTTGGAATGGGTCTAGGTCCTGGAATGGGTCTGGATCCTGGAATGAGTCTGGGTCCTGGAATGGGTATGTGTCCTGGAAAAAATCTTGATTCTGGAGTGGGACTGGGTCATGGAATAGGTCTGGACCCTGGACTGGGTCTGGTCCTGCTAGATTTTCTTTTCCATGTTGAAATAAAATTTGCAAGTGTCTTTTTCAATCAAAGGAATCGTTGACCTTTCGGGAGGAAACCAAACAACTCAGGATGATAATACGGTTCCCATGGCGACCAAAGCAGTCTGTGATTAATGATTGAATGGAGAGAGTGTTTGTTAGAGGATGAAGAGGAATAGAAGTAAATTTTCATAAAAGAAGACAATCATCCTGATTGATTTTAAAAAAAGATGCAGCAGCAGAAGATGTAGATTAATGAAGAGGTTAAATATTAGCTGGAAAGGCTGGATTTTATTTTCATTTCCTGCAATGATCATCAAATCGATGTGATGAAGTCTTTGCACCTTCAGCTTCTCTACACCTGTGATCTGACTTTACACTTTGTCCACCAGCCAGACTTGTAGCAAGGATGACAAATGCAGACTCCCTCTCTACATTTTTTAGACTGAAGACCTTCTTTTTTAATAAAGCCTTTTACTCTGTAGTCTCTTAGACCACCTCTTAGTAATTCTTCTTTATGCCTAGGGTGCTGGAAGGAGGGATTGTCCTGACTGCTTAAATAGTGTTGACATTATTATTATCTATCTGTTGTTTCTCTCCCTTCCTCTTCTGAAGGTCCTACCATGGTAATGCTGGATCCCATCATGGTGATGCTGGGTCCTACCATGGTGATGTTGGGTCCTACCATGGTAATGCTGGATCCCATCATGGTGATGCTGGGTCCTACCATGGTGATGTTGGGTCCTACCATAGTGATGTTGGGTCCTACCATGGTGATGTTGGGTCCTACCATGGTGATGTTGGGTCATACCATGGTGATACTGGGTCCTACCATGGTGATGTTGGGTCCATGGTGATACTGGGTCCTACCATGGTGATGTTGGGTCCATGGTGATGCTGGGTCATACCATGGTGATGTTGGGTCCTACCATGGTGATGCTGGGTCCTACCATGGTGATGTTGGGCCCATGGTGATGTTGGTTCCCACACCAGCTTGCCACGTACGTAAACAGCCCAACTAACTGGAAATCATGGCAATAAAGACCACTACACTACAGAGTTACTCAAGTAACTCAAAGAAGCTCTTCATGAAAACAAGCAGGTTTTTCTCAAGTTTTTTCTGATTTCTTGAATATTTGGAGGCTCTCTGGTAGGCGGGGCTAACAGTGTTGCGATGTTATGGATCATGTCATGTTTCAGAAAATCTTTATCTTCACCAGAGGTGTCACACTGTGTTTCATCCTGGGTCACATCATCACCATTGTTACCATTAAAGGGAAGATTATTCTTTACTTTCTCAACCAGTTATGTTGCCAACATCTACTGCTAGTTCCTGGACTCAGGTATAAAAGAAAAAAAATATATATAAACAACATAATTTTTTTTACTTCTGAGGAAAATTTTTAAAAAATGGAATTTTTATCTTAAAATCTTGGATTTTCCATCAATGACAAGCTTTACCATAAAATTGAGACCTTGACTTTTTATTGAAAAACTGCACATTTTGGAACTATCAGGAATTCTTTTCTTTTCTTTTCTTTTCTTTTCTTTTCTTTTCTTTTCTTTTCTTTTCTTTAACAACCATGACTTTATCTTGCAATCAGAAATGTCACAATTTGTTACTTTTCCACTTAAAATGACAGTTTTCTGTTGGGAAATATCAACTTTTCTTGTGTGCATGTCGTCTTCCTGGAGAATATAACCATAAAAGGAAACTGAGCCTCTTCTGACATCACTTAGAGGCGATGTTAAAAAAAAAACAAAAAAAAAACAACCTTCAGAACGAAGCTTTAAAGCAGCCTGAAAAACTTATTTCCTTAAGCTCTGCTCACACTTCTGATGATTTTATATTATAATAACACTGTCGTCAAGTCAGGAATGTAAGCTTGAAGGAACTTTAAGTGAAGGTGTTTAGAAACGTAACCACATCTTCCTGTTGCTCCTCGTCCCATTTAATCTTCCTCTTTCTCTTGTATTTTAGTTGTTGGAGATATATTTTCCCTCACGGCTCTTAAACTTTCATCAGTTGCGGTTGGCAGAACCCCCATCCATCCTGGGATCAGGCCTGTAAGGGCAGTCGCCCCCCCACCCGCCCTGTTTTGTGGTTGCAGATGTAGCTGAGGCTTGATGAAGTGGGCTGTCTTATCAGGCCTACGAGGCCTCCTGAACCCGTTGCTGGCATCCGTGATTTATTTCTTTTTGATTCTGTTTCCTCTTCGTTTTTTATTTTCAATTTGTGGAATACTGAAGATTTTTCTCGTGGCTTCATTTCCTTTCTGGGGGGTTGCCACAGCGATGCATTGTCTTACGTCTTGATTCTGGCACAGATTTCGCCCTTCCTGACACAACCCCCTCCAGTTATTCGGCCTCTGGACCAGTGTTACCAGTAAGCAGGGCAGTTGTGACCACCAGGAACCACCCACTTACCTAGAGCTGTGACGGAGCTGGGGATCGAACCTGCGACCTTCCAGTTGGAAAGCCACTAAACAACTTCTTTACAGAAAACCTAAACCTCATGGAGGCGGCTCTCTCAGGAGATCCACATTTTTATCACTTGGTCGGTTCACATCTGGTTGGACATTAAAGAAACATTTCTCTGTCCATCAAATGTTGTTCATGTTTCAAAGCAGCAGCTTCCACTCGTTTCACCTGCATCTGGAACCACGCTGACTTTGTAAAAAGAAGACTCAGCTGTCACACAAGGGCTGAAAAAGGGCATCAGCCATCTTCAACACATCCACAAGTCCCACCTGGTCCAGAACTGTGGCATCAGGGACAGTTTCTGAAATATCTATAACTGAAATCATCATTTCAGCCGACGCGAACCAGATTTAATAATATCTCTTCCACAAATTGAATAATCTATAAAATAAGATGACTTTAATCAGTGAAATGGAAACAAGATGCTTCTGGTCCTCTGAAACATTTATTTTATGTTTAAAAACAATAACTTACCAATCATTCAAACAGCTGACCATCTGTATTGTTTCAACTTTGCATTTGGAAATGACAGATTGGTCATAAACTGCACGCAGCTGAACGTAGCTCACGACGTGCCAGCCAACACCTCCAGGGGGCATCCTCACCAGATGCCCGTACCACCTCAACTGGCTCCTCTCGATGTGAAGGAGCAACGGGTGATTGAACATCTCACCTTATCTTGAAGGGAGAATCTCGCCACCCTACAGAGGAAACTCATTTCAGCCACTTGTGTCTGCGATCTCATTCTTTTGGTCGCCACCCACAGTTCATGACCACAGGTGAGGGAGGGAACGAAGACTGGCCAGTAAACGGAGTTACAATGCTAATTAATATTAATTCATATTCATTCTGATCAAATCTGTCCAAACAGCCTCATTTCAAGCACGTAAACCAGGACTAGCAGAGCTCTGCTGGGACCCACCAGCCCATCAGCCCACCCTCCCCAGGATGATTGACAGCAGGACCCTGAAAATAATCCACTTATGTATAAAAGCGTATATAAAAGATAATAAGTTTTAAAAAGTGCACCTGAACATTTGATCCTTTAATCTTCTTCTTGTTCACATTTACATCTGAAGTTAAATTAGTCCAGGTCAGCAAACTATGAAGTGGTGACATCATCAGATCTTGGATGAGCTCCAGAACACAACCAGCAGGGGGGGCAGTTTTACGGCAGTCGGATTTGAGTATATCTTTACGAACTATCTAGGAATGGGTACCGAGTCTGATGATGTTTGGATTGTTGCGTTTAACATTGTCCTTTGAACAGTGATTGGTTAATTAATCATGTTCGTTTGGAGGGTAACTTTAAAGTACATGGACGAATCAAAAACACTTTAAAAAAACTAAAACAAAAGACAAGCTTTCTTACAAGTTTTTTTATAAAGAAGTGTTTCACAAGAATGGGATTAGCCGTCTAGCAGGGGTTTATTTCAGTTTCAATATAAAATGGCGGGAAAACATGATAAACTAAATGGGCGTGGCTAGTTGGGTGAGACTCAGGAAGTGTAACATTTGTTGTTATAGCACACTCAACTCTCAACACAAGGACACACTTTAAACACATTAACGGCTCTTGAACTGTTTCTTTTTCTTAAAAAAGAAGGGAAGAGAAAAAAACCCTTTTTCTGCTGTCACCTCTGACCTTCAACATCAGTGGAAGCTGCTGGAAATCAAGAGCTATTGAGTTTGCTGTTGCTGTGACCATCACACCCGATCCACTCTGAAGCTGCTGGTGGGGTTCCCCACAACCGTTTCCTGCTTTAATCAGACTCATACTGTTCACAATCAGACCCATTCTGCCATCCAGAGGGCTGTTAGATGCCTCCAGCAGCTAAACAGCATCACCATGGCGACACTGCAACAACCTGCAGATGTATTGGTTAGTTTGTACGCCCCGTTTTAACACGAAACCTGCAAAAACATGAGAGATGAGAGGACAAAGGAGAGAAATCCCAGTCATCAACCCAGAGACCCCAACTCCAAACCCTCAGGGTCCCCAGTCTACAATCCACATAGACCCCAACTCCAAACCCTCAGGGTCCCCAGCCTACAATCCACATAGACCCCAACTCCAAACCTACAGGGTCCCCAGCCTACAATCCACATAGACCCCAACTCCAAACCCTCAGGGTCCCCAGTCTACAATCCAGACACCCCAATTCTAACCTAAAAGCATCTCAGAACAAAGTCCACTAAGATCGTAAATCATCCAGCTGTGAATGGTGACCATCACAGAAGTATTAAAAGTCTCTTCTTTGTAAAAGAGAGCTGCCAGTAATAACTGTTGTTAACAGATTATGTCGTTAAACTGACAGTTTAAACACAAACAAAAGAATATTGTTTCGTTCAGACTGTAAAGAGACTGTAAAGACTGATGATGAGACTGAAAAATCATTTTCATTTGCTTTGTTTATTAAGTTCATGGCTCAAAACCCTCAAAAGCCTTTATGGAGACAAAAACTATCAATCCATAATCAATATGGAAACTTCTACTAACATGTGGATTTCAGAGGATTTATGGAACATGATTACCTTTAACTCCTCATGTGTTCCGCCACATGATAGAATAGAACAGAATAGAACAGAACAGAACACAATAGAATAGAACAGAATAAAATAGAACAGAGCAGAGCAGAATAGAATTGAATAGAACAGAACACAACAGAATAGAACAGAATAGAACAGAGCAGAGCAGAATAGAATAGAATAGAATAAAACAGAGCAGAACAGAACAGAGCAGAAAAGAACAGAGCAGAATAGAACAGAATAGAACAGAACAGAGCAGAATAGAATAGAATAGAACAGAGCAGAACAGAACAGAGCAGAACAGAATAGAATAGAACAGAATAGAATAGAATAGAATAGAATAGAATAGAATAGAATAGAATAGAATAGAATAGAACAGAGCAGAACAGAACAGAACACAATAGAATAGAACAGAATAGAACAGAACAGAACAGAATAGAACAGCACAGGCAGAACAGAGCAGAGCAGAACAGAATAGAATAGAACAGAATAGAATAGAATAGAACAGAGCAGAACAGAACAGAACAGAATAGAACAGAGCAGAGCAGAATAGAATAGAATAGAATAGAATAGAACAGAGCAGAACAGAACAGAACAGAACAGAATAGAACAGAGCAGAGCAGAGCAGAATAGAATAGAATAGAATAGAATAGAATAGAATAGAATAGAGCAGAGCAGAACAGAACAGAGCAGAATAGAATAGAACAGAATAGAATAGAATAGAACAGAGCAGAGCAGAATAGAATAGCATAGTTTGACAGCTGTGATGTAGATGGACGAATCACTGAAGCGATTTGTTTTCCATGTATATCAGAAACTAAGGATTTTCCAACGTCCGTGTGTCGTGATGAATATTTAGAGAGTTGCAGCTCTGACAGAAAAAGAACTTTGTCTGATTTAATCACGTGAACATTAATCATGGAGCGTACATCCTCCATCCTCTCACTGAAGTGTGGTAGTTTCAGAGCAGAGAGCTCCCGTGGTTCTCCCTGCCCTCTGGCTTCTGCTATAATCACATCCAAAACATCAAGAACCATCTTTTTTATGGTCTGACAAAAGCCATAATGTATATCCCTGTTGCTCTCTCCGCTCACAAGGTTGTAACCCGGGGGCACTAAAGTATGAGGAAATATTTATATTCTCTTCAGCGGAGGGGCTGTAACTTACAGCGGGGGAGCTAATTTCACATGCTGAACCTCGCCTGCCTCAAATCCAGACTGCTGCTTCCTCCTTCCTCCTGCTGGAGCCTCATTGGTTCATGTATGCATACTTCCATAATCTCCTCAGTCCAGCATCACTGAACTCCCTGCTGAGATGGCTTCAGCCGCCACCGCTGCGTTCCTTAGATTGTCTACACGTGTAAATATGAGGCCACTGTGGCTGGAGGTGGAGAGGTTAAGGTGGAGGTGTAGAGGTGGAGATGTAGAGGTGGATACGTTAAGGTGGAGGTGTAGAGGTGGAGATGTAGAGGTGGATAGGTTAAGGTGGAGGTGTAGAGGTGGAGATGTAGAGGTGGATAGGTTAAAGGTGGAGGTGTAGAGGTGGAGATGTAGAGTTGGATAGGTTAAGGTGGAGGTGTAGAGGTGAAGATGTGGAGGTGGAGATGTAGAGGTGAAGAGGTTAAGGTGGAGGTGTAGAGGTGGAGATGTTGAAGTGAAGATGTAGAGGTGGAGAGGTTAAGGTGGAGGTGTAGAGGTGGAGATATAGAGGTGGATAAGTTAAGGTGGAGATGTAGAGGTGGATAGGTTAAGGTGGAGGTGTAGAGGTGGAGGTGTAGAGGTGGAGATGTGGAGGTGGAGATGTAGAGGTGGAGATGTAGAGGTGGATAAGTTAAGGTGGAGATGTAGAGGTGGAGATGTTGAAGTGAAGATGTAGAGGTGGATAGGTTAAGGTGGAGGTGTAGAGGTGAAGATGTGGAGGTGGAGATGTAGAGGTGGAGATGTAGAGGTGGAGATGTTGAAGTGAAGATGTAGAGGTGGATAGGTTAAGGTGGAGGTGTAGAGGTGGAGATGTTGAAGTGAAGATGTAGAGGTGGATAGGTTAAGGTGGAGGTGTAGAGGTGGAGGTGTAGAGGTGGAGATGTAGAGGTGGATAGGTTAAGGTGGAGATGTAGAGGTGAAGATGTGGAGGTGGAGATGTAGAGGTGGAGATGTAGAGGTGGAGATGTAGAGGTGGAGAGGTTGAAGTGGAGATGTAGAGGTGGAGATGTGTAGCCTGAAAGAGACAAAAATATGAATGGAGACCATGGAAGCATTTTAATACCACTAGAGGCTGCAGTTCTTCTTTTGACCACTAGGAGCTGCAGTTCTTCTAATGACCACTAGAGGCTGTCTCCACTGACATCCATGTTAAAATGTCACATGTTACAGTGGAAATACATATATTTGGGAATTTAAAAAAAAAAAAAAAAAAAAAAACCTCTACCAGCTGAATTCCAGTTTACTTCAAAAATATTTTGTTTTTTGATTGACAGCAGGTTTAGCCAATGGCTGACTGCCATCACTTTAACTACCTAGCATCCAAAATGGGACATCGCTGAGATCTGATGTGAAGCAATCACTGTTTGCAACTCGTGGGGTACGCCAGTAGGGGTTCCCGACCTGGAAGGAACCTCGCATCGTGTGCAGTCTGATTTGGAGGCTTTGAAGCTCCAGAACCCAAGACTAATGTCCAACCTGTCTGATGAGTCGAGGAGCAGGAGCTGATTTTATTCAGCCAGCGTGTCAGAGGCTGCACGAAACAGATATTCAAATACATGAAACGTCCTGATATTTGTGCAGACATTTGGAAGATGTTGGAAAACCAGAAGAACTGTGTGCACACCAAGCGTGACCCCAGGGTTGGAATTTAGATTTCTGCATCTCTTTGCGCAGTAAAAGGTCGATCTTTATTAACTCCCCTGCTGTCCGGTGGCATTTACTCTGCATCCACATCTTCACAACGTCCCTGTGATGAGGTCATGGTTGCCTCTGCTGCAGAGTTCAGCCTCCAATAAACACCAGCTGTCGGTGCTCTACATTCACACCGAGGAACGTCAACAAGCTGGACTCCCATTTGTTTTCTAGAGGAGTTCACTCAGAAAGCCTGAACAAGCCCTAATCATGACACCTCCACCACCGTGCTTGACAGTGAAACTGTCACTTATTCCACTAAAGGTAATTAAACAGGTAATTAAACAGAACCTTTATGCTTAAGGCATAAAGCTTGAAGCTGGAACATTTAGTATCATCCAAAAGTCCCAAATGAAGCGGAAATGACTGGTTTTGACAGGTGCTGCCACCTAGAGGATGCCATGTTTTATTTACTATTGACATAAATGTCAACGCCTACGCAGATTTATGTTTCTGATCAGTACTGGTGGCTTCTTCTGAAGGTGTGTGACAGGCCTGCTTGTTCATCTGGTTCTAAGGGTCCCACCTCTAATGGGTCCTCCTCTAAGGCTCCCTGGTTGGTCTCTCGTCTAATGGTTCCCTCATTCAGACCAACAGAAGACGGAGGCTGGGGGGAGTCCAGACTGACCAGGTTCCACATTCCTGGTGACCCCCCAGCAGGTTCTTCTGGTCATCGTCATCGTCATCGTCTTCATGCTCCAGTAAGGATTGGGACAGGTCTTGTTCTGGTTCTAGTTCTTCTTTGGGCACCAGAACTATTTCATTTTCTCCCACTAGGATTGCCACCCTCCTCCCTCCTCCCACCCCAGCCCACCTGGACCTCTGACTGTGGACAGAACCCATCTGCTTCCACTCAGCCTGGGTACTTTTGAAGTCCACATGTGCAGGTCTGGTGCTGCACACTCAGATTATCGGGGCCTGGCTAACGCAAACACAGGGATAATCTGAATGTACGTGGACGCCCTTCCTGGGGTCCGCCAGTCGCCCCGGGATACAGCGCCGGTCACATGGCTGTTTGTCAGAGGGAACGGAGCAGGTCTGCAGGATTCTCCAGAACTCAGGACTACCGGTCCTGGGACTAGAACACATCGACGAAGCATTTCTGTTGTTTGTCATCCGTCTGCTCTGAACACGTGCCATTAAACCGCCAACGAAGATTTCCTCCAGTAAATATCTGAGATGGAGCTGCAGCATTCAAGGATATTCAAGGATATTTAAGGATATTCAAGGATAATCAACTGATTTTTTTCATTTTCTTTGATGTTTTTTATTCTTTTAATTTCCAGATGGTTTGACCTCCAAATATTTAACACTTCAACTTTCAACTTTGTTGAACTTTTGAATAAACAATTATAATAATATTTGCATTTCAGCTGTGCAGCTGTGACTGAACCAATCAGAGCAGAGCGGGGGTGTGATTTATGTGATGACTCATAGACAGGTTCGATTGACACTCAGTTGGTTTTTTGTCTATTAATTGGTGCTTTTCAACAAAGTTTTTCTCTACGAAATGTGCTTTTCTTTTTTTTTTACAGTACAAAACATTACAGGACAGTGTGAGATTTGTTTTACCAAAATATATCAGAACTCTTTAATAAAAACTGACTTTTTTGGAAAAAAACAAAAACAAAACATTTTTCTTGTAAAGATGATTTTATGAGAAGATTTTTATTTTATTTTTTAAAAAGATCTACTGAGAAGATTACATTTGTTTCTTTTTGATGAGGAATTTCAACTTTCTTTTATTTTGGTAAAACTGAAACCTTTTATACGAAAAGTGGCTTAAAAGCCATTTTCCTCTTGAAGCCAGTTTTATTGATTTTTTATTTATTCTTTCATTTTGCAGAAAATAAAAAACAGCTTTTTTCAAGAGAAGTTCTACCCCCTCACTTTCAATTAATTAATTTGATTTTTTTTTTACAAAAACTGGTAACTTTTTAAACTTTTTTTTACTTGTCTTCACTGAGTACAAAAAAACAGCAACACCTCCACTCATCCATCCATCATTCATCAATAACTCTAACCCCTCCTCTCATCCATCCATCATTCATCAATAACTCTAACCCCTCCACTCATCCACCCATCATCCATCCCTATCTCTAACCCCTCCACTCATCCATCCATCATCCATCCCTAACTCTAACCCCTCCACTCATCCACCCATCATCCATCAATAACTCTAACCCCTCCTCTCATCCATCCATCATTCATCAATAACTCTAACCCCTCCTCTCATCCATCCATCATTCATCAATAACTCTAACCCCT
>JBAMYA010000014.1:13811109-13837446 GCA_037176975.1 Arrhamphus sclerolepis | reverse complement strand
TTGGAGCCACGGCAGGAGAGTCTCAAAATTCACTCGCAAATGCAGCAAAGTCCACAGACCAGAAGCTGTTTGTAAATCGAGTTATATTGTGTGCATCAGAAATACATGTGTGAATCTTGTCCTGTGCATTTACAAATCATGTTGTGCGCATTTATGAATCATCTTGTGCATTTACGAATCTTGTGCTGTGCATTCGTGCCTGTTGAGACTGTTCTAACTCCATAGGTTTCCACATAAACCGCTTTGTGAAACGGGCCCCAGGAGGCTAAACAGTGATTTCATCACTCCCTTAATGCCAGCTCTCACTGCTCCATCACACCAACACAACAACAACAACAACAAAAACTCCATTACCTAAATTATACAATGGCTACCACAGCCCAAAATCAGCTTTGTCACCTTCAACAAATCAATACAACCCACATACAAGCATTAGGTAGTGACAATTCCAGTCCTATCTTCTCTAACACCTAGCAAGAGTGAACACACTTATCTCCATGGTTCCAGACAAAGTCAAATCAAACCAACCTCACTTCCTTGTTTTCCTCCTCTGAGGCCTGATTGGTGGACTTCCCCTCACTCTACCCTCACTCCCTCTTCTTCATTAACAGAGGAGGTTCACTAAAACTAGACTTTTGGTCCCCAACTAACATTATTTCTTCTAATCCAGATGCACTGACAACATCTGGCTGCCTCATCTGACATCTTCCTCAAACTCTGCCCAGCTATACCCAGTTCCCCCAGTAATGAAAGTGTAGATCTAGCTATGACACTGCTACCTCCATCCATAACTGGATGCACCCTAACTTTCCATCCTCACTGCTCAACTTCTGCTCACAAATCTTTTAAACATTTTTCTTAAACAACTGAGTCCAGGAACCAGCGGGAAATGTGACAACATAGCTGGCTGAGAAGGTAAAGAATAACTGGCCCTTTAATGGTAACCATGGTGATGATGCAGCCCAGGATGAAATAGAATTTGACAGCCCTGAATTAGGATGTAGTACAAGCCTACAAACAAAACAAAAAACAAAGAACATGAAACACTGTTATCCTAAACACAAGATGCAAAAAGGAGCAAAAATGAAAATAAGGCAAAAGTCAAACTCAGCTAAGAACAGAAGCGTCATGAGAAAAATGAGAACCAGTTGGGAAAAAAAGAAAAGAAGTAAAAACAAAAATGTATTCACCATGTCAGTACCACTTGCAGATGACTGATCTGCATTCGCATACAAGGACTTACGATAATCCAGCCAAGAGATAATAACGGCATAAATAACTTTCAAAATCTCTGAGAGAGAGAGATATGGCTTCACCCTGGCTTTAAGGCTTTATGGTTTCAAACAGCTGAACAGATCTGCTGGCCAAGTTTAAAGGAACTGATCTTACTGAAGTTTGTACAGGAGATCAACTATAGGAGGTTAAAAGGTCCAGGGAAACTACCAAGCTCCTCCATAAAAGTGATTTCTGCATCTTTTTCACTACTTTATGTGGTTCTTCTGGTTCACTATGTAGATAATTAATCAATAAATTGTGTTTAATTGAATGGATTTGGATGAGACTTGCTTTGAAGAATGCTGAAATGGAAGCACAGCAGCTTTGCCTTCATTCTTTACCTCTGGTGTACAACCTTTAGTCTTTAGCCTTATTATTAATCCGTTTATGGCACTTTGGGTACATTTTTTTCCGTCAGTGTATAAGAAAAGACCACGGTTTGTGTCTTTTACATGTGTTCATCTCTTACCTCCGTCTTAACCGGTTCTGGAATTCCTCCAGCCTCTGGATGTTGTGGGGCTGTCTTGGATGACACGCCTCTGCACCATCACATGGACGTCATGATCAGCACCTCCGGATCTGCAGACTGGGACGCTGGTTCCTTGTTTTCCAAAAACAGGGTAACCACACTCCTCAGCCTCCCTGGTGAGGTCTGCAGAGGACTGCAGAGTCCGAACAGCAGACAAGTCTCAGGAGGAACAATGTGGTTTCCATCCTGTCCTTGGAACACTGGACTAGTTCTATGACCCCACCAGGGTCCTGGGGGGTGTTTGCCCAACCAGTCCAGATGTGCTTTGTGGGCTTGAAGAAAGCATTCAGCTGGGTCTCTTGCAGGTGCTCTGGACCATTCAGTCCCTATACAAGCATAGTGAGAATTTGGTCCACATTGTCCGTAGCATGTCGGATTAGTTTTAGGTGAGAGCTGGACTCTGGTAGGGCTACCCTCGGTCACCAGTTCAGTTCATAACTCTTAAGGACAGAATATCTGAGGGCAGCAAAGGTGCAGAGGGGATCTGGTGAAGTCCAGCGGGGGGGTCAGCTCTCACTGGAGTTTTCTGCCAAGTGTGAATGCCAATCAGGACCTCAAAATCTGAGACTATTTCTAAGGACGGATCTGTCCAAAACTCTGAGACGGTGGTGCTTCCTCAAGTGGAGCAGTTTAAGTGTCTTAGGGTCTTGATTGTTAAGTGATGGAAGAATGGAGCAGGAGACTGATGCGTCGGTGTGGCGTCTGTAGCTGGTGCAGACTCTCCGTTTACTGGTCAATCTATGTTCCTACCCTCACTTATGGCCATGAACTGGGTAGAGACTGAAAGAACGACACTGTGAGCACAACTGGTGTTTGACCAACTGGAAGGCCCTGAAATAGAACCAGACCCTAGTGCTAATGCTAATTGATTTTAAGGCTCTTTTAATGGTTTATAAATGTCTTAATGGTCTTGGGCCTTCTATCTTGCAGATCTTTTACCTTACAAACCCTCGCGGACCCTGAGATCCTCATGAGTCTCCTTACCAATGCTGAAATCAGGACACGTACGCATGGGGAGGCTGCCTTTGGAAAAGCCTGCTGGAGGACCTCAGGGAATGTTCGTGTTTTTAAGAGCAGGCTCAAGACTCACCCTTTAGTCTGGCTTTTACTTTATATTTATTATTTTTAGTTGTTGTATTATTTACTACAATATCTTATTTTATATTTTATGCTACTATTTTATTTTATTTATTTTATTTTATTTTATTCATATGGTATGTTTTATCCTCCAGTGTTCCTCAGAAGGAGTCCTCTGCGCCAGGGGTCCTGCTGGCCATGGCTGCGGGGTGCTGTCCCTGGTCCTGGTGGGTCTGTCCTTGGCTGTGTGTCTTGTGCTGGTGTCCTGTGGCTGTGGTCTGGTGGACTCCTGGTTCAGATGACTCCTGTGATGGTGTTTCGTCACCTGGCTCCTCTGTACTCAGCCATACAAATATTTATGTGTGTATACGTGTGTGTATGTGCGTGTGTGTGTGTGGTGATGTGGCATGCACGCGGGGCGTATGGGGGGATGGTTTAGTGGGACATTGGTTCTTAAATTTGTAAAGCACCTTGTGTTACATCGTCTTATATGAAAAGTGCTATATAGATAAAGTTTTGATTGATTGATGGATAATGCTAACCCCCGCTACTGGGAACACACCTCAGTCATCCAGGTCCTGGTCATTTTCAAATACTTTGATCGAGGCAAGTGGACTTCCTTTTCTTGCTTTTTTTTTTTTTTTTTTTTTTAAAGGACTTTTCACCTTCCACCCAGAAGGCCACGTCAAGAAATTGTCAGTTGACAAGAAGCTCTAGTTGCCTTGATTCAAGCCAAAACAAAAACAGGGTTTCTGTAAAAATCTCAATCATTCAATCATCTACTCAGAACTTTGCACTGATGTTTGCATACCGGAGCTCATTTTTGATTATCAACTGTTATTGCATCTGTAGAGGAATCAGTGGATTCAGTGAAGGTCAGATGAGCAGTTTTGCTTTTTTTTCCTCCTGAATCATTTCTCAAGTGTTTGTAATAATCATTGTTTCAGCCTCTTTTCTTCAAAACCCTGTAATTGCTTCTAAAGCTTTACTGGTGAAGTTTGAGAACAATCCGGGTTTTAAGATCTTCATTGAGCGCAGGGATTAGAAAGGATTACTGAAGTGCTGTAGTATAATAAAAGAGTACGCTTAGAATTAACCCTCTCTGATGTTGCTGAATATTCTTTTGCATTAATGATGTTTTTTTGATGCTAAAAGTAATAAAATCAATGTGTTATGTTTCTAAAAAGTTGAGGTAGTGACCGACAGACCTCCAGGCTGTGCCAGATACAGCAGGATACTACTTCTTTGGTTTTGTGTCCCTTCTTTTCCACATGGAGGCAGATGAGCATCGACCTCGGTTATATTCACGGTGGTGTCACAGAAGGGAGCATCCTATCGCAGGCAGCTGGCACCTGTTGCCAGTAGCAACCGTGCTGTCACAGTGTCATGTCCGTTTGAGGCCCCATTCACCCCGGCTGCTTCTCTGTAGGAGAGGTGGGGTGACTCTGACATCACCTGGCCTGGTCTGGCTGCAGTCCATGTGCTGCGGGTGTGAAGGCGATGGATCGCAGCTGCGCTTACCTCCTGCTTTTCTCTTATTTAAATCCTGCGGGAATGAAGGTCATGCATTAAAGAAAAAAAAACAACCAAAAATCAGGTATGTCAGAGATGTGTTTGCCAGTCTGTTAAAAGGAAATGTCTGTATAAAATTAAAGTACATACTACTAAGCAGACTCACCTCTGCTTCCTTTAATAAGCAGACTGATGTAGTACCATGAAGACTGAGCATCACGTTTAGGGGAAATAGAGCTTTCAGCTGACAGCAGTCAGTCTTTGCAGCAAATGGACGTCCAAACATGAACTGATCCTGTTATCCTACAGATGACAGAAGCAATTTCCCTGATTTCTAAGCAGATTTGTGGATATTTTATTCTGGCGGTCGTCACAGATAATGATTTAAATTGGGTCACATCAACACAGTGCTGCGCAAAAGTCTTGTTGTTTTATTAAAGTCCGTCCATATTTAGTTTTTTGATTCTCTTTTGTAAGACATGCATAGAAAGCACAGGGATGACACATCAGTTGACTTCTACATCACTTTTTCTTTTTTTTTTTTTGGCCCATCTGCCTCAATGGATTTCTACTGAGCCCCAGATATGACATCTGAAACTAAAAACTGAAATTGCCTAAAATTGCTATTTCATGGCCTAAAAATATTATTTTGTGACTTCATATTAGTGTTTTGTAGTCTCAAAATAGTATTTCATGGCCCCATAATAGTATTTTGTAGCCAATTACCACTAATTTGACTAATTTCAGGACATAATTTCTAATTTTTCAGATTTCATGTCTGGGGCTCAGTAATCATGTGCAGAAGACAGGTCAAAGCAGCCACAGCGCTCAAAGTGTGCACTCACTATTTTGTGACCGTAATCGTTTTTTGAGGTCAGAAAATACTATTTTGAGCCACAATTTAAGGTTTTATTTCAGATGTCATGTCTCAGGCTCCACACACCAAACACAGCTTCATCTGGTTTGTCTCATCATTGACAGATATCCTCCACTTTTTATTAAAAAGTGTGATACAGCATTATTTTTATGTAAAGGGAGACAAAAAAAAAGTGGTACTTTATAACCTTGTAACCTACTGTGTCTTGTGTAAAATGTCCAGCTGAAACAGCTGGATGTTGGATCAGGATCTCCTTCATGGGATGTCAAAAATGATTCGGTTATTATTTAGAAGGAGTCGGTAACCGGATCAGTCGCCAGGGCTGTCACATGCCAACGCTGAAGACGACGTCCACCAGGCCAATCATAGTGCAGGTCCCAAGTCCGAGTCAGTGGTCATTAGAAGTAAAACCTATGCCAAGTCAATATGCAGAACATAGTGATGCATGTTGGTGATCCATATGTAGGGTTATCATAATCAGGATTCAGTTCCTGGTAGGAAGAAAGCCAGTTTCCTTTCCTGTTTAAAGAGGCTGGAAAATGGACACGAATGTCATTAAAACTTTGCCATCAACAGCAGGGGTGTCCGTGACATTTGCACAGCAGTTACTGTAAATCCCAGTTTCACTTATGTGTGAAACATTTGGGTGTGTTGTGACTCACATTCACTTCATGTGCCTTTGCTTCTACTTTGCTGTGAGTGCTGTGGGAAGCCTCTGGCTTTCACCTGCACAATGTCAAAGTCTATTACAGGCCACATCCTGTCATTTCCTCCTGCTTAAAATGCCATCTGGAAGGATGAGTCAAAATATGGAATAGTGAATTTTTCATTCCCCTCCCTCCTCTCTCTCACTCTGTTATTGTATTCAAGCTTTTTATATTCAGTTTCCCTGACAACCCACATCACCAAAGTCCTGGGGAAATTGTTATTGACCCACTTAAGTAAGTAAGTAAGTGCCTTTAAGAACTTCACACAGTTAGCTTACTACCCTGGGTGTGTGTGCCATCCACCCAGGCTTTATCATGACTGCAAAGTCATTGTGTATTTCTCGTTATAGTTAGCTGGACATCACTCACTGACAAAAGCACAAAGTGGATAAACATCCAGCCAACCTCTGTCCCCGTCTTTGTCTCTGCTCCGGCAGTTATCAGCAACACTCAGCCGAGTGCTTACTTTTTAATGAACTTCAGTTTTAACAGTTAAGGAGAAGATTTTACCAGTGCACTGCTTGGATATGCAATAATCTGTAGAGAAACCCCAGTATATCATATCTAGATGGATTTAGAAACATGTTTGATTAACTTGAAATGAATTTCAGCGTATTAAAGAAATGTTCAGTGTGACATTTAATGCAGATGCTGTGTTGGTCCATTGTCAAGAAAAAAAAAACCTCAAAGACAAAAAGCCAAGATCTCAGTTTTATGGTCATTCTACATTCCAAGCCTCAACTATAGTTGCAGTTCCTCCACTGACCACTAGGTGCTGCCCCCAAAACAGAGCAAATCCCCATTGACCTCCATGTTAAAAGTACTGCAGTAGAATTAAATACATTTACAGCCTGGTACAATAATTGGTTTTGGTTTCGTTAGATTTTACATCCATGACAACTGTGTGTGGGTGTTTTTTTTTCTTGTACCAAGCAATAAGCAATAAAGCTGACCAATCAGATGCCAGGATGTCATTTGTCATGCTGGACTGACAGCTAGCCATTGGCTCTGTCATTAACTTTGACAGCTTTGCCCCACCTCTCTGGAACATGACACAGTTCGAGGAAAAACTGGTTTCAAAGGCTCTGTCTATGAGTCATGTGACCAGATAATTCATCCAGTATTTTCAGTCTTTGGTAGTGACTTATAAAACTAAAAATCGTACAGTGTGAAACTGGCATAAGGGGCAGGGGGGGAGGGGCTCCTCTACAGTGAAAGGAGCCTGCTGAGGTGGTTTCAGGAGGCCTCAGCAGACTCAGGACTTGTCCACTTTGGTGTTGTTCCAGTAGAGCCAGAAGAGGGAGGAGGTCTAGGAGGACCTCTGCTCAGACTAATGCCCCTGTGGTCCAGTCTGGGATGAGCAGCAGAAAATGGATGGATGGAGGGATGTTACATTTTATTCTGCTAGTTTGCACAGCTGCTGCTTCATCTCCCTAGTGAGAGATATTGAATACAATTCAAATTAAATATTCATCCAAGGACAAACAAACAGAAATACTCAGACAGCTCTGCTTCGTGGGCTGTGTTGGCGGCAGTCAGAAAGCTGAGTCCAGAGAACAGGTAACCCACCTGGTTGCATCATAATCTTAAATATGAACACAACAAAACAAAACAAAAAAAAAGCAACTTTATGTTTTAGGAGGACTGGGAATAAGACGAGCACTATTTCCATCCTGGGAGAATTTGTGGCAGTTATAAAGATTTGAGCTTAAGAAAGAAATGAGTAGATGATGTGCTACTAATGCTTCCTCCAGCTGCTCTTATTCTGATTTTTTTCCTCTGATTGGAAGGTGGATACTCCACATTTCCATTGCTGTGCAACAATGGCACTCACCTCTGCGAAAGCAACAGTTTAAACATCTGTGAAACACTGTGCATGTGTTGCAGTGTCATGTTTCATCCTCCATCGTTCTGATGCCACTTCCAATATTTGATCATTTTCTGTCATTATTCTGCCATTTTATCATCATTATCATTTTATCTGCCAAACTGAATGTATTCCTGTGGGACTGTGTGACGGATGTAGCATCTGTTTCAGACTTGAGGAGGAAAACCCTTCAATGTCGTTAGTCTGCTGCACACAAGAAACTGCTGAAATTAACTTTGCTTTTTACAATAATTAGTGATTGAAATGCAATATCAATCACTTTTGGGGCATTTCCATTTTGCATTGAGTCATAGTCGCAAACGACAATGTCTTTTATATATAGAGAGAGAATCGACCCCAAAACTTTGAATCAAAGAAGCAAAAGCCAGAATTTGTAACCATTAAATCAAACTTACTGGACACAAAAACAAGAGGCCGATAGGCAGATAGGCAACAGAGTCCTGCTGGACATGTAAGATGGTCTGGTGGACTGGCAGAAGGGCCATGTGGATGGCAAACAGGCAGGTGGGGTGGAGGTGACTGGAGACTGTGAAGAGGTGACTGGAACTGAGGAGGCTGGAGTTGAAGCACCAACTGGAGTTGAAGTTTCCACAACTGAAGCTGAACTGGAGCAGGGACCCTGACAACAGGAACAGGAACAAGAGCATTGTCTGTGGTCCCTCAGGAAGGAGAAGGAGAACCAGCCTGAAGAAGCCTGGGCATAGGCAGAGGTGGTAGAGGTGGTGCCAGGACCTGGGCAGAGGTGTCGGAGGCTGTGCGTTATGGACCACCCTTGACATGGATGCTGAGGACCAGGAGTGCCTGCCTCACCTCCTTCAGGGTCTCAGCGCTAAGTCCATGGAGACCTCTCCCAGGAGGCGGTCTCGTCGAGGGGCCAGTGTTTTCCCCCGCTGCTCTGCGGACTCCTGGGGCCCCTCAGCACCAGCCCGGTGACCCAGAATGGTGAGTCCCCCTCTTCTGGCACGTTGTTGAAGCGCCTCACCGTCTTTTTTGCCTCCCAGCAGAGATACTGAAGGAGAGCGATCATTTCTCCTGCTGGGTCCACATATCGACTAGTCTGCTTTGTCACCGATCAGGAGCGCAGGAAATCAACCGTAGAAATTAGTGATGGGACATTTAAAGTTGAGGCTGAGAGACGTGTACCCAGTAAGAAAGGGGCGTGTCAGATGAAGTCCACTTCAGTGCTTGCATCATTTTGCTGGAAACCATGTGATCAATGACCACTAAGATGGGATATGTTACTGGCTCATTATTATCTGTTTCATTAGTCAGATTTTAGTATATGAGCCATTTATTATTTTATCATATAAATTGTTTGCTCTTTGTTCATCATTATTATGACAGATTCCAGAATGAAATACTGAATGATGCTGTGGTGAACCTGGTCATAAAAGACTAGAGACATATAGACATGTGAAGCTCATCTATTTGTTGGATTCCACCTATGCTCCTCCTGTTAGAAGGTGCATATGTGCATATAACAAAAGCACATGCATTCACAATAAGTAACTGAAATGAGTAACTAACTTCTCCCTGTCACGTATTAAAGGTGATGGTGGCTGAGATCTGTGAAAGCCAAGAAAAAAAGCCAAAGAAGAAGAGGTCCAGATGGCATCTGCTGTGGCCTGACAGCAAATATATGTGGACATCGATGAATATGAAGGCCTACCTGGCCATCACCTGCCAGTTGATTGATAATAATGATGAACTGAGCATGGTGTCGATTGGAGTGCAGTGTTTCCCTTCAAGTCACACATCTGAAAATTAGGTTCAGGTGGTGCATACCCACGTGGAGGAGTGGGGGATTACTAATAAAGTGAAATGCCTCGTGACTGATGCTGCATCAAATATGATTGCATGTGCTGGGGCTTGCAGATCAGACACTGTCTGTATTATTCATGGACTCAATTTGCTGGTCCATAAATCATCAGATCCCTGCCCCCTGTGGAATACATACAAAAGCCAAGCAAAAAAGTTCTATATTTTCATACAAGCACCACAGGTAAGGGGGTACTGGATATAGTCCAGTTTCAGATGGGAAGACAGGCACAGAAGCTAATAATTGAAGTGGACACATGCTGGAACAGTTAATATCTCAGACCAGAACGTTTGTTTCAACTGAGAGAGCCGGAGGCAGCAGCCCTGGCAACACTGAGGACTGATATAACCCCTCTGACTCCTCATGAATATCAGACAGCAGTGTTTACCGTATTATCCCCATCTCTCCAGGCAACACTGGCACTCTCAGAAGATAGAAGGGTATCAACATAAAAGTTCCACCCCTGACGAAGATGCTGCATCACGCAGTTCATGCTAAGTCTGAGTAATGATGAGGAATGATGTGACAAGGCTGCACTGATAATCTTTTAAGGTGAAATACGGAGTCCTTGACAAGGTCTACCATGTTGGACCCCAAGATTCAAGCCTCTGAGATTCCTCAGCCACCTGACACATTACTAACTGCTGTATCTCAGCCATAAGTCTTATATATGACTTTTTTAGAATTAGAGCTTTAAATATTTTAGGTGGACTGTGGTCTCAGTGGATCAGAAGAGACGCAGGTCCAAACGCCACAGCAGAAGCCTCTGTGGAAGTGGAACGGTACCTGGCGGAAAATAATGGAATAACAAATGAGGATTCACTGAAGCACCGGCATGCACAAAAAACGTGTATCTTCACTCGTACCATACAGTACTGAGTTCCTGTGTTCACCAGCCTCACGGGTTCCTTGTCCTTGTTCCCCAAAGAACCTCCTTAAACCAGAAACAGGGGAAGAAGTACTGTTTTTAACTCAAAATGACCTTCCGTAGCATCGCAGTAGTACACCATGGTTGTTTGGTGGTAGAAAATAATGTAAATGGCTGGTGGCTTCTTTACCAAAGGAAGTTGTGTCAGAAAAAAAGCCCCAAATGCAAGTCGTTACTGCCACCTAGCAGGTAAAAATAACAGTTTCCGAGTACTCGGATAGCCTCTATTGGCTTGAAACTTCATTTCAACATCACTTCTCCCAGCCAAGGCTGCATCATCTGTAAGGGTAATTGATGACCCCGTTTAGTGTTTAGCGGTGATGACAAACTAAAGCAATGACAGTTGTCTCGGATTGCTGGAACTTGCAGAGTTTGATCCATTCTTAAAAGAGCACCTGGAGATATACGGTCAAAAGGGAAGAGGTACCCCATCTTACCTTTCATCTCCTGTATGTGATGAGCTCATTTGTTTAATGGGTGAGAAAGTAAAGAGGAGGATTGTGTCCGAACTACAGCATGCCAAATATTTTTCAGTCATCACGGATCCAACTCCTGACATATGTCGCATACCAGCTCACATTTATCTTTTGAAGTGTCAGTGATGAAGGTGAAATTATTGAGCACTTTGTTGGATTCAAGCCTATTTATAGCCACGTGGGGCAAGCCTCGCTGATTGTGTGATGAAAATGATGAAAGATCTTGAGATAGACCTGTCAAAGTTATGACAATGCCAGTAACATGTCCAGTAAATACAATAGCCTTCAGGCTCCTCTTAAAAGAAATAAATCCCCTGATTCATTATGTGCCCTGTGCTGCACATTCATTCAATCTCGTGGGGGTGAACAACATAGAGGACAGTTGTCCATATGCAAGGAATCTCTTCGACATGCTCTAGTCTCTCTCTGTGTTTTGTTCCAGACACCTTTGGGTTAAAATGTTCCACAGCACAAATGTGATCAGGACTCTAAGACCTTTATCCACGACCAGGAGGACATGCAGAGCGGACATGACCAAGGCACTGAGGGAAAATTACAAGGCCATCAGAGAGGCTTTGGGCAGATGTTCTATTGATCCAGAGGAGAAGGCGGACACCAGATGTGATACCAGAGCTCCCTGTTTTCAACTTGATAAATTGGAGACGATGATTATGACAAATGTTTGGGATAGCATATGAACCGGGTTCAAGGTCTCTGACTTTAACTTTAGACACTGCAGAACGTCCTTTGGAGTCACTGCGCTCTTCTGTGGCGTCACAGAGAGATCAGTTACTGAAGGATATATATGATATGATATATATGATCTCCTCATATACTCGACTATATGAGGAGATCAAAACGGTCAAAAAACAAAGATGTATTCCAGATGAATCAGGAGAAAGCGATGCTCCACGAGGTGGAAACTTATGTCATCTTAGACAAGTTGCTGTTTCGTCTTGCCAAATGCATCAGCACATACAAAGAATTGAACAAACTGATTAGTGTTTTAACACAGACACAGACTGTCATTGTGTGCATAAATGCACTGGTGAACTCTCCTCCAAATATTAAGATGATCTGGACAAAGACTTTGGAGAAGAGCTCATCCAATTTCAGACTTTCGTCCAGGAAGAAAAAGTGCGTTCTCCAAGCATAATGCTACAGCTTCTATGCAGACATGGCCTCCAAAGCACATTTTCAAATGTCTTTGTAGCACTCAGGATATTCCTAATCCTGCCTGTAACAAATGCTTCAGGTGAGACGTCGTTCTTGCGATTGGAATGAGTGAAGAATGAGCTCGAGACGACAATGACACTGAAATGTTTGAGTGCACTGTCCCTGCTGTCCACTGAATCTGAGTTGGTCAAAGAAGTGGACTTTGGGATTGTAGTCGATACCTTTGCTTGTGCAAAATCAAGGAAGAGGCAGGTCTGCTGAAGGTAAGAAACCTGATTGATTTATTATTATTTGGGGGAAAACGTGAATTGATGCTGTCAGTTTACTAGTTTTATTTGTCTGGTTCCTGTTTCGGCTCAGCTGCTGTTTTGATGCTCTGGGTCAGCTGTGCTAATCAAGTTCTATTCTGCATAATGGAAATGTAGTAGTTTTTTTTTTTGAATGAATGAATGAGGCCCTCTGTGTGTAATTTTTGTCCAAATTTATATTCACATGGAAGCACCAAGCTGTAGGATGGATCTAGAATAAGGCACAACTGAGCTCCCTTCAGCTGTAAGCTGGGGATCGTTCTTGAGTTTTCAGTCACAAACTAGAGATTTTGAAAATATTGTGAATCTTGCAAGGTCTAAAACACTGCGCCTGTCGGCTGTTGGCATTAATTACGTCATGGAATGACACAGTTTGCATGTGATAAGACTTAAAACTTGCAGTAATATTAATGATGTTTGCTTGATTGTGTTATAACACCATCATGGCACACACCAGCTACTGGGGTCCAAATTAGCCTAAGAGAGTCCACAACAGCGTGTCAGTTCCCCTGTATTTATTTTGTATAGTACTTTTCAGTCCAAACAAACACACATGTACAGATCTGGCGCTGTGAGAGTTGCTGCTGCTAAATAGAGGGACCATGACTGGCACACGTACAGCGCAGGTGAGCCAATCAGTCCCTCCCAGGTGCTTCGTCCTGAGCTGCTGCCTCACCTCTCCCCTGCAGCCGAGCAAAACCACAACCGTTCTGCAGAAAAAAAATGCCTTTGATTGCCCCCTCAGACATAACGACTGAGATCATGGAAGCCTGCACATGAGCTGGGCTCTAATAAATTATTAGAAGACTGTAAATTTGTCTGTGACCTTGAAATAGCCTTTAAAGACATAATTAGTTGGAGCGATGACCTTGAAACTATGTGACCAAAGACTGTAAATACTGGTCTAACTATCTGGTCATGTGATCAATAGAGTTGTTTAGACAACCTGTGAATCCTATTTTTCTTTGAGCTGCATGACGCCTTGTTGCAAGGAGGCGGGAAAAAGCGATTTTTGCACCAGGCTGTAAATACTTTTAATTCTGATGCAAAGTTAGCACTTTTAACATGGAGGTCAATGGAGATTTGCTCTGTTTTGGAGCCAATACCTGGTGGTCAGTGGAGGAACTGCAACAAAACGTACTTCCTGGATGAGCGTCAACCAGGTCGTGGGATGGTTGCTGATTGTTCCGATTAGTATGCATGCTTTCAAAACCTACTGCTATGGAGAAGGGGAAATGGAGAAAAAGAAGACTTTAGCATATTAAACCGACAGAATGAGGAATTTATTCAAAATTTGTTTTAAAATATTCTTCTATTAAACTGAAGTCGCCACAAATAACTGCAGCTGTGCGTGATGGTTGTGTTTAAGCACGGCAGCTATGGTGGCGGCGTTTCCAATGTGACTTCAGTAGAATGAATATTTAGAGAGCGCTCTGATTTATGACTGAAAATGATAGTTGGTCCATGAACTGCTTTGGACCACGAGGGTCTCATCTGTCCATCTTTGTCCCTCCTGATCGTCCCAGTGTGTCCATCGGGAACAGATACAGCAGAGGTTACTGGTTTTCCTCCCATAATTGTGATGCTTTCAGCTAACGAGTTTTCTTTGTTTTTTTCTTACATCCTCTTTGTTATCAAAGCCCTCTCTTTTCCACCTCTACTCCGTTTTCTTTGCTCTGAACGTACAGAGTTGATTGATTTTGTTAGCTTTTTCCACTCAGCAGCTCATTCCCTGTTTGTGATTCCAGAACTGAGACGCAGGAATGAAACAGATTTCATTCTCTCTACTTCACTGATGAGCGTCTCAGTGAAATTGTTTTTTCTTTTTTGACTGTTTAGTTGTGCTGCAAAACATTGTTTTTATATGCAGATTGTCTGCATCCATTCATGGCGAGAAATGAGAGAGATCTGTGCAATTCCACAATGATGGATATTAAAAAGGAGCCATACGGTTTTCATAGTTTTAAGTTTTATCTCTCTGGTTCCTGGACATCTTGGCCTTAGTTTTCCCCACATTCTCCAAAACCAGTTTAGTTTTTCTTTTCTTTTTTTTTTTTTAACCAGCCCGGTACCTTCATTCAGAGGGCTGAAGTTCAGTTGTGTCGAGCGTTTTCATTACTCAGAGCGCTGGACAGGTTTCTTCTCTAGAAGCTGAAGCAGCTGCTCCATCACAAGGGATCTTGTTCCTCTTCTGTTCACAGAAGCTAATTTCATCGCCCTTTAGTGCATTTTTGTGCCGGAATTAAGTAGAAACTTTCTCTTGGGCACTTCAGAAGGTTTTTCATAATTCTGCCATTTCATTGACCTTAATTTTTTTTCGTACCTTTGTGCACATTATGAAACCTTGATGGGAAGCAACAATAGCAGCTCCACAACTTTGATTTTATTTTTCTCTTGACATTTCACTGACATTGTTACCAAAAACGAGTATTGATAATTAAATCAACATTTTATACCAACTGCCCCTTGCACTTCATTAAAATGCAAAAAGAAGAAACTGGCGTCCATGCCTCCTTTTCAAATTCAAGGCCCGCAGGACAAATCCAGCTGGCCGCTTCATTTTATGTGTCGTGCATAAAAAAACAATTATTTAACTAACATTTCTGATGCAGCTGACTGTTTGATTCATCTGAAAATACCTGAGGAGGAGAGCAGCTGGTTTCTGTCAAACAGTCATGATTTAGCAAACATGCAAGATTTTAGGACTTTTGTCAAAATCCACAATTTTTGTAAAACTAACTTTAAAAAAAGTTTTAAAAAAAAGTGATTTCCATAGAACAAGTTGAAATTATAGAAAAAAGTTGTAGTTTTCTGATATAATTTTTATGCCAAAATATTGCAAAAAGATATATGATATTTTCCTAGAAAAATATTCATTTTAATTTGAAAAGAAAACAATTTGTGACATTTGTGTTTGTACGATAAAAAGTCTTGGTTGTTAAGTAAAAGTCTTGATCTTGCAAGCTTTACAATTATATGACAAAATTAGATTCTTTTTGTTACAAAATAGTCGACATTTTGAGATTCTACAAGAGAAAAATTGATTGTTGGTTTTTGTACAAAAGTCTCAGCCTTATGATAAAATTTACGATGATTGTAAAATTTGTGATTTCGTGACAAAAACGTTCCCTTTTTTCTGACTATTTTTCTGGTCGTAGCGGAGGCTTGATGCAGAGATCAGGTGCAAACCAATCAGGTGTTTATTCACCATAAAACAGTGCCATAACATTCCACACCAACATTTCTGATGAGGTGCTCTCAACTAACACTATTTTACCCACTCTCATCACAATTATCTTCAAGCAATTCCATACAACAGGGTGGACCAATAATCCTAAGAGACTCAGCAATTCAAACTACACACATATATATACACACATAATTTAATAAACAATTCTTGTCTTAAAATCACTTCACTCATGGTATGCCCTGGAACCTTTAAATTGGGTTCAGGTGCTCCAGGGACTCTATTAACCAGAACACCCTGGATGAACACAGACAACACAAGCTAAGACCTTTCAGAGCCTGGCACAATTCTGCAAATTAGCAAGTGTAACTTTACTTCTTAAAATAGTCATATATTATGGATGCTTCTTTTACAGGATGTGCCTTTCAGTACCAGCTGACTGGCACATAATGTGCAATGTCAACAATAAAATATATTTATTCCTCTGTGCTTGTGCAGTTCCACATCGACACCACACGATTGCTTCCTTACAAATAAATCACATGCGTCCCATAATTGTTATGAAGACCTCCTTTACACTGACATAAAAATGTGATATTGTTAATATTTTATATGCCCCAGCAGCAGAAGAAGGGATTTGTGATTTTAGTACAAATGCTTCAGTTTTATGATAAAAGTCGCAAATTTTGTGAAATTTGAGATTTTACGACAAAACATTTGCTTAAAAATAAATTTGGCTGTCGTTAGCATAAAAGTGGAATGAAATGTCATATTTCCAGGGCACTGAACCAAGAGGAGCAAGTATAAAGAAAAGAGAAGAGGGACAAAAATAGAACCCTGAGGCACGTGAAAGGCGCTGTGGAGGACTCTGCAGCTCCAGAACCAGTGGCAACTGGTCCATTAAAGGCGTGAGGGCACTGCTGAAATCCTAAACTTTTTCAAATGAAAATCTCCATCAACATACAATAAGAATGAGTACGAAGGAGAAAAAAACGAACAATCAAGCCAAAGCTCTGATCAAGCGCTACCAAACCCCCCCCCCCCTTTTTGACCTGGAAAAGACCATAATTGGAGCATTGAACATTGAGTCTGGGGGCGTGTATTTTGGCACCAAGACCGATGATATTGTGTTCTATTGGCAACTCATCTGTCAATCATAGTCCACGATGCAATTCAACAGCTTCATGAGAATGGCGACGGCAACAGTCATGCTGTTTCTTTAAAACTAGTTCCATTTCTTCGCCTTTCAGATGTCAAAAAAAGACAGTGACAGAACTTTGGCCTGTCCGTCTGAACTGAATACTCCACCACTGATCGCTGCAGAACATACAAGAGGAGCTTCTCTAGCAGCATCTGTGCGAGTAGGAATTGGCTAGCTGCACCCCGTGAGTAATGCTCTGCTTTGCTTCCCGTGTCTTTTATTTGAATGTCCTGGAACAGAAACGTTAGAGACGACATCGTTTTTCCTGGCCTGAGCTGCCCTCCACCCATCATGCTTAAGAGTGCCCTACCTGAATTTATAATCAGCAGCCGCCACTGTCCAGAACGGACTCAAAAACTACAAAAATTCTAGCTAATTCAAGCGCTATTCTTCTTTTGCATTTCATCCTGCATATACATCTGTTTAGGGGTGTCAATGCAAAGCATTGATCAAAGCTTATAATGTCTTAAGTCTGTCCTGGGGTATAAATTAATCCACTTTGTCTCTTTGTATTTAACTTCGGTTAGTGGGAACCGCATTCGTGAGCAGAAGTAAGACGCAGGAAGCAGCAGTGAAGTGTATTTGTGTTACCAGCTCTTTGTTTCTCCCACAGGCAGCCAAGTTTTTCTGAGAGTTTCTGGAGTTTCCCCGTCGGTCTCCGTGTTTTTACCTGGAACTTCCTCCAGAAGCATTTCACAGAGAGGAACCGTCCTCCTGTCACTTGTCTCGCCTCAGTGCTTTCATCATTTTCTGCTGAAAGACTGAAGCGTGTCCGAGTAGCTCTCTTCAGTACCTCAGGTTTTATTTTAACAAGTTTTACTCTCTGCTGCATGTTTCTTTTTTAATGCGCTGGAAAGAAAATGTGTCAAAAATCGACGTTCCTGTCCATCTAGCCGGTCAGTCGCTGCAGGCTGTCATTGGAGGAGGAAACCTCTGAGGATCTCCCCGTCCCCACACATCCGCTGTAACTGCATTGCAGGTGTTATTCACATCGTAACGCTAACTTGCCAGGCAGCTCCCAAACAGGAAGTTAAAAAAGAGCATCCTTTACACAGCAGCTCATTAGCTCCAAGGTTCAGTCAAACTTGCCTCCAACTTTTCTTGAAGCTGTGAACAGTGCGTGCGCTCCCAGGAGTGTGTAGGTGGACTTGAAGCCACAACATAAAGTCCCGAATCTAATGAAGAAGCAGCGGAAGTGATTCAATCTAGCTCATCATTTCTCTGGGTTATTAGATGCGTGTGTGTGCGCGCTTGATGGAGGAAATTCAAACACTCGGAGGACAACAGTTGGTAAATGGGACACATGTGAACCCATCTGGGAGGAGTGGAAATGAGCACCAGCTGTGAGGTTCTCACCAGCATGGAATCATTACATTACTTTATCAAACTGATAGACGCTCGCTAGTCACAATGTGTGTCTGCTAGTCTGTGCCCAATTTAGCATGATTGGTATGAATGATTATGCACAGGGACCTGTACGTACACAGATGGCGTTCTGTCAAACAGCTCTGTTCTCTGCACAGCATCTACGACAAGCATGGCCTCTTTGATGCACAGGATGTGGTGTCATGTAACGGAAACGCAAAGGAGCATCAGTGTGAGCTTCGGACCTAAAAAGGGAGAACAAAACCAAAGACTATAAGAATTACAGGTGACTGTGGTTGAGACTATAAAAGAAACCATAAAAGGCTCTGCCTTAGTATTTTTTCTGTTTATCTGAAACTGTGTATATGAGAGGACTGATGCACGCTTTATATATAATTACCAGTTTCATTCAAGCAAACAAAATCACATACTCTGCACATTTTCAGCCCTTTAACTTTAATCTCTGGTAGCAAATCCATGAATCATTTATTCTTTCAATTTTCAACTGGAAATACAAAAAAAACAAACAAAAAAAAAATGCAGCGAGGGAGGGTTTTGATTGGATAGATAGATGAGGTAAATGTGTATTCAGGTTTCAGATATTCAGAGTTTATTTTGCAAATACCACGACTGTCTTTTTCTCTTCAGATCACACTGAGCGCCCGTTTCCAGCAGACTTCATCCATCTGCTGCAGCTCACAAGAAAATTTCTGCGCGTTGTAACGACGTTGAATAAATCTGATTAAACTAGTGTGAGGTTCTGTCGTCTCGCTACTTTGACAAGCAGAACAATCAACTAGTTTCTTTATGTGTGTTGTTGTTGTTGTTATGTGGCACCAGTCACTTTTGAACTTTTTTTGATTGTCAATTGAAAATGGTTGGTACAGAGATTCTGCCTCTGTACCAACACATCACTTTAGAAGCCTGTATTTATGTCTGAACACCTAACACGGAGAATTGCAAGGAAATAATTGTTTTTCACGCAGGTGTGTTTTGATTGGCCAAAAATCCTGGCGGCTTGTCAGTCTGGGCAGAACTAATAACTCAGCAAACGCAGCATCTTCTGGAACCTTCAGGAACCTTCAGGAACCATGAGAACATGTGTTGTCGCCTTTTTCTCAAGCTTTCTAGGACTGCCATGACCGGAATGACTGAAAGCAGTAAAGTAGGACCTAAAGCCGTAACGTAATGACTTTATACCTGTAACTTTGTTTGACAGGCACAATAGTATTCAACATTTGGAAATGCATTTCTCTTTTGGATACATCATTATTTTAGCACAGCAGAGGGAAAAGCTGATTTCCAAACTAAATCTGAGTGTCACAATCAGTTTGACTGGAAAAGTGATTGCTTGTTTATTCTCCCCCTAAAATCCACTGAAACTGTTCAATTTCTCCTGAGATACCGTTGAAACCACAAGTTTGCACACACCACATAAAACAAACAACTTTTCCCCGTCACGCTCTGACATCAAATCAGACCAAACTTTTCTTGTTTCGGTTGCTTGGGATTTCCAAAATTATTTCTTTTTTCTTTTTTTTTTTATGCCAAAATGTGGAGAAAAGAAAGAAGGAGACGTTCTGTGTCCCAGAGATGATTGCTGTGAAATGTTCGTATCGGCTCCAGAACAAACGCTAAATACCTGGTGAAGATGAGTCATTGTCCACAGAGAAACCAGTAAAAAATATAATAAAAAGAAACTACTGACCTAGAACAGGAATTGTTTAGTCGGGTTTAATGTCAGACAGTGAGAAATAAAAGGTGTCTTTTCTTTTTTTCAGCAGTAAATTCTGGAAAAACACACACACACACACACACACAAAGAAATCCTAAATTTAAGTTTTGTACACATACACCAGAGAATACATGGATTTTTATAGGAATCAGAGGACTTCTTGTCAGCTTGCACAGGACATGTGATCCTCAGGAGAATTAGAATTATAAATACAGGCAACGGACGCTAAGCAGATGAGGTAAATTAAGTCATTTCCTTTTATTTGTGGAAACCAGATAGTTCCCAGGCAGGGCTGGTGCTCTATCTCAAACTTTTCCCTTGGTCAAGGCTTTTCCTTGGCATTGATTAAATCCCTTAACACTAATCTCTGCTCATTAATGTTACATATTTTGACATTTTCCATGAAAATAATCCTTTCATGCTTTGGCTTTATTTAGTATTTTGGATATGGGATTATGAAAATCAGCCCTGCCTCCCTCCTCTGCTGCCTGCCACCCCCACACTTCCAGGCCGATGAAGTAGACGATGCCAGTTAACATCAGGAAAACATTTCTATTTTCAAGAAAGGGAGGAAAAGCCCAGAACTTAGTTTATAAGTAAGGGTGCTCCAGAACACATTTGAGCAGATTAGTGCTTACTTAGTTCTTTAGGAATCAGTTTCATTCATGGTGATGCGTCACGCTAATGACTCATCAACTTCCAGCCGTCACTAACTGGTACAACACATGGGCTAACGGGTTTAAACTTTTACACGTAAGATGAAAAAAGAAATAATGTGAAAATAATTCTACTTTTAATTTTCCTTAAACAGAAAGCAGAAACAGTAATTTAGTACAGCATGATTATACTTTACAATTCTGCCACATCAAAATTCATAAATTGCCAGTTCATAAAATATATTTGATGCAGCCTCCCATCCTGAGCAACCAGAAGGCCGCAGTGATGAGGACAACACCTAATTAAAAGGCAGAAAAACCTCCAGCAGAAGCAGACTCGGGCGGGGGGGAGGCCATCTGCCTCAACCAGTTGGGGGCCTGAGATGACAGAGAGAGAAAGTTATTTTCAAAAATAATGATATATACAAACAAAAATAGGAAAAAGGGCCCAGTGCATCGTAGGAGGTCTTCCAGCAGTCTGCAGCAGATGACTGCAGGGACGGTTCAAGCACCTGAAGCACCTCCAACTATAAGCTTTTGAACAATGGAAAGATTTGAGCCTCATCTTGAAAGTGGAGAGGCAGGTTGATTCCACAATGATCAGATTTGGCTGGTTTTCTTGTCTCTGTTTCTGGTGGATTTACTTCCTCTTTTATTTTGACAGTCTGTTTGGTTTTGTTCAGTTTTACTTCCTCTGTGTTTTGTCTCCCTTGTTTGCACCCGTGTCTCATTTGCCCTTTTGTTTGTTTAAATCTTGTCTTCTCTCCTGTTCCCTGTTGGCCCGTCTGGTTCCTCTTCATGTCCCTCATCGCCTCTTGTTACTTCCTGTTTCCTGTGCCTTGTTTCATCCATGCTAGATTCTTGTTTCCTCCTCTTGTTGCGTTCCTAGTTTCTCACGTCTCCTCTGAATAGTGATGATGTGATGAAACCCTGTGAATAGGTCAAATATTTGCTTCATCAAAAGGCAGATCAAACAAATCCCGTTTAACTCACTGACTGCCATTGACGTCTATAGAAGTCAATTGCGTCATGACGAAACACGCAGCCGCTGAATAAATATTAGTCTTGTGATCCACTAGATGGCCGCAGCGCCCTTTTCTGTGACAACGCAAGGCGCTGACCATCCAGTGGACAGTATGAGATGGCGGGGTGGAGAGAGAAAAGGGCACAGCGTGCGTAGTCCAACAACTTGAATCAGCTTACAATTGAACATTTTTTCGGTGGCAGTAGTTGGGTAGTGCATGGCGACAGAGAAAGAGATGGCGATTGTAGAGCGGAGGAGCTCAGGAGACGAGCGGGACCAAAATGTGCTGAAACCCGCTGGCAGTGAATGAGTTAACAGCTCTTTCTGGAGTACTGACGTCTGCTGGTCATTTGATGTACGGCAGCAGTTCCTTATTAATATGACCCAATTAATAAGGAACTGCATTAGTATTTTTTTGAATGAACAAATGTGTAGACTGTTTTATTCTGCACCCCTAGATTGTTCACTGAAGTACTAGCAAAACCATCCAAAGATGCTAAATGACAAGACAGTCTATGTTTGAATGTCCATGTCTAAAGATAACAACCTCAGTATGATCTGAGTTTAGAAAGCGGTCATCCAGGTCATTATATCATTAAGACATTTGTAGTCTGGTTAGTTTACTGGGCTCATCTCAGTTTATGGATAGCGTAAAGATGAGTATCATCTGCATAGCAATGAAAGTTTATGAAATGCTACCTGATAATAGAACCTAATGGAAGCATACATAGAGTGAAAAGTAACAGCCCAAGTACAGAACCGTGTGAATCACCATGAAAAGCCCTGGTTTATGAGGACGACTCCTCACACACATGAACAAATTGCAATCTGTCAGATAAAAAGGCTCAAACCAATCTAATGCAGTTCCTTTAACAACAAAAACACATTCAAACCTCTGTGAACTAATTTTGTGATCAACTGTATGAGGCCACAGAGAGTTTTGTTGATAACTTTCACCAGTACTGTTTCTGTACTATGATGTAATCTAAACTTTGACAGAAAAAATCATTTCTATGCAGATGAAAATTTGTTTATCTGAAGCATGTTTTTGTAGCTTTCATTACAAACAATAGAAATGATTCTATACTTAGTTACAGCATTTTTCTTTAAAACATCTACTATAATTAAATACTCTTAGGTGGCTGTGTCATCAAGTTATGTAAAATGCAATAAAAGGCTCATTCAAAATGATCAGATGAGACTGGGTTGTGCAGGAATCCCATTGTTCACTTTCTACATCATAAGGAACAATGCTTTCCACTGGAGAATAATCTTTTGCATGAGCACTGAACCATTGCTTATGCCTTCCCCTCTTTCCTGGACTGCAACTAAACTAATGTACTTAGTATACATATAAGTGTATACAAATAGCATAGCATGTGGTAATAATGTATAGCTAAATGCCAACATTAGTTAAACTTAATTCCTGAAATCTGGCTGGATTTTTACTGCTGCAGGGACTGGATTGAGGTTTGCAGTAGATAAAAATAAATAAAATAAAACACACTGATGATGCTGACCTTCTTAAAATCTTGCTTTGAGGAAGAAACACAAACTTTTCATGAACTACGGTTATAAGGATTCTGTGTGAAACTGCACTCATGTGCACCCATTGTAAATGCAAGTGGATTAACCGAGCAAACACGATCCAATAAATAAATGAGCTCTTGTGGCTCAAACTCACCTCATTTCTTTTTATTTCTTCTCCTCAATGGCCAGTCAGGCCAAATACGTCACCCCAGCACAGAGATTATTACACTGATTAATAGACTGGCTGAGAGGGTAGTGATTAACCACCACAACCCTGCAATTTATACTCCAGCCCTTTTGTGAACGGTACAATGCGCATAAACCACTGAACTGCCACCCTCTCATTTTTTCCATAAATTGGTTTTGACTGTGTGAGTCTTTGCAGAGTCACTCTACGATGAAGTCTGAGCATTTCTGTGTTTGCAGCACATACAGACTGAGCTGTATCCTCAAATGTTGGTCCCTCCCAGTGAAGAGATAAAGAAAGCACTAAAAAAAAGGGGAAATAAACTCAAATGTAAAATGACAGCTGTGAATTTGCAGGCCTTTGCACAAATAATGCGCTCGGTTCATTTAATAAGATGGGTGGACAGTAACAACTGTCAGTACAGCTGTGGAACCAAGTCTTTTAATATGACAAACATCGGCATAAAGTATCCCCTTGTTTCCCCTTAGAGCTCCATTGTCCACACCTCATTTTCCTGCTGTTATTGTAGACATGTCTGAACTTGCAGCAACACATCGTTTCATTTATGGACTTGCCTTTTCTGCCTGAGACACATTTGTAAAACTAATGCTTGAGTCCTCATCCACACGCTTTGAAAGTGAAATAACATAAAATGCAGCCTTTAATGCGCTCCCCACAATCCTCGACAACCATCTGCTTTCATCAGGTCCTTCCAAGTGACCGTATGATCAGCTGTCAGTCCTTCATGTGCCACCAGGGCGTGCTTTTCAAATATTATTCCTTCTCCCCCCTGCTGACTGATAAAATGTCCCTCCACCACAGACTAGTGTGTAGAAAGCAAATGCTTCGGAAATTCTGTTCAAAATTGCAGCAAATTGCAGACTTGCAAATAAGTGTGGGCAGGCGCACTTGAAAAGAAGTGATTGATGGGAAGTGCATTCTTTAAAAGAAAAAAAAACTTTGACTGACTTCAATAAGCACTTACTTCCTCTGAGCCCTCAGAATTATTGATGGAAGAGCAGAACTGCTTGTGATTGCCGTACGTTGTTATCACGGCTGCATTGCATATGGAGGTTTTTGTTTTTTTTGTATGAGGAATGTTTAGTATGGTTCTAAATTTAAAGTGAATTTACTTGATAACAAACGACAGGGATCAAATATGTAGCTAAGAGCTGTAGTCTACCTGCAGCTGCTAGCTTGACTTTCATACTTACCTATATGGCATCAATTTAGAGCCTTATGTACACTGACACAGACAAACACACACACATATATGTACATATATATGGAGGAAGTAACTGGTCATGTGACCCATAGATTTGTATCTAGAGCCTTTGAAGCCCATTTTTCCTTGAACCGTGTGGCACCATGTTACAAAGAGACAAAGCTGTGAAAGCTAGCAGCAGAACCAATGGCTAGCTTTCATTCATGAACCTGGGGATCTAATTGGTCAGCTTTAATTATTGTCTTTCTGAGCTGTGCTTTGTTTTGCTTTTTTTTTGCTTTATTTGTAGTTGCAATTCTGAAATGAGTGTCAAATCAATGAACAGCAGAGAAGGCGGGACATAGCTGAGATCTAGCAGCTCATTGGCTGGTTAGCGGTGTTCAGACCCCCTAATGATGCTTCTTATTTTTTCTTTTTCTTCCTTTTTTTAGTTTAAAAAAAGAGCTCACAAAAATCTAGCAAACATTTTTGCTACATTTGTCAAAATTTCTTTTGGTTTTGGAGTCTTTTGGGGACTGATGTGAAATCATGTATTGTTACTCCTGTCATTGAGCAGCAGGGGGTCGTCCATGAGTCCATCCCTGTCCAAAATCAGTGACCTGTCCTCAGCAGACGGCCCCTCCCAGCTGCAGTCAGAGAAGGAGACATGATCCTGACTACTAAAGTGTTCATCACAGCCCTGCTGCTGACATTTCAGAATATGAATATGATAAGATAATAGCAGCTAAAGGAGATGATGATTGATTGACCCAATGCTTTTTTGACACTCGTTTCAGACGTCCAACGGCAAAAAGAAAAGGCTCAACTGAGCAAAAGATGATGATTGAAGTCCCGGTTACAGATTTTTTTTTCATGGTTACAGATTCAGGGTTTTGGTTCTCAGAGTTTGGATTACAATTCTTAAATTCTAAGTTTTATTTTCAATATATTAGGCTCTGAATCCACGTCATAGTCCACAATTCATTTTGATTTTCTTGGAAATGGCCTCCTGATGTTCAAGACCATGAACTCTTCTTCTCATTCTGCATCTCTCTCTCTCTCTGCCTCCCCATCATGTACGTATTGACATTTAACATGTAAATGCACCACTTTAAAAATTACTTGGAAGGACTGGAAATTTGGGGCTTCTGACTTGGGACTTATTGAGGCTTGGAAAACAATGACTTGGTCCCACCTCTGCCTCAAAACTACATGGTAATGAGTCAGTTTAACCCAGAATATTCTTTTAACTTTACGAGACCTCCACCAGGACCCAGCTGTCACAAAGCCACGAGGACTGTAAGGCTGCGGTCGTTTCTGATGCCACAAACAAACAAAACACAACGACCGGAGCCTGGCAGTTCCTCTGGCTCCATTACAGCGGGCTCCCTGGTGAATATCTGGGTGAAGGGAATCAATCCATAATGACGCGGGCCGACCAGGAGGACGGTTCAGCTGGAAGTTTGGCCTGTCCTCGTTTTAACTCTGTAGTTGTACCGTTGAACCTGAACTTTCACATTGTTAGGATTTGATCAAATGGTTTAAATGTAAAGATTACACATTTCTTAGGGTGGCCTCTCACATTCCTGTTTTTCTACGTTTCTGGCTGTTTCAGACTGTTTGGGGTTGCTGACCTGAGTCTCTCATTGTTTGGGTAAAGCAATGCACAGGAACAG